>CAJQUW010001043.1:0-537500 GCA_907163375.1 Prostheceraeus crozeri
CTTCGATCATTATTAAAAAAAGTAGCAGGCGTACGAAAATAAGTTCACTTGATGATTTCACCCCCATCTTCTCAGCCAGTCCTCAATGCAGGGTGGGGTGGATTCCAAAATGACAATTCGCTACCTTTTGTAAAACTTTTATATGCTTTTCTAAACTTTAATTTAAAAAAATTGATGACTTTTGTGATCATAACTAGCTAGCCTAAACTGAAATGTTAAGGAAGCTATCAAACTAATTCAGCAGAAATGTAAGCAGCTTTCAGTCAGTGAAGAAGACTCACTTTTATTCAGTATCATCGTATCAGGTATTTGTGATGGACTATTAAATGCCACCTATTCCACACATTGAAAAGAAGCGATGCGTGCAATTAATACGATATTCAGCTCTGTGTTTCAATGTAGCTATAGACCGCATAGCTGCTGCGACAGATTTTTTTCTCCTACATCATACAGTTCCTACCTTTCATGCATACTTACCATAATTTTCAGAAAGGCAGTTGTCGATTCAACAAAAACACGGTTGGCGCAAAAGTTAAAGGCGTAGTCGAAATTCCTCGAGGAAATGAATCAGCATTGCAAGCAGCTGTTGCCAATTTCGGTAAGTTTTTCGTACCGAAAGCTTGACTTTTGCGTAGATATCAGTATTGAAAAGTTGTTTTATCCACCAGCAATTTTATCAGGTATTACTGAACGCCTTTATAAATGCATGTGTACCAGAGGCGTGTGGTGAGTTTTACTTCCCATTTTGCGTCCTTGTCCATGTTGAGCGGGGTTTCCAGTTTGTTTTTTCATTTGTCATTACATTTATCCTAGGTTCTATTTTGAAGTATGCAGCATCGTTTTATAGACCATTTACTGTCCACTGACGCAAAGGCTACATAGAAATGTATTCGGGATAAAAGATCTATTTTTCTTTGAAGAAATGTCATCTGAATTCAATAGACATGAAATTAAATTTATTGCACAGTTGGAAAGTTTTTTTGTCTGTATTGGGATGCGGTGATAATTTTCATAGTGAGCTCAAGCAACCAAATCACAGCCCAAGTCTGCGTCATGTCATGACGATAATTTGTTATCATTCGCTTCCGATAATGGAAAGTCCTTCTGAGCGCCGGATATTCGATCACTTACTCGCAGTCTCCCACAGAATAAAATATTTTGTTTATCTGCTTCGGTTTGCTAGAAGTGTGATTAATACAAATTTGACGGCACATCGAGGGGAACCTATTAAGTGGGCAAAAAGGAATTCCTAATACCTTACAGAGATAGGAAAAAAGTCGTGCGTCGCTTGCGGATTAATGTGAGTTCCAGCAAAGTGCTTCGATTGCCAAAATTCCTTCAGATTCGAAGAATTCCAATCATTGCGCACAAGTTTTCTCCATAATGTTGGCCCTTCCGATCATTATTAAAGAAAGTAGCAGGCGTACGAAAATTAGTTCACTAGATGATTTCACCCCCATCTTCTCAGCCAGTCCTCACTGCATAGTGCATACACTGAATCGAATGTTAGCCAAGACAACGATGTGTGTTTTGGTGTGTGCGAAGTGATATCACAGCACGCACGCATTTCTCACTGGCTCTGGTGTTCTCTGCTGACAGCTTATTGTTTGCCATTTCCAATAGCAAGCGATACACGAATTATCCATTCGAGAAGTGATAAGTTCTGTGATGTGCCATTTGGATATTAAGGTTACATACTATTCTTCCTTTCCAGGAAACCGAAGAGCGCGCAGATGAATCTAATTCTGTGCCTGGATCACATGCGATATCCAAATGCATAGCAACAGGAAGGAACCAACTGTCAGATCTATGTAGCTATTATCGCATCTTTTAAGGTCAGCTGCAATCGAATATAGAGGCAGTGTTTGTAATGATGCACTGAGATGCTCTCATAGGAGTTGAACTATATCTCCATTCGCAACTTAAAGCGAGCGCCAACGTGTAGAAATTAGCGAAAATTTATTGGAGGTATCCGAGTACAACGACGACGCAAGAGCTCGATAGTATAAGAATATTACCCATCTGAAGAGTGCTTTAATGGCGATAGCGCCTACCTTGATGCTTGAAGATTTCGTCATTAAGATCTGATTCAGACTGATGAGCATTCGAAATACATAAGTCATAAGTTGTTTATTGCCAAAAATTTTTGGACAAACATGAACATAACAGAGATAAACATGACAAACTTTCATCATGGTAACATGTGAAGAAAAAAATGAAATTCAAATATCAGCTGAAAATAAGGCAAGGTTGCGAATAGAAGATGCTGCAATTCTTCTGACTATCTAAAAATTTTCAGAGATAGTTATTTGTAAAAATGATTACACACATCTTTGCACTGTGCACATTTATTCTCGAATCATTGTTCAAACGTTAACATACAATTATCATCGAATAGTTACTTACACAACAAGTGCAAAGTATCCAACTTTATTGCATTTTTTTGAGATCAGCATGTCTATGCACGAGCCCGAAGGTCGAGGGCATAGTTTGTTGATCGAAAAAAATGCAATTAAGCATGATATCTTTGCACGAGTTCTGTAAGTAACTTTATATTTCACAGAACTACCAGAATCCATGATCATGATCCTTAACACGATTTGAAAATCAAGCCAAAGCTATTTTGAAATCAGATAGCCTGCTTCTCTGTCCATTGTACATGCATTTCTATGCAAATTCTATGCATGATTTTCGTTGTAGAGGATGAAAAACTTTCTATGTGCTAATGTATTTCAATCAAGGAGTGCAATAAGTGATAGATATAGCACTTGAAGGGATGCTATATCATTTTCCTGCACGAGTTTTCTAGATATACGCACGAAGCGAAGCTGAGTGCGTATATCTATGAAAACGAGTGTAGGAAAATGATATAGTAACTCTTCAAGTGCTATATCTATTTTATACCATTTTCTATAAATATCTGTGACTAGCATTGGTCAGTATATGGACTCCTAGATATTTGATCTCTTAATTTTTTAAATCTCTTAAAAGAATGCAGGATAACTTATTCATTTTCAAATCTGGAAAGTAAAGACAAGGTTGAATTTAACGATGAATGATCTCACAGAAGAACTTTTTTCTCTCAATGGAAGGACATAACACGCATAGACGATTCAAGAAAAGATCTGACGAAGAAATAAACAATATGATCCAAAATTCTAAACCAAAAAATACAGAAAAGTCAACAAAAGTGGTGCATGAAAATCTTTAATGATTGGAAAGAAAATAGACCAGAAAATATTCCTGATATAGTCGAAATGACCGACAATGAATTAAACAGCTGGCTGGCCCGATTCATATCGGAAGCATGTAAAGTCAATGGTGAAGAATACCCAGCCAAAACGCTTTATTTGATCGCATGTGGAATATTAAGACACTTACGTGATAATGGAATACAAGATAAAAACATTTTAGACTTTCGAGATAACCGTTATACATACTACACCAATGCTCTCGATAGTCGCATGAAAGATCTCACGTATCGAGGTATTGGTATTGAAACGAAACAAGCAGATGTGTTTTCTGAAGCGGAAGAGGTCGAAATGTGGCAGAAAGGTGTTTTTGGAAATTGTTCAAGCGAAGTATTGCAATACACTGTATATTTTTATATTGCAAATTATTCGGACTACGTGGAAGGGAAGAGCACCACGACCTGCAAGTCAATGACTTCATCATTGGAAATGATAGTGATGGAAAAGTGTATATTAAATACACCTCAAGATCAAGAAAAAATTTTAATGGTGTCTAAGGCAAATACATTTTAAACCAAAAGTTATCAAACATTATGACACTGAAGGGAGAAAGTCTATCATATCTTTGTACAGAGAATATTTTCAAGCATTGGGGAAACTGAAGCCCATTCTACTTGAGGACTCTTCCAAACTTAATGAACTCAATTCGCTTTGGCAAACAGCGTGTTGGAGTGAATACACTCTCAAAAATTTTACCTATCCTTGCAGCAAGGCGAATTTGAAAGGGAATTATACTAGCCATTCGGGTAAGGCTACATGTGCTACAAGACTGTCCTAAAATAGTCTCGACCAAAAAATAATAAAAACGCGACTCGGAAATCGCTCATCGAAAGGATTAGAAGCATACAAACGAAGACGAGATGATGATTACAATGCCTCTATTGTTTTGAATCCTCCCGAAGTTTCACCAAATTCAATCCCAACCCCAGAGTTAAAACCGAATTTTGAAGATTTAGAACCGACTTTCTTCAGTGAAATAATGGAATGTGGACCCCCTCCTCAATCTTCGAACAGAAACGACAATCAAAATTATTCTGGAATCGCACAACCAGCTCAGAACTTTTATAATTGTTACTTCTATGTTTACAGAAAGTAATGTGCATGTATATTTTGTATATAAGATTCTTCGTTATACATAGATATCATAAGCTTCGTTATACTGCACACTTTTTAGTTATACTGCACTGTTTTAAGGTAGTTATAGCACTCTAAAATACATAGCACTGGGAACTGAAAATGGTATAAAGACTGTTTATTGCACTCTTTGAAATTTATGTACACTTTGGAAAGCATAAACTATATTATGGAAGCAATAATCATAGAGATTATAGCACTGTGAAATATAAAGTACAATATGACTTAACTGTCCCATGTCCTAAATGTCTTCCCAATTATTTAGCATTATTAGGATGAGGTGAACCGACCAGGGTGCATCAATAGATATCGAAATCACATTTATAAGAAGACTAAGTGTAAACTTTTAGAGTAGAAAAATGTCTCACCTGTAATGATAAAATTACAAATCCTGCAAATCGTATCCACGAAGTTGTCGGTCGGTTCACCTCGATGTAGTTAATTACAGTTACAAATGGATCTAGAGGTTGATGCAATTCATTATAAAGCGAAGTGAATAGTTGTCATGATGAAACTTGCTGTTTCGACAATGAAGATAATAGACAAATTTCATTTCAATGTCTGCGTTTGCAGAGAAATAGATCTGATTTCACTGAACAAATTCAATTGTTTCAATTGCTTAGGCATTAATCCAGTTATGATAACATTACAACCCAACTGTAATGTACTGAAATCAATGTGTGATCTCTGGCATTTTCATTGTATTGGCATTACCGTTATTTATCATTATTTTTGGGCTATCATTGAAAATTCTGTCCATCTACGGTCATCTGTTGCTATGGAGAATTGCCCTGCTGCTTCAGCCGTAAATACATCGCTTTTGACTGTGAATGTTCAGCAATGTTACAAAGTATTCATTGCATTTTAATGGACACAAAGCATTTGGCTTGTGTGACATTTGATCGAAATTGACCAGTCGACGGGAGATCATGATGATTTTTCCAGAAGAACTCTGCTAAGTTGACAGTCATCGATGTAATAAAGTTAGATTGGCAAACGACAGATCTTCGGCGTCCAGCGCCTCCGGTGGTCGATCTTACAATAAAAAGTAAAAATCTTTCAGTGATAAGGCAGCAAAAAGTAATAATCCTATTATTGGTTACACCAGATTATTAACGGATCCCGTAAGGACAATAGGCTAAGTTAAGACTAAGACCTAATATTAAAAGTTAAGGACTTACTAATAAAGGGTAAGCTTAGCTAGCACCTTTTTAAAATTTTTTTTTGTTGTCTGTCTTAGGATTTTCTTACTGTATCATTGTATCATTTATTAATTTTCGGGTTGGTTTTTTCATAGGAACGATAGGTAAAATAAAGACTGTATTTTGAGCCGAAAAACTTTTTGCAAGAATTTGCCAATGATCCGAAACAAGAAGCCCTAACAGCTCTGAGGAAGACGGACCTATACAATTTGGGGTCATACTTCAGGTTATCGGTCAAGCAGCATATGCGAAAATCCAAGATTCTCCAGGTCGTGATAGAGCATTTGGTCGATGACAACATGCTTAGCGAAGAAATACTGAATGATTCGGAACCACGTCTGGAGCTGACTCGTCGATTGCCATAAAATAAAGAGAATGGAATTAGAGGTCGAAGAAAAATCGCCAAAAGCAAGAATTAGAATTGAGGCGCAAAGCACTGGAATTAGAAGAAAGAAAACTGGAAATTCAAAAGGAAATTGAAATCGAAAAAATACGAAATTCCTACATGGAGACTTGTAAGAAGACTGAAAATTCGTTGTCAAAAAACGCATCACTGGTCCCTAGATTCTCTGAGAAAGATGTCGAACAGTATTTTCAATGCTTTGAGAGGGCAGCTGAGACATCCAACTGGCCAGAAGCTCAATGGACTTTTTTGCTTCAAACTGTGCTGACTGGTAAAGCGCAGAAAGCTTATGCATCTCTGTCGAATGAGGATGCAAAAGATTATTGTATAGTAAAGCAAATTATACTGAGGCTTACAGTTGATTCCCGAGCCTACCGTCAGAAGTTTCGGAGTTGGAAAAAGGCAAGACAGCAGAGCCATCTTGAGTTTTCAAAAGAGAAAGGGATGTTATTTGACAAATGGTGCAATTCTGAAGAGGTCACGACTTTTGAAGCGATGAGAGAAATGATCTTGATTGAAGAATTCAAAAACTGTGTTAACCCTCACATACTTGGATGAAAGAATGCCAAGAGACTTAGCAGAAGCTGCGAAGTTAGCTGATCAATATGACCTAACGCACAGGACAAGGCATCCCAGCAACTTTCAGAAGAATAGTTACGAAGTCAGGCAAGGATCTGAAGAGAAACCAGAAATATCTGAGAGCGGGAAAATCGAGCTGCAGGCAACGGCGAAGGGCAAACTTGAGTGTGAACACTGCAAGAGGCGAGGTCACGCAACATCAGAATGTTGGCAACTTTATGGCAAACCAAATAAATCCGCACGAACTGATCAGAAACCCGTTCTGCTAACGACTCACTAAAGTGCAATGAATGAGCGACCAGAAACAAAGTCTGAAAGAGCCTTAATCAAAGAAGGTGAAAAGGCTTTCTGTACTGATGGATTCGTCGGCACCGATGAGCAAGGAATGAGACCGGTCAGAGTCTGGCGAGATACAGTCCTTCCAATCAATGCTGGTAGAAGGTGCAATCCCTATTACAAAGGAATCATCAATAGCTGCGAGCGTTCCCGTTAGAGGAATTGGTGGTGTGGTCCTAGCCCGCTACATAAAGTTTACATTGAAACTGATGTAGTAAAAGGCTACATTACGGTTGGACTTGTTGGAGAGCTGCCTATACACGGGATTGGACTTCTTCTGGGCAATGATGCTGCCGGATCAAAAGTAGGATGTGTACCCCACTTGGTACCAAGGCCTATCGAAGATACCGATGATAATGTCGATAGTTCAGCCTCAGAAAATCAACCTGAAGTGAAGGCAGTTGCAGTGACTACAAGATCAATGAATAAGGCCGATTGCAAAGGACAGCGACCAAGATGATGGGGAAAGATGCTTGAAAGAATTTGAAATTGACAAATCGAAATTGATACAAGAGCAGGAAAATGATCCTGAACTCAGTGAAATAGTCGAGACTATAGAAGAGAGAGATGGGGAGACAGAGTCGACTTCTTCTACAAAAGAGACGGTGTCTTAATGAGACATTGGAAACCGCAAGATGCAACTGCAGATGAGCATTGGCGATCAGTTCATCATATTGTGCTACCAAGTCGATACCGAGATCAAGTTCTGAGCATTGCTCATGAATGTCCGCTAAGTGGTCATCTGGGAGTTCGGAAAACTCTTTATCGCTTGAATAAGCATTTTTACTGGCCGAAGATGAGCAAAGATGTATCGAGCTACTGTAAAACATGTCATACTTGTCAAGTGATTGGGAAGCCTCAGCAGACGACGCCAAAAGCACCATTGATGTCAAACCCAGCTTTCGGTGATGCATTCAGTCACATTATTGTTGATTGCGTCGGGCCATTACCAAAGACCAAATCAGGACATGAATACCTTTTTACTATTATGTGTGCATCAACTCGATTTCCTGAAGCAATTCCAATGAGGAGCATTAATGCCAAAAACATCTGCAACGCATTCATTAATTTCTTCACGATGTTCGGTTGCTAGGTCAATTCAATCCGACCAAGGCAGCAACTTCATGTCGAAATATTTAATCAGCTATCCACCAAATTTTGGGAATCAAACACATCTGTTCAAGCGCGTACCACCCCGAAAGTCAAGGAGCACTAGAAAGGTTTCACCAAACTCTCAAGACCATGATGAGAGCCTATTGTGAAGACCATAAACAGGATTGGCAAATGGGAATTCCGCTATTACTATTTGCTGCTCGTGAGACCATGCAAGAGTTAACGGGATTCAGTCCATTTGAGTTGATATATGGCCATGAAGTACGGGGACCTTTGAAGCTCATGAAAGAGAAATGGTTGGGCACTGCAGAAGATAAAACGAATCTGCTTGATTACGTCTCAAATTTCAAAGAGAAATTATACGAAGTTGGAGAAATCGCAAGACGAAACTTGAAAGTCTCTCAAGAAAAAAAATGAAAAAGCGCTTTGACTTGAAAACTGTGGAGAGATCTTTTTCCCTTGGCGACAAAGTCTTGATACTTCTGCCGATTCCGGGTGATCCCTTGAAAGCAAAGTACTGTGGACCATACACTATACAAAAGAAAGTCAGCGATGTAAATTACATAATCGAAACACCCGATCGCCGGAAGAAAAATCGCTTATGTCATGTAAACATGTTGAAGGAGTATCATGATCGTGAGAATGAGGAAATTGATCGGACAGTCATGATGACCACGAAAGAAATGTCTCAGTCGCAAAATGATGCATCAATGCAACCGCGTCCTCAAAAAATGCAGAATTCAGAGATTTGACAAAATTTGGAACAATACCTGAGTCACCTTAACCAGGAAAGCCAAATCGAAGCAAAGGAACTGATAAGCGATTTCAAACAAATATTTTCGGATCAGCCAACAATAACTACATGGGCAAAACATGACATTGAGCTGCAGGATTGAAAAAAATGAAGCTTTTACGTCACTACTCCCCATACTTGGGCTTGGACGGTGCTGACATAGTCAGACTTATGGAGCGTTGTAGTACTTTTAGTCCGGATGCCCTTCCTGCCGACTCCCAATGACACCTTCGGGGCTCGACCTCTGGACCAAAAGATCGCTAGGCCAAGCACTTAACCACTGTGCCATTGAGCTACAGGATTGCAAACCGATAGAGCAATCTCCATATCGTGTGAATCCGATCAGAAGAGAAAACATGAGAAAGGAAATCCAATACTTGTAAGAAAATGATTTAATTGAAGAAAGTAACAGTGAATGGACCTCTCCTTGTCTCATTGTCCCTAAATCGGATGGAAGGAATAGATTCTGCACAGACTACAGAAAAATGAACGCAGTGACAATTCCCGATAATTTTCCTATTCCTACAATTCAAGATTGCGTTGAACAAGTCGGTCAGGCTAGATACATAAGTAAATTCGACCTCTTGAAAGGATACTACCAAGTGCCACTAACTGAGAGAGCCAAGCGAATATCAACATTCACGACATATGATGGACTATGGCAATACAAAGTTATGGCCTTTGGAATGAGAAACTCAGCTGCTACATTTCAACGTCTTGCAAATCGAGTTATTGAGAATCGTGAAGGTTGCTCAGTTTATGTAGATGACATCATCGTATACAGCGAAGATTGGGCGTCACATATTCAAAGCTTGAAAAAACTTTTCTGTCGATTGAGAAGCGAAACTGACAGTCAACTTAGCAAAAAGCGAAATTGGAAAAACATCAGTGAATTATTTGGGACACAATATTGGATATGGAAAAATCAAGCCTCAGCAAGCCAAAGTTGACAATTTGATTGATATGCCTCCACCTTCAACGAGGAAAGAGTTGCGAAGATTCCTGGGCATGGCAGGATACTACAGAAAATTTTGCAAAAATTATGCACATGTGGTCCTTCCCCGAACACATCTCACAAGCCCTAAGATTGAATTTCGATGGACACCAGAATGTCAAGTGGCATTTGAAGAAGTCAAGCTGATGTTGATTTCCCCACCAATACTGGCAATTCCTTCATTCGAAAAACCCTTCAATCTGATGGTCGATGCAAGTGGTCTGGGCATTGAGCAGTTTTATCTCAGAATGACGATCAAGGAGTTGAGCATCCGGTTGCCTTCTTTTCGAGAAAATTTGACAAGCACCAACGAAATTATTTGACGATAGAAAAAGAAGCTCTGGCCCTGGTGAATAGCTTGAAGCACTTTGCCTACTACCTGAAACAAGGAAGATTTCCAGTAAAAGTTTTGACGGACCATAATCCACTAGTCTTTATAAACAAAATGAAAAATGACAACCAAAGCTTACTCCGCTGGAGTCTCCAGTAGAAATAGAAATTCAACACATAAAAGGAAGAGACAACGTTATTGCTGACTGTCTTTCCCGCTCTCCTACTTTGATGGTAGAGAATGACACAAAATGAAAATCGAAAACAATTTTCATTTTTTTTAGTGAGGGCGTGTAGCGTGGAGCGCACTTGATGTAAGTAATAGTCTGCTTCATATTTTATTTTGCTAATCTTTGGTAGGGTGTAGCTGATAGTTTTCAGGTTTTATTATTTTCTCTGAGCACTTGTCCAACTTTAATATTTTATTTCTTAACCTTCTGTGTCGAGTGGCCAAGGAAGAGAATGAAAGACTATCGATTTCGCCTTCCATATAAAAACAGCAGGACACACGCCGGCGGGACCTCTAATCGTGCATTCATCAAGTCAAGGCGTGAGGAGCGAGAGGGAGAGAGAATTCTACGATACATGCTCGCACACGCGCTGACTGGCGGCAAATCAACAACATCAAAACGCTCACGAGAAGACAGGCGAGAAAGAGAAGAAGGAGTGAACGGACACAAACTCTTTATCAATTATCAGTGGTGTGACTTGACTGTGGACGCTTAAACGGCCCTCCTGAGGGCCACCTGCATTCCTCCTCAAGAAAAGTGAATGTTACACAAGCAAAGTATTTCTTTTTCGTTTCTCACCTTTATGTTTTGGGGATGATTAAACATCACCCGTAACACCGTTGACAACTCCGTAAGGAGAGGTATTTTTCATGATTTATTTTTACCTCTGACCTGAAATTCAGCACCAAAATCATCAGTTTATCGTCAGGTTCGAGGATTTCCACAAAAATGCAGCGTCTTAATCGTGTAGAAATGACTTTGAATGTCTCTTTCAAGTCTGTAGACAATTTGTAATGTAAAAATTATTAAGCTTGTCAGTTGACTGAGGAGATCATCTTCTGTGGATCAGTGCATGAAAAACGCTTTGTAGCTATCTTATAAATATATACGAGTAAGTAGCGCCTGCGTGAAACGCCTCAATCTCGGATGCGGCATTAAGTGACTGCACAATGCAATCCGCCCTCCAAGTGCCTGCGTTAGCGCAGTGCCTTCCTGACTAATTCCCGCTCTCATCAGATGGTCCAGTGGCCTTGTGGTTAGAGGTTATGCTTGCATGTCCTCTAGCTCCAACGTCACTGGTTCGAAAGCTACCCACGACTGATGAGGCCAATTGAAACATGTCTCATGGTGGCTACATCTATTGAGATTTTGTACATACAGGGTAGATACCATACCTTGTCCGATTTCTATGATATGAATAATGAAATGTCTTAATCAAATTCCTTGCTTATAGTTGTATACGATATCTATGTTTGCTCTTAAATTTAAAATTTCTTACGTTTCGCAATCATCCAGTAATGTTTGTGGTTTCAAATTCTACTAAGTTTATTCAAAATTTCAAATCGCACGCATGATTTTAATATATACGCCGCTCAATACAGGTGCTTCACTTTATGACGAAATGGAAAACGTCGAACGAAATGCTAGACTGATTTGTTGATAATGAGATGGTTCTCCACGTGCCCGGATTCAAGTGTTAGACTGATTGCTTAGTGTATAACTTATGGAAACAGCGAACGAGCAAGAAGAAGCTATTCTGAGGAATATGGAGAAGAAGCACCTGATGGAAGAACAATCAGACGATGGTCCGACAGTTCCATCTTGTCTTGATCCAGCTCAGGAAATCGTACTTCTCGAATTTTGAATGAGAAGAAGGATTCGATCGTTAACGCCATTATGGACAACCCTCGTACATCACAACGAGTGATCGCAAAGGATGTCAGAGTTTCACATAGAACAGTCGGCAAAGCTGTAAAGGAGAATGGGTATAAACCATACAAGGTTCATCAGATACAGCAAATTTTCGACCATGACGAAGAGGCAAGACTTGCTTTTTGTCAAATCATCCTTCGAAAGAAGAGTGAAGAGAGTTCATGATCTAACAAAATCATCTTCTTCGATGAATGCACATTCAACATGTCCAGTCGAGTAAATCATCACAATGATTTCTACTGCGCGACAGACAATCCTCATGCTTATGACGAGGCACCCATAAGGTCAAAAGGCCTGACCGTTCTCGTCGCGATATCATTTAATGGTATTACAGCAGTGGACATCAGTGAAGAAACCATGACATGTGATCGCTACTGTGACATTCTTACCGAGAAAGTGTTCCCTGTTCTTGCTCTCCGGTCTCACCGCACCTCTTTGTTTCAACAAGATGGTGCTCCACCCCATTTTAACACCCAGACAAGGAACTTGCTTAGCGATTGGTTGAACGATCGATGGATTGGAAGGGGTGGTCCAATTCCGTGGCCCGCCAGATCTCCCGACCTCACCATCTGCGATTTCTGTCTGTGAGATAATGTCCAGAATAATAGTTATTTACACAACAAGTGCAAAGTATCCAGCTTTATTGCATTTTTTGAGATCAACATGTCTATCCACGAGCCCGAAGGGCGAGGGCATAGTTTGTTGATCGAGAAAAATGCAATTAAGCATGATATCTTTGCACGAGTTCTGTAAGTAACTTTATATTTCACAGAACTACCAGAATCCATGATCAGGATCCTTAACACGATTTGAAAATCAAACCAAAGCTATTTTGAAATCAGATAGCCTGCAGTCCCTCTGTGTTAGATAGAGTTGCTATTGACACATAGATTTTTTACTTGCTATATTGCATTCATAGATTTCTTATGAAGCTCCCATTCATGTAATGGTTAACGAATTCCATAAAACTTTCTATGTGCTAATGTATTTCAATGAAGGAGTGCAATAAAGACTCCTTCATTTTTTGCAATCTTTGAAATTTATGCACACTTTGGAAAGCATAAACTATATTATGGAAGCAATAATCATAGAGAGGTGAATGATGAATAGTGAAAATGAATAGTGGAAGTAATAATGATAGAATGCCAAACTTGAATTCTGTAATCAATTCAGTGATAGAAGATGCAAGGCAATACTACAACTCATCAACTAGTCCTGACTCATCAAATTTGACTAATGACACTGTATTGAAGAGAAGTAAAATTGTCAATGAAACAACTCATCGAAATCAAGTCAGTGAAAATGACGCACGAATATCCAATCCCGATTCATCAACCAATGAAACATCTTCAACCACGATTGACTTGAAGATTGCAAACAGTCGCCTGTTGAAACGAATACCAAAAGGTGCTCGATGCCAAGTGGCTGAAGAGTTTACTAAGATTATACGTGAAGTCAACTTGAGTAATTCATGTTCATCATGGTCCGCACTGCTTCAATTTGCACATCGAGTGTTTGCTTATCCAAGTAGAAGAGGTAAAAATGCTCCTAGTCTGGCGTCAATTGTCAAACTTAATCTTCAGAGAAGAGCTGAACCACTACCACAACATGAAAGTCCAATTCAAAAGAACAGGAGAAAACAACGCAAGACAGTCGATTTCGCTTCTTTAGTTGGAGCCAAATTGGACGAATTTGACGTAACTGGCGCTGTTCGATTGATATGCTCAGACGATTCCATTGCCCCATTTAATGAAGAAACTTTGAAGCAATTGCAAGAAAGACACCCAAATCCGCATCCGTCTACTTCTTTTGACGATTACCATCCATCAGAAGATTTGCAAATCAGTTCTGACTGTGTTTTTAAGGCAATCCAAAGTTTTAAATGTTCGTCCTCTGTGGTCCTGATGGCCTCCGTCCACAACATCTCAAAGACATGCTGAAAGATCAAACAAACCATTCCTCTGTTCAGCTCTTGAATGCCCTCAGCGAACTTTTCAACAATATTCTTAAAGGTTCCATTCCAAGTGAAATACAGCCAACCCTTTGTGGAGCACGTCTCGTCGCTTTGAAGAAGAAAGATGGTGGAATCAGACCGATTGCTGTTGGAAACACATTGAGGAGAATAGTTTCAAAGATCTGTTGCATGTGTGTTGGATCTGATGCACGGACAGTTTTATACCCAGCTCAAGTAGGCTTTGGAGTCCAGCTTGGCTGCGAGGCTGCAGTTCATGCATGCCAAAATTATGTTCAGCAGTTTCGTAATTCGGATAAGGTTCTACTAAAAGTTGATTTGAAAAATGCCTTCAACTCAGTTCGTCGTGATGTCTTGCTGAAATCGGTCAAAGAACACATCCCCAAGATTTACAATTACATCGATCTATGTTTACGATTGCCGTCCTATTTATATTTTCATCGTCCGTCATCCCATCATTAGAAGGTGTTCAACAAGGAGATCCTTTGGGTCCACTTTTATTCAGTCTTGCTATAAATTCTGTCATTATTGATCTTCAGTCTGAGATAAATGTGTGGTACCTTGATGACGGTACTTTAGCTGGCAATCCAACAAAAAAAAACGACTGTTTTTTAAACGACTTCAAAGTCATCGCCAATAAAATGGAGCAGCTTGGTCTGCAAGTAAACAACTCCAAGTGCGAACTGCTAATTCTTGAAACTGACTCGATCAAACGGACGTCGGTTATGAAAGAATTTTCCGATGCAATTCCCAAATTTGAAATGCATCGAATTTGAAGACGCGGAATTGCTTGGCGGATCTCTCTGTAAAGAATCAATTGACAAATATTAGAGAAGAAATATCACATGCTGAAACTTTTGAGTGAAAGACTTGGTAAGCTAGAAAAGCACGTGGCATTCTTTTTACTTAAAAATGCCATCGCCATACCAAAATTACTTTACTGTTTAAGAACAAGTTATTGCTATGAAAGTGAAATTCTCACAAAGATCGATTGTTTAATCAGAAGCAAATCTCTCTGATCTTTTGAATACATCCATTGATGAGCATGCTTGGAAGCAATCTTCCCTACCTATCAATTACGGTGGTCTCGGTATTCGCGGAACCAAACAGCTTTCAATTCTGCCTATTTGTCCTCAGCTTTTGGTTCTTTCGATGTCGTGAGTAGCATACTCAACAAAACTTGTGTTCAATTTTCTGATGTGAACGTAGACAAAGCTATCTCTTTATGGAAGCACTTTTCTTGTACAAGGGAATTGCCAAAAGTTCAATCCAGTCAAAAGAGTTGGGATCATCCCATGAGTGAAGTTTGCCTTGGAAAGTTGATTTCAATTGAAAATGATTACGGAAAAGCTAGATTGTTATCAGTATCGACCAAAGAAGCTGGTCAATGGCTGAATGCATACCCCATACGATCTTTGGGACTTCAAATGAACGACGATCAGTTCACTATTGCATGCGCTTTACGGCTTGGTACCCCTGTTTGTTCTGCACAGCGATGCATTTGTGGTGATCAGCTAGACATTTTCGGTCAACACGCGCTTGTATGTAAGAAGTCGTCTGGTCGCTATTTTCGACATGCTTCAGTGAACAACCTGATCTCAAGAGCGTTAGTTTCTGCAGGTGTGCCGAATTCCACTGAACCAATGGCATATTTCGGAGTGACAACAAGATTCCCGATGGGATAAACCCTTTTGAATTGGGAAAGAGGCGGGGCCCTTGTGTGGGACTTTACCTGTAGCCACACACTTGCTGATTCCTACATCGCAGCCGCCTCAAAGACATCAGGAGCCGTTGGGAATATCGCTGAAACTCGCAAACTCAACAAATATGACGAAATTGGAGACCGCTTTATTTTCACCCCGATTTGCATAGAGTCTATGGGGGCCTATGGTGAAAGTGCTGCAAACTTTATAAGATCTGTTGGCAGGCGGCTCATTGCATCGACTGGCGAGAGAAGGGCGGCTACTTACCTCCAGCAATCCCTGAGCGTTGCCGTTCAAATCGGCAACGCAAACAGCCTCCTAGGTTGTCTCCCAAAAGGTCATGCACTGAACACTATTTTTGACCTCTGACCTGTCTAAAAGCGATATCTTCCCTTAACTTCAAGCTTCCCTTTTTCTTAACTGTCCGGATGTCTTTTTGCTTTTGTATCTTTTATATGTTGTTCTTAAATGTTAACTCTACATTGTTGTTAATAAAAATCATAGAGATTATAGCACTGTAAAATATAAAGTGTATTCATTCAGCTTCGAAAGCAATAAATAACTCAAACTGCAAATTGAGAAGGAACTCGAGGACATTCCTACATCCATGATAAGAAAATCATATAGGAAGTTTATTCATCGATGCGAACTTTGTGTGGAACAAAATGGTGGTCATTTTGAAAATATATTGTAAGCATTATTGTAACATGATTTTTCCGATGCCTTTGATACATGTTAGTTTACTAAATACAATTTAGCTAATAGTCGCTGGAAAACTTTTCGTTTTTTTCTGAAAACATATCGGACAAGGTGTGGTATCCACCCTGTATATACGTAGCAGTAGTTGCCTTCAAACTATAGCCGCGTTTTTAGGAGTTTGCAATAGTAGCCGCCCTCGAATCTGTGAATTTATGCAACTACATAATGCCATTTATATGTGTATAGGTTCTTGCTGCTTGAACTTTACGCTACTGGTTTCATGTGTGCTACAGTGAGAAGCAATACCTTCATTTGAAGCATGTCTCCACGACGTACCTGTCGGGCATGATCAGCTGTCAGATAAGTAGTCAATTGGTTGTCATCAATGCTCCCTTCTAAGCACTGCTTTCACACAATGCAATTCGACGACTTTATGATTTTACATAAAGTAATAACTTTGCAATAGCATGAATGTTGCATCATCAATATCATCACATCGAAATACCGCGTGCACAAACATGATCTCTACTGCCTGGTCTCTGCACCTGAGGTACAAATGCCGGAGGTACATTTCAGTCAATAACGAATCTACTTTTTTGATAGATGCTAATTTTTCTCTACTATGAATTTAATTTTTGAGGCTGTGCATCTTGAATGTACAGGGCCGCGCTTGGTCGGGTTTGAGCGTCCAGGATTAAGCGGTCGAAACGCGATCGTCCTGACCAAGTTCCTGTTGATGACCTCATTAAAAATAGTCAAATAATTTGTATGCATATTTTGCAGAATTATAATTCACGTTTTAGCTTAAGGAACTAATATTAATTCTCTTACACACCTGGTAGATTTCAGATAGCGTAATCCCGCTGTGTTAGCTAGATCTGATATTTTGATTGGAAACAGACCTGTCCTCTTATCATCTGAATGGGCAGACTGTTAAATATACTCTTTTCAATATATAAGTGATAAACATAATTTTGAACAGAGCGACTTTCTCGCCAATTCATTCCACATGAGCAGAGGAGAACCGTTGTTTGTCCTTCTAGCAAGTATTTTTAAATTTTTAGACATTTTAGGATATAACAATTTTTTTTTAAATCATATTTTGCACCTTTTAAAAATTAACTAGTCGTTGGTTTTTTTTATTTTGTTACCTTCACGCACTTTGCTACGTTGAAATGAAAAATTGCAAAATTTGCAAGGGACATACCTGAAGACCTTCCGTGTCAAAATTATGCTCTAGACATAGTACTTCTCACTTACTCAGGGAAAACATATAAAAATCTCATTGTTCCAGAAAACTGCGATCTTCGTCCTTTTGGATTAACATGTAATTTTCTTTGATCGCGTCTGACAAGAAGAGGAACCAGGTAGAACTCGGCAGACGCGTATATTCATAGTAGGCATAGAGTCTAGTACGGCGAGCCATGCTTGATGGTTGCGAGTCATGGCCGTTGCTTTCATCCCATGAGAAGATGCGAATGCTAAGGTGATTATGTATATAGTGTCAGACTATCGTAAAGGAAATCGAGTGAGCATCTGATAAGCAATCGGTCTTGAGAATATCACAAACATCGCGAGAAGGCAAAGACTACGTTGGCTTGGTCACGTGGTGAGAAGGGATGAGACAGAGTGGATCAGAAAAGTAATGTGGATGGAAGTAGATGGTAAAAGAGGAGCAGAAAGACAAAAGAATACTTGGGAACAAGTGGTGAAAGATGACATCAAACGTGTTGGAGCTCAGGAAGCGGACGCCCATAATCGACCGAAATGGAAGTCCATACTCAAACAGCAAACGTCTAACCCAGCATCTTCTGAAAGAAAAGGACGCAAAAAGGGATGTGACTACATCATTCTGTGAAAGCGTCATTTTCGACCTCATTCCCTGCAGAAACTCGTTCTGGCTGCCGGACTATCTGAGCATATTATCATCAGAACAGCACGGATAAATGCACTTAGCAATCAAAGCCATTGTACTTTGATTCGTTGTACATTGCAAAGCAGTTCCTCAATCGTATCATGTAATTGTGTATCAATTCTTAGTCTTTGTTAATAATTGAATGGATTGCACAGTTCGCAGATTAGCATTTTAAAAGAAATAACAGTTCTCTTCGCCCGCAGTTTGCACGCACCGAACGTTATAGCGTTTTTTTACACGGTGTCCGTGCAAATTTGAATGAAAATTTCCAGGTGTTTTCCAGGATTTCCAGGGCAAAATTCATTTTCCAGGTTTTCCAGGGAAGTTTATCAAAAATCAGGGGTCAAATTTGAACGAAAATGCTCAAACTTTCTGTAAGGAAATTTTACTCAAATACACACGTCAAATTTAAAAGAAAAATTCTGGGAAAAATCTACCCAAAGTTCTGTGCTAAGGAGCTTGCATACCACTAAATTAATATTATTGACAAACAAAAAAATTTGAAAGTTGGCGTGAAATTGACTGATTTTTTAAGGCGCAGGTGATTCCAAATAAAAAATACCAGTATATGCATCAGACGGCTACATTATATTTCTAGAAAAATGAGAAGATCGACAAATGTTCATAGTTAACCATACCACGCAATTCGGTCTCATTCATATTGTATACGTTATGATAGGAGACTCCAGTCACTGCAACGTTCTAAAATCAAAAAAATTGTATGAGAATGAAAGGCTATATTTGTAACAAATAAATAGAAATATGAAAAATAAAATCTGGAAAAATAGAAAACACTTCAACCATGGAGTAAGTATGACCTCAACAACTTGCAATTAGTGTTTTATTAAGTTTATTTTCAGTTTAATTTCCATGAGTTTTCCAGGGTAAAATTCATTTTCCAGGTGTTTTCCAGGTTTTCAAGGTCCTCCAGGGAGCGCGGACACCCTGTTTTTATTAGCTATGCTGCCTGTACATAACTTGCATACTACCTACTTTTTGAATGGAATTGGAAATAGCCAACATTGAAAGATAGTGATTTCATTTTCTTTTTCGTTATTTTTTGTAATTAATTTTAGTTAACGGATGTTAACTGAAGTTAACTTTAAAACATAATGAAAAAGAAAGTACCACCATCTTTCAATATTGGCTATTTCCACTTCCATTCAAAACATAACAAATAGCCAATATATTCAAAACTCCACCTAGTTTTTTACAAGTAGACAATATATACAAAATCATGTTTATGGCATCATAGGGGAGGTTGTTTATATTGTTTGGTTTTGAGGCAAAACACATTTGATCACTCGTCGGGTTCTATTTTTTTTAGCCAGAACAATTTTCATTATGCTAAAAACAATACAAGCATTAAATACAAGAATAGTTTGTATTAAATACAAACTTCGTACGATCGAACACTCATCTAATTAATTCATTCTTGCGATTAATGTTCGGAGCAAGTGTATGAATTAGACTGGCTTCAGACACACGAGTCCACAGCGGATTGCTCTGTTGATCAATAATATCAATTCTAAAAGTGTCAATGCTCGTATTGACGTGATCATGATGAAAAAACCGAATGTGGTCGGACAAAGCGCTATTGTTATCTCTTTGTTGTATGTTGTATTTATGCTCACAGAATGTTCAGTGGACGATTAGTAGAGCCTATGTAAAATTCATTGCAAATACTGCACGTGAGTTTATGCACATGTTTGATGTTGCAATTCATAATATGACAGTTAGACGAGCAAATATTGCAAGTACAGTCATTTCTATTTTTACTGAAGAAACCTAGATGGGTTTTTAATGGTTTGATGCCATTGAAAATTATCCCTAAACCTGGTAAATTAACCTTTCTTCCTAAATAAAAATAAGGACCGCTTTCATTTTGAACTTTACTTATCAGCACGACATGTTTCGCCAGCTCTTCTCAAGTGCTACGCCGGAATGAATTTCCAACCACGGTGGACGCTGAAATTACGAATACTCATAACGCTGTTAACAAGTGTCACGTAGTTTGCATAGTGAATTGACAGATAAGGTAAGAAAAAGGAAAGTGAACGTCGAGACTATGTACTGTTTGCAATGCCTTTAACTTGAAGATTTTTTTGCTACAAAATAGACCCGAGGACTGATCAAATGTGTTTTGCCTCAAAACCAAAGAATACATTCAAAACTTTATCTAGTTCTTTATCTTTGCATTTCCCTGTAGCGTGCTCATCGATAAATGTGGGACAAACGCAGAGCTAATTCAGTTAATTAATGAATTTTCATCTTCACAAACTTTAAAACCAATTGATCCTCACAGCATTCTTATCAGTGAAAGTAATCAGGAGTGTTGAATAAACCAGTCATTGTCGCATCATGTACATAAGTACACTGAGATTTTGATAAACATTTTGAGGAAACCACGTTCGGAAATCCCAATTCTATGACAAGTTTATTCAGATAAGATGAAGACCTGGATGACGGCGGAAATGTATTTAAGTCATTTACAAGCCTCAAATATCAATTGCGGCAACACTATCATCGTCTCTCCTTCGCCATGAAGATGACGTGCTTGCTGGCGATTGTATTCACTACTTTGGTAATCCTCGGCTGGGCAGATGGTGAAAATGCGGCAAGAGGAATGGTCGACAAAACGCGACATATTGTTGACTCTCAAGGAATAGTGGAAGATCGAAAAACCTTGTCTGAATTTGAAGCAAAACAGAAGGAAGTAATGACAGAAAGTGACAAGCAATTTGACTACCTCAGAAAAGAAATGGCTGAGATGAAGAAATTGTTTTTGAATTTCACGAATAAATCAACGAAGCAAAACATCAAGTTGATAGAGAATATGAAGAAAGAAGTGAAAAACCATTTTGCAAAATTGGTTAAATTTTCAGAAGAAACAAAGAGTCAAGTGAAGGATCTGCGTAGAGAAATGAAGGAGAAATTGACTGAGTTTGATCATCAAATGACAGCGATCAAAAATGACACGGCCACATCAAGGACTGACGTCAATGACATTAAACTTTTCATGAATAACACAGCGATGAGAGCGTTAATGCATGTAGCATGTCCCTCTCCATGGTCAGTTATATCGCCAGTTGGATGCATCTACATCAATAAGAAGGATGAAAACTGGGTCGCTGCACGAGCGGAATGTCGCCGCAGAAATTCTTCTCTGCTGACATTAAAGGATAAGAAGGAATTTAATTTAATGAGGAAATACTTGGTAGTGAGAGGTCTATGTTCTTGGACTGGCATCAGATGGAGGAACAATCAATGGGAGTTCTCAGGTCCCAAAGGGAACAGGTACCTGAATCCGGACTTCAAGTCGACGTCTGTCAAGAACGGAAAATGTGTTTCGTCATGTCCACACCACTACTTATTTCCCTGTTCCCATACAATGCCATCTATCTGCTTGAAGAGGTTCACGTAAGCCGTGTCAGAACCGTCCATGATCTGAGAAAATCGCTTGAAGTTTCAGTGTTCTCTGTGTGTCGTGTAGAATGAAATGACGAACGAGCTTTAAAATTGTCTCCATATTCAGATAAGAGCATCTCTCAACCGACCAGCTTGTACTGCGGTTCACTGCAGAAATTCACTCAATCTTTTCCTCCAATATCTTACAAATATATACATTGCTTATGACATGAAATGCTTTAGTATGTTGCAAACTCGTATCAACTGTACTATGAAAAAAGCACTCACCCAGTCTAGCGTCAAGACTCTCCTCCTCTCTGAACTTCAGACTGGCTGACAAAATAATAGGCAACTCATC
This sequence comes from Prostheceraeus crozeri, assembly GCA_907163375.1. NCBI lineage: Eukaryota > Metazoa > Platyhelminthes > Polycladida > Euryleptidae > Prostheceraeus > Prostheceraeus crozeri. The sequence goes on from CAJQUW010001043.1 coordinate 22,134, forward strand.
TCCCGTCAATGGATGAATTGCCAGAATAGGTAACTGTGCGTTCTCCTCCTTGGCGTCTTCCTAAATTGAAGAATAAAGGAAATGAGATTAGAATTCACAATAGATCGATTTCGAGTTTCACTGAAACGTTTTTTGAACGCATTTGAACACATTGCGCTTTTCAAAACTAGTTCTATAAGCTGCTTCGGGGCATGATTAGCAGCAAATAAAATGAAACAAACGCAAAATCAAATTTCCATGTAAAATTTTTGCGTCTGGTGGGAGTCGAACCCACGACATCAGGTTATTTAGACTCGTTTTTCCTTAGGCTATTTGCCAGTAGTGTGTTTAAAGTGATATTTAATGAATGTCCGTCGAAAAATCACGAACTTGCTAATTGCAAATCTCAAATTGACCAGGGCATGGCTGCAACTTTAAATAGGGAGTTGTGTCGGTGTTGAGAGATGTGAGCTAGGCCTGCTGATGATTCCTGATATTGGATGAAATAGCAGCTATTCAGGTCCGTTCCCATTTTTCAACTGAGGATGCAACTCAATATTTACTAATTCTATTTACACACGGGAGGTAATTTCATATAGTTGTTTTCAAAACAATTGAGCACTTCTTTTTCAAAACCGAAATGTAAATACATTCAGGTAAAATAACAGGTAGCTTCGGTCGTCTTGACCTTTACCAAGGGTTACATGCGAAATCAACGGTATACATGCATACGGTTTGTTATTTAAAAGCTTGTCAAGCATCTTGTCTTTTCGCTCAATTATTTTGAAAAACGGCTAAAGCACGGATATCACTAGAGCTAAAATGTTTCACTTGTTTTTTTAGTTTTATACAAAATAATGACATGAGATAAGAGATATGGAAAACAATTAGTAGAAGTATCATTCGTTGGTGTTCTGATGGATTTTATGCCCGACAACTGCATGCTCTGTTCTTCTTAAAGTGATGGAGCTTTTAATCCTGAATGAATAGCGGCATTGTCGAAGAAACAATCTTCGAACCGTGTTTTGTACTTTTCATAGCATCAAGCATGTATGAATGAGGTTCCAGCAGTTCAGATGACCAGCGTCGAATAAGATAATGTGTTCCCATTTCTTACTAGTGTCACATGCGACTGACCAGCAATGGGCCATATGACTATGTCAATAGAATCCTGCCAGATGAATGATGGTGGATTACTGTTAATTTTAAAACGATTAATAAGGGAGAGGGGGCGCCGGCACTTAATGCACATTAAGTGCACATGCAGGTACTTACTAAGTGGGCAAGAAGAAAATTTTAGTGCCTTACAGAGATAGGAAAAATATTCGTGCGCCGGCTTGCGGATTGCTGTGAATTCCTTCAAAATGCTCCGATCGCCACGACTCCTTCAGATTCGAAGAATTCAGATCATGGCGCAAAAGTTTTCTCGATCATGTTGGCCCTTCCGGTGATTATTAAAAAAGTTAGCAGGTGTGCGAAAAACGTTCACAAACTTCTCTGTAGAACTTGACATCGTCTGTGTCTCTTTGCAGTGTGATCCGGCTGCTATAGCAGTCACCGAAACTTCGCACAATTTGGCGTGTTTATTGTTGAATTGGCTGCTCATTGTTCGATTTCTATGGTATTATGTCAGTAGATTGTGACATCTAATTAACGTTACGTGTTCCAATGCTTCCTTTCTAGTCAAACAGAAGAAGAGACGACTTGTCTAATTCTGTGGTTACCTGCGTAGTAGACCCCATCGTGTATCGAATTAAGTGAGACAAATATGATCCATGAATGCCAGCAGTAATATCCTGACATAGGTAGTCAACTGACTCGTAGCGGAAAATACGCCAGAGGTTTGAATTTTCAGATGCTTCATAATTGTGAAGCTTTGGTAATTCACTGCCACGGCATAGTGCCATTCATTTGTCTTCATTTCGTTTATCAAAATTAACAAGGGAGATAGAGCGGCAGCACTTAATACAAACATAGTCATAATGAATGTCCTATACTAAAACACAGCATACAAGATCTTCAATGAATTTACTTCACCACCACAACATTATTGATGAAACCGTCGACAACATGAGACCTACTAAAGGTGATAACAGTGGCATATTCGCAGACGCTTGCTTCCCATCCAGCCAATGAAAGCATCTGCGATAGGCTGCGCATCCGCACATCACTACTGCATCCCACTGAGATAATAAGGAAGATATCTATTGAGATTAAGTGCTATTATATCATATATCAATAGTAATCTGCTACTTTATAAAAAACAAATAATCAATTTCACCCATGACTTTATGGAAATTGTGTTGCTCTGATAATATCATCCGAATCGTTCGTTTGTGCTTACCGCAGTTCTTTTAAGCAACACCGACCTTTGTACCACCCAAGACACGAAGTCATAAGAGCAAGTTAAGGGACATGGGCACCCTCCACACACTCACAACTCTCACCAGGTTAGGGCTAGCAACCTCTAGTTGGAGCGGTATTACCTCCACAGGCGGACATATTCGAACCTTTGACCGTCTGCATTTCTGCACCAAAGCACGACCCTTTACCAAAGCAGCTATCTTACTACCCAATTTCAATTCTATATTATAATATGATAATATCAAAATCCTTTATTGAAAGTAATGGAAATCACAAAATCTTCTTTGGAGTCACACATACACATAAAATAACATGAAATAAATGATAAGGCACACAAATATACGACAGCACCAGCAACAGGCAGGACAGTCTTTGAAATATCCTACAACTTGGAATTATATCGGCGGCATACATGCGGAAAAATGAGCGTGATCTACTAGCAGTCAATGCTAGCGCAAGGCGAGGAAGCCGAGACTTAGGCAAACGCGCTGGAAACAGTGAACTCGACGGATGCGATGGATTTTCACACTGACGCAAAAATTTATGAGCGAGACGCTCATGGCCCGAAACGAAGTCAGGCATTATGTTATAAATGCAGTCTTTATTGCAAATAATTTTGTGTGCTCGCCTAACAACACGTTCAGCCATTTTTATGACCACTTGTGACAAATTACCAAAAAGTGGACTTGCATACAATAGGATGAATATAATAATTCCATGCAAGTACATGAATGCATGCTTGTTTCGATACAAAAGGTCGCATGACCCGCAAAATGTGCAGGCGACGATCAGCTGTAAGCGCAACATCGCTGAAATGGCAATACCCTGATAAATTGTCACAGATAGTAACTCCTAAAATTAGACTGTGCAATTTCAATATCCTCATAAAACTTTGGCACCTGTGGAGCTTTGCGTGGTCTACGAATGATCATTTGCTTACATTATTTAAGGTTTATCTCCATGTAGTGGAGATGCTCCCAGTTCATAATAACGTCCAAGAAGTTAGGAGGGTAGCTCTCAGAATCAAACATTTCCATCGGCAAATGTAATAAGTTTCGCACTAGGTTCATGTTATGTTAGATTCGACATGAATACAGCTCACAGGTAATGACCCAATGCTGAACCCTGAGGTAATCCTGAAGTAAATTCAATCACACATATTCAATCATCAATTCATAATAGGATATAATTTAATCCAAAAAGCCTTGCTGTTGTTTATATGGCATTTATTGCAAACATTATATTGCAAACAGCAAGGCTTTTTGGATTAAATTAGAAACAACATGCTGTTCAAGCGGAATTACAAAATTTTATTCATAATAGGATATATTCAGTCACAACTCCAATCATAAATCGGAGTAATCATCTCATACAAGGAGCAGAGAACTTACTTGTCCATATTCTGCGAGAAGATTGTCAGAATTGATAAGAATGAAGGATGCTTTGAATATGGCATGAGGAGTGTCCGTGAAGATGACCAGTTTATCAGGAAGAAGAACACCTGTTTCCTTGTCCTGTAAAAGGAAATCAAGTCACAAATCAGCTTCATCAACAGACATGATCAATAGTTGAACCGCTTTCTTCTATCATTGGTGGTGGTCGAGTCCAAGGGAAAATTTTTCCACTGCCGGCTGTTTATCGAAGTTGTGACTGAGTAAACAACACTATGCGTTGAACCAGTGCCCGCCCGCAAGGCTCGATTATGAAGTTAACGGAAAATAGCGTCTTACATAATAGGGTTTTAGTATATTTGAAAAGGAAAATATTGCATTGTAAAGCAACTGTAATTGGTCAAATTCACGGAAGTAATAGAAGCAATAATTTAGATGATATAAATAATGATCAGAATCGGAATTGGGAATAGCAATCGTCATAGGCTAGGCCTGCAAGTATAAAATGATATTCGTCTACAGATCAGATAGGTATGATGATAAAACACGTTCACTGATCGCATGGGAAGATGAATGTTAAGTGCATCACAAGCCCGGTGAAGAGAACAATGCTTTTTCCGAACAGGTTCATCAAAAGCTTATTTAAGTCTACTTTGATTGAAAAAAATCAACAATTCAATAATCTGTAAATTGGCATGTAAGAATACTAACATAAACGCATCACTTAACTCGTATTGTGATGATAACCAACAAAATATGATGGTGTAATTTGTCATAAAGTTCTCAAATATTAAAATGTCATCTGCATTAGATCTGCGAAAATAAGAACAAAGCGGAGATTTGGTATACAGAACAAATGACGTAAACCGGTATCACAAGGAAGGACAAATCATGCAGAGACAATTTTCAAGTGAATGTTAAATACTCAAATGCTTGACATACAATGGCGTGGCCTCCAAAGGTGGTTGAAAAATAAGTCATCACTAGGGCGGTTTTTATTGACCTAAAAAATTACGAATTTTGACTTTATTTTCAAGTAAATTTTTACCCAAAATTTTTACCCAATCTTTTTACCTAATTCAGTTTTGTTTAACCAAAGAAAACATCATTTCAGACTCACAAGAAAACGCTAATTGTTTTAATTTAAGAAACACATTTTATTATTGAGCCCACAAATACAAAGTTCTTCACGAAAAGAAGGAATGCCTCTTAAACAACGAGTTAATTGTTACTTTTACGATGACTGTCAATCATAAACTGTTTCGCGTATTTCACCGGGCATTCACAAAGCACACAGAAAAGTTCATTCCTTGGTGTTAATTTAAATTCTTGAGGATATTGGCAAGTAATTCTTTTGCACTTGGATGCATCACTTTCAGCTGTCTTGGGCATTTCGAACAATCGAAGATAGTCAGTGTCAGTTAACAAAAAGATGTAGCTATGTGCGTTGAAATCCTTGCGAGAATATTTGGTGTCCCATTAGCTTAGCTTTTTGTTTTGATTGAAAAGAGTTCGGGAAACCCAGATCTAAAAATAGCGCTTAGGAAGGCCAGGTGTCTAAAAATAGCGCCTGGGAAGACCAGATTCCTGAAAAATTTACTGTCTTATTTAAACCTTTTGACCTTATTTTTACTCCATTGACTATATTGACTTAATTTGTTTATTTTGACCGTATTTTTACTTTATTGACTTTTTGACTTTATTGACCGCCCTAGTTATCACTTACGAAATTATTTGGCTACAAAGTAACAGTGCATTTCGCGGTTAAATTATGTCAAAAAATTATCGATGCAAAAATCAATGCAAGTAGTTAAACAGACACAAAATTTTTCAGGTGACATTTTTAACACAAATTAAAGAGTATTCATAGTAGTCCACTGCTATTGGAGACTGAGGATTTTTTTACTGAATCGTTGACTTGACCAAATCGAAACCAAACTCCACTCCAAAACCCTATATTTTGCTGCATACTTTGACGAATACCGTGACTCAACAGTTTTCGTCTCAAATTAACGAGAAATTACGTTCCAAAACCCTCCAAAACACTATATTTTGCTGCATACTTTGACGAATACCGTGACTCAACAGTTTTCGTCTCAAATTAACGGGAAATTACGTTCACTGCGCAGAATCCTGATGGTTGACAGCCTTGGAATCGACTTGTCACCAGGCTGGGTTCCATGACTGCTATCTGCTTCGTGTTGTCATATTGCTTTTGTGCTGTTTCGCTGTTCAGATCACACGAAAGCTCTATTTTGTTAAACATTGCCTCATTTTGAAATCCTAGTGAACATTGAAACATTAGTCAACCGCTTATAGAGTGTTCTAGCATGTATAAATGAAGTCATTAATTTGACAGTGATGTTAATGCTTTCATATTTCAAGCTTCAGCAGATCTAACTGCTTTTTAATGCGATAAAGGTTTTCTATTTTAGCTCTGACACATCAGAGCGATCACACAGGAGCACAAGAAAAAATCCATTCCGGAGCGAATAGATTACAGCTTAGATAATACCTTTATAATCTAGCTTCTAACAGGCTTTACCAAGTGGTTTAACAGCGTGACACCTGTTAAAGCCTCCCATACCTTGTGCAACCCTGGTTATCAGAGATATCTTCCCTTCCCTGCCATAGTATGGAATGAATGCACTCATGCTGGTATTATAGATCCATGGACTCCTAGATATATAACACCTGGACTCTCAGCCAAGCAAAATTCGAAACTTTTGCGTACATCAGAGTCCAACATTCATATTTATCAGCTGCTTTGTTGCAAAATCAGATGACAAGAAGTGAGAGTGGTAAAGTAAATACTGCGCTCATGATTGCAACAGTGGACATAAATATCATGTACATAGTACATAGTATTCTGCCATAGCATGGAATGAATGCACTTTTGCTGGATATCTTCCCTCCCTGAAAGTGCAATTGCAACCTGCGCTGAATTTGCTACATCATCTTTTATTACATCACAGACCAGGGTTGTTACCTTGACATCAAATTCAATCGTAGTTCCTGTAAGACGTCCAATCCATCCTTTCTGACGCTTGTGAACATCTCTCCATTGATTTCCTTCTATACTCCTTAAACCTTCCAACAAAGACTGGAAAATAATTGAGAAAATCAATCGAGTTATCATATCTCGTGACTTGGGAAATTACCTCTGAATAGGCAGTTGTACGAAAGTACCATTGGCGAAGTTTCCGCTTCTCTACAACAGCTCCAGATCGCCAGGAGCGACCTTCCTCGTCCACCAGTTCATCTGCAAGTACAGTTTCATCCACTGGGTCCCAATTCACGACGGCCCGTCTTTGATATGTCAAACCATGTTGATGAAGCTGGAGGAAAATCCATTGAGTCCACTTGTAATAGATGGGATCGCAAGTGGCCAATTCACGGGACCAGTCCAAGCTGAGGCCCATTTTCATCAACTGACCTTTCATTGATTGAATGTTGCTGGAACAATTGAGGATTAGTGACATCACGAAATATCCGGAAAATGATTTTAACAAATACAAGAAGTTTAATACTACATGTCTTTGCGAACTGGAAATGCACACGTCTCAATAATGACATTTTGTGGTCTCCAATACTGTAAAGCGGAAAAGAGTCGCGAAATTTATATTCAATTCGCGAAAATTGTTCTTTTTTCTTAATCTAAAGACTTTGTGTAGATATGCATTCTTTGATGATGGTTATCGGTCGGTTTAGTAATTTCAAGAAAAAGAAATCTCCGCAATTTCTTCAGTCCAGCCTCGTTTTGGTTGAGAATAGACTCATTCAAAATGGTTTTCCATTTCGCATTATCAAACGTGCAAGAACTCGTGCTTTTTCGTTCAAATCTGAGGAGGCTCGTCGTGAACAGTCATCTCGCAAGACTTTTTTAACTTTGCCTTTTGTAAATGATGTTTTTTCTAGAAAATGTAATTCTTTAATTCGTAGGACTGGTTTAGCTGATATCATGAATATTAATTTTCGTTCTCGTAAACTAAGTAATCTTGTTTGCAGTAAGCCTCGTTTAGATCTTTGCCCCTCGAATTGTAATACCTGTGCGTGTTCAACTCGTCCCAAGCTTTGTTATGTTAAGGGTATTGTTTATCTAATTAAGTGCAAAATTCGTGATGCTGAATATGTTGGTGAATCGGGACGGACAATTCGTTCTCGCATTCTTGAGCATTGTTCTCGAGCCTCCTCAGCTGTCTATGTCCATGTATTATCTCACGGCTCTACAGATAGTGTGATTGACAGCATTAATTGGTCTGTCATGCACCGCGGCTTATGTTCCACAGCTACCAGACAAAGAGTAGAGTTCAAAGAAATTCAACAGCGTCACCCTGTGCTTAATAGTTTGCTGACTTCATAAGTGATTGTGTCTCGAGAAAGGCGACTGCCGAAACGTCGACAGACTGTTTTATTTGTACATACTTACTTTTATTTCAATTATACGGTCGTGAAACATTTTCTTCTTTTTCTTGAACTTTGTGTAGATGGTTGCGCTACTTTCAAGATTGCATCATTCGCAGCAACCAACAGTACAACATTCTCAGGTGTTGCTTCAATGTTGGGAACTGGCAAACTTCGTACACTTGGAATTTTCTTCAGTCACTTCAGCATTGTACTTCTGCATTACCTACGCTTCAACGAGATAATCTTGTTGATAAAGTCGACAGGCAGTAGGTCGTGGAAGTTCTTCCAGGTGCTTCTTACATGAGGTATTGTAGCCTCACAACAACCTCCGGAATTGTCTAGTCTACTGCCCAGGTAAAAGAAGTCATCAACCACTTCAATGGAGTCTTCTCCTATTTTAATCTCACTGCCCATGGCTTAAGACACGGGAAGCTCTCTCCTACATTGCTGGCACTTCACATTTGAGTCTTCAGGTAGATCGACCAAATTCGTGCACCTCTTGTGAACCCACATCTGAGCACCTGATGACGTTCCGTCAGATTTCCTTCTTGCGCACAGCACATGGGAACTTTCCCTCGTCCTTTAGAGGGACTTCAACTGATGAGCACTTTGATCTTGCCGACGTTGATTCTCAGATTTGTTTCCCAGCATGTGTAGCGGGCTTTTAGATCTTCAACAGAGATCTGCCTGCAGCATTTCTTGTGGGCATCCTCGTCAAATGTCCTGTGAAATGGCGTCCATGACGATGATGAATGTGAGTGGGCTCAGAACTGAACCATGATGCAGCCAAACTGGATTGCGAACTCCTTGCCTTGTCACAGCACGCTGCAAACTATGAGTGTTCGTACATCGATTGGACGACAGAAACAATCCAACCGTCAACTCCTGGTTTACTCGTTGACCACCATAAAGCACGCCTGGGGACCCTATCATAATCCTTTTCGAGGTCAACGAACATGGCGTAGAGATCTTCCTTCTTGCCAATGTGCTTTTCTTGCAGCTGTACTTCGTCCTTTCATAAAACCAAAATGACTTTCATCAATGCAAACTGATTCCAACAGTTGTTAAGTAACTTTAAAGTGAACAATATCGAATACTGAGCCAGGAAGTAGATTAAGTCTTCAACTTGTTGCATGAAGACTTAGATTACAATGCTGTATTGAAATTTGTTTTAAATTGAGCTTCTCATCAATAAATTTTCATTCTGTTTGACATCTAATGAATTTCATACTACTTATATATTAAATTCTCAAGTACCAAAACGCCAGTATATAAAGACAGGAATAATTTGAAAAAGCTTTCCTTTTCAAAAAATTATTAATTGTTTTAGACCTCAGGAACGCAATTTCTGCAAAAAATAAATCCTTTGACACATAATTTTTCACTGCAGGCCAATACTACTTCAGTCGACACTCTAACTGCGTCCTACTGCTCATTAATCATCTATTTTGGAACTCAATCCATTGATTAAGCAAAGGCCTTTTATGTTTTTGTAATTTTATGTTGAATTTTTTGTTTGTTCTAAATAGAAACCTCGAGAACTCACTCTTTTGTCCATCCTGAGGGAGATAATCCACGTTCAATGGCTGCATTCTCTGCAGGCAGTCCAAATGCATCCCATCCCATCGGTTGTATGACAAACTTGCCTCGTAGGCGCTGCCATCGTGATAGAACGTCAGTGACCGTGTACACCCGCAGATGACCCAAATGCAGTCGCCCAGATGGATAAGGAAACATGGATAATACGTAGCATTTGTCATCAGTGTTTGGACTTTCATTCATTCGATTGTCAATTGCTGTAATTCGAGAAAACCAATATCCTTCGACGTCTTCCCGCAAGCCGCTGTGCCAATCATCCTGCAAATTGTAGAATAAGTTGAATTCGCTCAAAATGAATGCAAACAAAAGAAAAGATGTCCCTCATCCCTCTTTATTTAATGATTTGCGCCAAAACAATATTATTCTACTCAGACATCATTGTAAAATGTTGCAGTATTTTTCTAATTTCGCTATCAAAAATTATCCAATTACTTGAAATCACTTGAATTACTTGAAATTATGTACGCACGATTAATCATACCTAATAATAGGCCTCTATGCATTGCCTGGGGCAGTTGGCTCAAAAGTTTTCTAGCAGCTCAGAATGCGTGTCCTTTCGGAACACACTAGTTTCTACTGTATCTGACATGCATTCATGTTTACATCTAAAAAAGAATTATTTGAGCCTCCAACTTCAAAAGCAAATTCCAAATTCGGATGCTGTTGATCAAGAAATTGCTTTAACTTATATATTTTACCTAAATTATCAAAAATGTATATGCAGTCATCTCCGCATCTATAATAATAGATGGGACTACAGTCCACTTTAAACCAATTACGCTCCGACTCTGAAAGGAAGTGGCTTGCTAGAGTAGGTGCGAGGGGTGAGCCCTTGCTAGCACCATCGTTGCAAATTGATCGATCATTGTGAAATTCACACATTTGAAAGCTTCCAGATGTCACGCAAATACATGAACTTCAATCACGTGCTTACAGATTTGTCAAATCATGAGATCAAATGATGGCGGACAGCAGGGACAGTTAACAATTCGACCTTTATGTTCACGCATGTTTGTGCAGCTATAGACATGGGATACAAGAGACAGAGGGGCAATTTACAGCCACACTTTCACGCCTGAAACTCGTTCAACGCTGAGATTCTTCATTCTTCAACCTGTGAATTTACACATTATCCGCATTTTACCCGGGGGCTCCGAGAGGCCCCTAGACATTATCTGACAATATTCGAAAACTATAATAATTGAGACTGCATTTTTGTGGCTTTTGTTTTCAAACTTTGTCGAATTTTTCCCACGGGAACATCAAAAAATTGACATTCATTAAATGAACTGTTTTTGAAAATCGAGAGTTTTTGGTCACTTTCTTACAAAATTAATCATCCTCATCAATGCTAATTACTTATGGACCACTGACAGAGGAGAGAAGTAATAAACATATCTGTTCATCCACTATATCTATGTAACTATTGTGTAAATAATATAAATATCTTTTAAATACTACTTAATAATAGATTTTATAAGTAATACAGTAGTTATACTAGCGTCTCTAACATTTTGTAGAACTCTGCGTTGCACCCTGGTTCCAAGAACAATTAACTGACTCATTTGACTGTGACTGTACAAAAAAGTGAGGATTTTAGAGAATTTTTGACCATAAATCTATTTAATACTATTTACTAAACTGGCAGAATGTACCAGGAGGTCACTTATGAGTACAAGGAAAGACTAATAAAACTGATTCGTGAATTAAAGACAACTCAAATATACGCATAAGGAATGATGAAGATCCTCCTTCAAAAGAAACATTCCAATGTATCTGTGAAATTGCATTCTACAGCGCAGGTCGGTCAATTTATTTTCGAAATCCCAATAGCAAAAAATGCGACAGCAGACCGAATCTGCCCTTTCCAGGTATAAAGAATGTAAAGTGAAATCATCAATCATGATTTCCAAGAGCTAAAAATGATTGAAATTCAACAATAATTACCCATTTCTGACTTTCTTGGAAAACATTTCGGCGACACAGGACGACTATTGATCGTAGCTGGTCGGCTTTAAACAGCCTCAACATTCCTTGGTGATCTGTTGAGAAAGAAGAGTGTTAAGCTTGTACACAAAATGATTTCAAACATCAAAGTAAATAGATCTGCTGATGCTGAGCGCTTTGGCTGAAGTCTACAAAGAAATGCAATATTGAAATTCACGTTCTTGAAGGTTTTGTCTATGATCGACTGCTTAGATCATTTGTCAGTTAAAATTCGGAAATATAATTGAAATATTTGGAAAAGCGACTTTTGATTTTTTTGTCATATTTCAGAATAAGTTTCCTTTGAAATACCTTGAACCGGAAATTTTTTGTCGATAGATGAAATATCACGGTCAATCTGAATTTCGTGTGCTGCAGATGATTCCACCTCCGTGGTTTGATACGTTCCGGCGAAGATTCCTACTTCGCGCATGTGAATGGAGACATCCATGGCCTACGACTACACGAGGATTAGAGTTTCCCCGTCCAGAACCTTACTATCTAGAAGTCCATGGTCAGATGAAGTCACATCAAGTCACATGATGACATGCAAGTTTATTAATCAGATGTCTCTTCAATCGCCTCTGATACATGCCACTTTGGAAACATAAAATCAGTAAATATTATCAAAATATCTATATTAGAAAAGTTTCGCTTCAATCAACATTTAGAAATCAAGATAAATACTAATGAGAAGAGTCATGAAGAGCAGTTAAAATAGGAAGCACTTGAAAAGCTTCCTGTATGGAGTCAAACTTCGTTGGAGCGGTAGAAAGATTCCATTGAGTGAAATCCGAGCTGGTCTTCTTCACTTCTACCTCACTACCGTTCTCTTTGTATTCAATTACTTGAACCTCGTATTCTTCAGGCACAGCAATTTTCCTTCCTTTTAAGGGTCGTCCTTGAAAAGATGTTGAAAAGTTGCCTTGACCATCATCCCTAGAAGAGAAAGTCATTGATACATCAACTGATCAAAAACCAAAAGTTCATTGTCAAACAAAAATTGTTCAAACAAAACAATTCAAACACAGAAACATAGTAAAAAATGATGGTGTAACGTCAATACTCCTCCTTACTTAGGGCTTGGACGGTGCTGACACAGTCAAACTTTAATCTGGAGCGTTGTGATCTTTTAGTTCGGATACCCTTCTTGACGACTTCTAATGACACTTTCGGGGCTCGAAGTCTGAGCCGAAGGGTCGGTAGGACGAGCACTTAACCACTGTGCCACGGAGACCACCACAGAAACATAATAACACGAAGTGAATTCTGTGTACTACCAGGTGATGAAGATGATCAATGTGAGCCACGAGAAGATTTAAAAATTCAACATGTGATCCTAACTGCGCAAGATACATTAAATTGACTTAGGCATCACAGACATTAAATAAATATATGAGAAATATGATACACTCTCTGAATATTGTTATTTAAGTAAGTCTCAGAGTCATTAACACTGGACTGGACAAAAAGAGGTTGCATGCAATGACTATTATAATGGAAGAAATCGCTCACTAAATTCAAAGATTGACGAGATAATTGCATGTTGAAATCCGAAGAGGTACTTCAGGTCTCTCTCCCAACTGCAACCTTGGGGGACTATTAATATTTCAGATTCTCATTCGTGTTCGATCACTCAAAAACTGTTTTATCTTAAGCGGTGGTAACTAAATTTTCAGCATAGATGCAATCTCAGAAATTTGACTGAACGCTAACCATCCGTCATCTTGCAAACTTACCTTATACATGGCTCAAACCATTGGTCAACAGGCGCTGGAACATTATCTGCTTCAATTTGACAGGGTAAGTGATGGATGCTCATTTCAACCTGAAAATATCAATGAGCATTAAAGAACATCTACGAAGACAATTACATGTTGACGACTCACTTAAAAGACTTACGCCAATACACTGAGTAGATATATTATTGTAGATTAGATGCAGATTATCAGAGGTTGCTCATGGAGGTCGAATTGCCACTATATTTGCTTTCTTAGTATACAGGACGTTGTTAATGAGCAAACAAGTTTCTCAACCATTATTTCAACTGTCATATGAAAGTCGTTCGTCTTCAATTCCAAATTAGACGTCTAGTTTGAGTACACATATGACAGCACTGAGGTAGGAGCACTTCAAATTACATCTTCGCATTTTCAGTAAAGAATGGAATTGAAATAATTCCTACTGTTCATGATTTGTACTCCTGGATATCTCAAGCTTGACATGCTTTAAATCTGCATTTGTTGTGTAGCAAATTATCATAGATTTGAGTCTTTCGCAGATCTAAGATTAAAATGTTAGATATTTCACGTCATAGATTTAAGTTCAGCAACAATGCATGAATTCCTTTCAAATGATCAGCCTAAATTGTCTGGCACGGACGATTTAGGTTGTCATTTAAAAACGCAAGCACGGGGAGAGGTACAGGAGGTGAATCAGCAAACCCCAAAAACTTAATGCAGTGCAAAAGTATATTTTTCCACACCCTAGCTTTTTCACGTCATGAAGACTCATTGTTTTCATTATTTTCCTAAATAATGACAGATATTAAATAATTAATATTTACATTAATTATTTATCAAATAATAAATAATAACAAATATTTTTCTAAAATAATGATAATCGAATAACTGGGTACCTGATATCTCCTACAGCTAGCAAATACAAGTTTTATCTGTTTACTTCAATGCCTTCATCATTGCTTCAGTTAATTGTTTTACAGGTGCCCCACTTGCAATACGTCATTGTTGGTGACAAAATAAGATTTCATTTATAAATGATGTAGCTTAAGGCAGCAATAAAATGTGCTACTATTGTGGGTATCCGCGGTTTCCCCGTCTTCTCTGGTTCGTTTGCGCAAAATATCTTAGGATTTCCTTTCTCCTAACCAGGCACTATTGATTTATCTGAATTTTTATTTGGTCATTTCGGCTAAGTCATAGGCAATCAAAGGTCATAATAACATAGGCCTACAGTTAGTGAATACCCAATTAATGAAATGATAGCACATAGTTAATGAATTATCCCGAACCCTGTTCAATGGGTGTTTCATAATTTGAAAATAATTATGTAATTTGATTTTATGCAACGTAAGATGGAGCCGTTCATTACACTAATTTGGATCATTAATTAATTCACTCAATCTCACTTGTCGTGAAAATTTTTTAGCTACATATGTCTCAGATTTGCAATCCCAAAAAGTGGCTTTAATTGTAGTCCTTATTATATTTTCACATCTTTTGTTACATTTGAAAACTTGGTAGCATACATACAGAATGTTCAGCATACTTCAGCGCTTGTGTGCTTAACGATAGGATTATTGTTTGTTGGCATTTATGTAATATATAAATTTATGCAATGCAGGCTCACATTAATGTTTCAAATGACTCAATATCACTTAATCGAGCTTATTTTAACCAAAGCTTGAGGGAAGAGGACGGGTCTATTCGCTAAAAGTGTCAGGCAGCAGAAGATTAA
This sequence comes from Prostheceraeus crozeri, assembly GCA_907163375.1. NCBI lineage: Eukaryota > Metazoa > Platyhelminthes > Polycladida > Euryleptidae > Prostheceraeus > Prostheceraeus crozeri. Next base: position 37,337 of record CAJQUW010001043.1, read on the forward strand.
AAGCATAACTATATGACTAAGCCAATGTGCAACATCATAGTGAAAATTAAATAGATCATAATCGTACAGCCAAGTACAGAAGCACTGAAAAGGAAAATAAGCTGATAAAAAGTGAATAGACAAATGAGTGGACTAAAATCCACAATGACTATGCAAGAACCAATAGCTGCATGAGTCATGGGAATAAAAGTGGAAATAACGAAAAAAACAAAGTCAAAACGAAGATAATGGTAGAACTATGCACAAGACAAAAAGACTCTTCGAATCATCAACCCTCCCTAGAGGTAAGTGGAAGTTTATTGACGGCTCTCTTGAATGCTTCAACACTGACAGATGTTGGAAATACTTCCAAAGGATTCCTATTCCGCAACCTTGCTGTCCTATGAAAGAACGATCTCTTCAACTGTTCTGTGGAATAGGAATAGTGACAAGGTATGAATTTGTGTAGTCACTTCCTGGTGAGAGAACGAGGAAGTGGAGTAACAGAAGCAAGTTCATCAGAACAAAGAACGTCATAATGGCGATAGGAGAGAAAGAAAGGATACTGTTCTACGGTGCTCGAGTGCTGCCAAGTTTGAAATATCCCTAGCACGGCCATCTATCTGACGAACTACTTTGCACTGAATACAATCAAGTATATCTAAACTTCTCTGAAGACGTGAGGACCAAACATGTGAGCAAAAATCCATTAAATGACGAACTTGAGCTTTCAAGAGACAGACTTCATAAAACACTGATAAAATCAACTGACAGATCAGTAGCCTATTTCATAAGAAGAGTGAGACGATTCAATATCTATGAAATGACAAACCCAGCTGATAACATTTTGATAGATTTCTCTTTCATAAGCAATTACTGACAGAGCGCTAGATCAAAATTCTCTTTCCATGTAAGTCAGTTCGAGAAATGCTGATAAATCACGCAAATCACATGTTGGGTAAAAAACCATACAGCACAAAACATTCGTGTACACTGTACAGCATATGCATGAAAGTTCATTTTGTGATGAGCATTCAACGCGGTAGATAATACTGCAGGCAATAGATATTATTTAAGACTGGAAACTTCAAGATCGTGTTACAGTCTTTATCATAACTCTTTTTTCTTTACCAAAGGCAACAAATAACGATTCTATGTACAGAACAGAAGCAGGCCAAGTGACGGATAAATAAAAAGCCTTTTATCGGCTATCTGCCGCTTGATGAGTCGCTCATGAAACTGGCACTCCCAGTAGACAATCTACAACAGATAGCTGATAAAGCTTTTATGAAAGAGGTCCATGGTGCTGTTAGAAAGTGAAAATTATGGCATTGGTCTAAATGCTACGAAGACACACAAAGTGTATGATGAGAGCAAAATCGCCGTTTTGAATGAGATGAATGTAGAAGTGAGAGAAAATCCGGTTGAAAAAGTATGTAGGTCAATTTACATACTTAAGAGTAGTAATCACGAACGACAGGGTGTGATGCAGAGGTGAAGAGACAAACAGAAATGGCAAGTAACAGCTCATCGCCCTGAGAAAACATCTGACTAACTCCAAAAATAGTCTGATGACTATCAAATTCATTTTGTGACTTTCCCTTGGCCAGTTTCATCAAGACCATTTGGGAGATCATTTTGCACGAAGACCACTTTGACTTGACACATGAAATCTGGGCCTCATATACTGCTATGATCTGGCTCGATAGCAATGGTAGTCAATATGATTGTGTATGATCCTTTTATTAGCTGAATGAACGGTATGGATTGAATTATCTTCATCATCGAGACCAGGAATCGCTAAAACGCAGAAATCGACAGCTGCCATGCCACCACATTCGACTTTTTGAAATAAAGTAGCTATCTTCTCAAAGCTATAGCAATTGACATCAACAAATCCGCATCATCTATTAAGTCATTGAGGTATCTACCGCCAAGTGTGTAGTAGCATTTTCTATTGATGATGGGTCAAGAAAAAATCAATAGTTTCAAAAATGCAGAACATTTTTCTTATCGTTTTCTGCTGAACAGGAGAAGCGATATAGGAAAAGCTTTCATATCTCCCATATTTGTAGTCGGATAGACGTTCATTTTGTATATTTCGGATTTTATTTCTAATGGACAGATTCTGATGTGGAGGGTGACTGCCAAGTCACCCCATTCTCCCCTACTATATTCTGTCTTGTAAGTCAATGGTATATTGCTGAAAAAGTGGTCTGATGTCATGCAGACTATGAAACTGAGCAAAAGATCGTGAACTGGAACCTAGTATAACCCAAGCGTTTATAGAACGTTCAAAAGTAACCATAAAAACTCACTCACGATCTGCACTCATGCTAAATGTCACTCATGATCTGCAATTGATCAGGTGCATCTGCATTCTTCAAGAGGAAACTTCTCTTCGTAGAAAATGTCGTGAAGAAAATACGTAGAGAGAAAATCGTAGGAAAACTCATCAAGCAATTCAAGGTCGTCGATGTCATAATCATCAATGCTACAACTCGGAATCTACCGATGCTCGGCGTCTACAAGCCTTCGGTGATCGCTTAAAATAACTATCACAAAGGGTTAAATGATAAATCCAGGGTGGCCGCGGCTTTTGGACCATGAAATTCCAGGTTTTTCAAGGTTATATACTTCGCTAATTTTTATTCATGCTAATCTCCGATCAACTGAATACCATCTACTCTATCATGTTCTTTAGCGCATAAGATGAAAAATACGGATATAGGTCTTTCTTTTGCATCAATTAAATGATATTTGATGACTTCGCAACATTTGATGAACTTCTTACATTATTTTTACTCCTCATCCAGCATAATACATTTAAATCTACAAAACTACGATACATATGAATTTTACATGAAGATAAATGGAAAACGATAGTGATTATGCTAACATCTATTGTGATGAAAGTTGTAGTTTACAGATAAATCACTTTAGCTTTTGATTATTTTTAGTGTCTCTGACATTTTCTTGTTTATTGTATCCTCTTCTGCCTTCGCATTTGCCAAAAACAGTCATCTTCTTGCATCGCAACTCCTCGCAATTCTTCAGCGTGCCCCTTTCATTTGTCTTTTATTTCAAGTGCATTCCGATACCGCTGCCTAGTCAGAACTACGGACTTTTTCATTTCAGCTGTAATTACAACTTTCAATGTACCAACGCAAGCATTCAAGTGATCGAACACCAGGCGCTGATCTATAAGAGATTGTTTATGTAAATTTGACAAAGAAATTTTTGTTCACTAAAAAGCTGGATTCGACAATTATTTCCGTGTAACAGAATCAAAATCATTTTAGCTACCGTCCAGAGATCGTTCATATCAGAATTTTCTCCAATGGCCTCAGTATAAAAATTATTGAGTCTTTTAGAATTAGCTTCATAAACATTCACCTTCTCACCGAAAACAATATCCTCAAGAAGATCGGATTATTGCTGCTTTGCTTTATCTGCATGTCTTCAGATACGCGTTTGGTTTCTGCTAAACTTTCTAGCAATATTTGCATTCGTGCAAGACATGAAGATTTACTGCGTTGTATAGAAGATGGAGACAATGCACTTGCTGCACGTGCAATTGGAAAATGTAATGGACATCGCTCAAGAAACTTTCTGAAAAGGGCAGACATAAATATCTTACAATCATCATAAAACTGATTCTTCTGTCGCTGCTGCAAGTGTTTAAGTGCTTGTTAGCACCAAACCCAACGCCAGGTTGAAAAAATAAAGCATCACTTTTCAAAGAAATATCATCAGCTGAAAGTTTTCGGAAGCTTGTCAAAGAATTCATAACTCTTCAGTTTCTACGAAGCGCTTCATGAGGTCTCTGATGAGTCGATCGAGATGATCATACAAAAATTGAAACATAGGTTTGGGAGACTGAAATTGTGTCAAGAATGGTTCTATCCGCAGTGCGACAGATTTGAAGAAGTGCAATTCAGCGATAAGAAATTGGTTATGCAACTGACTCAGAATGGTTTCATACAACTGAGTCGAAGCATCCACCTCTCTAAACCACTTCACCAAATAAATCTCGATTGCTCTTGCGGCTACATCAGCATTTTCAATCCACCTTATTACACAGAACTTCAATGGAAAAAGATCACAACCAGTTACATCTTTAAACGATGCACGGTGAGATAGACAGTCCTTAAACATATGATGGATACTTCTCAAGAAACCATTTATCTTCCACCCTGATTCTTTATGACCTGTCTGCAAGGTTCCACTCATGATATGAAGACCACAAGTGCCTACATCTACAAATCTGGGGTCATCCGGATTTTGAGCAACTTCTGACTTGAAGTCCCTCAAACAACTTTTGGTTTACTGCGGGCCTATCAAGTGAAATAAATCGAATTAATTTTGAGTTTATCAAATAAAATTCTAAAAATTCGTAATTATTCGAAAATCCACTAATTATCCGCAATTTTAGATGTAGATTTTCATCACTCATCATAATGATTTCATTTTAAAAAGCCTGCATGAATATAGAACAGTCAGTACATAGAAATATCGTATATCGTCCATGTTTCCAAGACTTTGTCAAAGTAAAGATGATAAAACATTTTCAAAATGTAGAATTTCCAGGCTTTTCCAGGTTTTTGATATCCAAGCAGGTTTTTCGTTTATGGAGCAATATCAAGTTTTTCCAGATCGCGGGCACCCTGTAAATCTGACGAGTGAATACGGCTGTAATTCAGCGTCTTTTCTAAGAAAACAGACATGTATCCAACGAAGAACATAATTCATATTTTTATCTAAAAATATCTCCAAAGTACGAGGAGTAACTCGCTCATTAAGAAAACAAAACCCGCATTCACTATCACTGGATAAATGTGACCCACTAGGGGCGAATGAGGTGACATGAGGCATTTTTGGCAATCATCCATCGCATCCAAATATTTTCAAAAAAATTGAAGAATATTGCTTCACCCGTAGTATACAGCATATTTCCTAACATTTTCATACTAGACAAAATTCTGTACGAGGAGTTCTTGACTTTCCAATTTGAATCTTAAAAAATGTTCAAAAGTGCCATGTCACCCCATCGATGGGATGACATGACAGTATTCGGTCTGACTTCTTATGTCTGTCGATTATCATTCAAATGTCAACCAGAACTTAACCAGATAAATTTTACCACAACCAGATCATAATTGCTATCAGGCCTGTTTAGCAAGATGTTATAATTTATTTTAAGCAGCATTTGCTACATTTATTTAAGGGCTTTAAGCCAAGCTGCTAAAATCAAATGTGGCAAAGTGATTATTTAATACAAATTTTCACCAATAAGACGGCCTTATTAAGCAGATACAATGTTAAGAAGGAAGACATCAAAATTCAAAAATCAGTGATTGATTGATTGTGTATTCCTCCTTGTTACTTAATGTAGGACATAGTCTTTTGATAAACACAGATTCTCGAAGGCGTAAGTTGATGGCATTTATATTTCTGTCAATCACTGTTACATCAATATCTGATTTACACAATTGGAGGTGTTTGTACACAGAGGAATGATGGTTAGTAAAATGTTTATTGATTCGCGTGTACAGAAATCTGACTGTGCTTCCTATGTAAAAGTGTTTGCAATTTTTACAGTCAATTCTATAAATTACTAAGTCACTACGGCATATGTTCTTATTTGGATTTCTGCAATTGATGGAAGTACACTGTTTCACTTTTTTGGGTTTTTGTAAGATCATTTTCATTTGTAACAACAGTGTACTTCCATCAATTGAATATCTGTGACGATTCCAGAACCGCTGAAGCCATGCTAGCAGCAAAAGTCATTGTCTGACTTCCCTGTTGTTAAGAAAAAATTAGATGCTTTATGGTGTTATTTGCCAAGGTAAGGCACAACTATGTCGTCACATCCGCTATCCAAAGTCACCCAATGTTGCTCACTTACAGTGGAGTGACAATGAACACGCAGTTTACTATACTTGTATTCACAATTTAAAGACGTGCAATAGATCCAAAACATGATTCTCAAGTATCCTACACTGAGATTCCATGTTTCATGAGTCACATGTTGCATACCGGTACCATTTTTAAAGCACATTTTTAGAGGGGTTTGTAAAGTAGTTTATAATTCAAAAATTCCATAATAAAAGAAATCTTGTTAGAATAATCAAACGCCGTATAATAGTAGCTTGTGTATCATAATATGATATTCCACAGCAATTGAATCGTTCTGAAGAAATTTGAAAGTAGCAACGTGGTGTAATGCACAGATATTTGATTTCGTGTCTGTCTAAAGTTACCCCATCTTGCATTACCTTACAATTTCTACGATTTATTGCAGCTAAAAGTCACAGATGCAGCTTCCCCACAACACCAATAAGGCCGTGTGAATGGTGACCACTGCAAGAGACTAAATCAAATAAGTGCGCCTATCAATCTAGGTATAATTGGTTGACAAATTATAAAATGATACTCGACAAAACATGCCTATTCGACCATTAGAGAAAACTCCTAGGCCAAAGAGACTATCTGACACATTCATCCATGGTCGCAGTGAATGAATCTATAAAGTTTCATGTTCATCAAGGACCTATTGTAAATGACGAACCCTTACAAAAGGGTGTAGATAAAATCCGAACAAAAAATGAATTCCGAACAACGAACATCTGCACGAAGCTGGTAAAATATTGCGCTGAACATTCCAGATTTCAAACTTTAATCCGCAAGAAAGTCATAAAATTACATTCCCTCCGCAACATCTATAATGCCACCGAACAAAAGCGGAACGAAGTATGCGGTTTCAAGCACAGGACGTTCTTTGTTGCAATTATGATTGATCTTTCGTGCTATAATTCCCCTCTGAACTACTAAAAAATTCCCTTTTAACTGACAGATAAAATTAAACCATTTTCTAATCAAAGAATGTTCGGCGCAATATTTAACCAGCTTCGACTAGATTTTCGTTGTTCGGAAGATTTTATACCCTTTACAAAAGTCACGCATTTACAAACGAAAGTTACTTTAAATATTTGATAAGAGAGTTGATTCAATTACAATTACGCAGATAGAAGAGTTGCAAATGATCTATCACAGCGTAGGTAACCCTTTGATGCCCGCCATGTAGAGAAATATACAAAATATAAAGCACTTATTACATTTTTCTCAATATTTGATCACGGAAATCCAGCTTTTCGACTTAGTCTGGATTGTGTTCTGTGACTAGAATTGGTGAACAGTGCACGTTAATGGTAAATTAGCTGCTCTGTCAGGCTGTCATTTAAGTTAATGTCGACGGTTCGTAGAAAGAATTAAATTAATGGTCTGTCAAAGATATAAATTTCAACGGCAAGCCGAAGTATCAAAATCTAAACGCTGTGTTGAAAACACGCAGCATTGCTTTCAACGATGTCTATGGTTTTCAATTATAGAAGTAGAGTGTCGCATCACAACAGGAATGGTCGGATTGCTATGTTCTCGTCTGACAAGCTTGAACCACCGTATTGATAAAGCTATACAAGTCTTCTCAATCTCAATCCTTGCGCATCAGGATTGTTTACAAATCGTTTTTATCACAAGCACTGAATTTTACAAGCTTGGCGTTATTATTCGAGTGTATCATGTGCCTTTGAATGCCACATGATTTTCCTGTGAATCTCATGTCATCCAACTGCCTGTGACCAATCATCTCCTGGAATGTTATAATTGAAACTTGGTCAATCTGAAAAAACAAACGAAAAAGACAAAAGAACCACCTGTTCACCGATCGCTCGTGACTATCGTCAGGTGAACTCTTTTTTTGAAAACTCAGACAATTTTACTCCGAGATTGATTTTCGACCTTTTCTTGGACACAAGCAGGTAACAATACATTGCAAGGAAACAATGCAAACCCAAAACGCCCAAAACCATAGACTGCCTAAAATCTATATTGGTAAGCCCTCTATGAATGAGCCCGACTCTGACAAGGCCACAGAATTGCCTATGCTTCCACGGTTTTCTCCAAACAGCATCACCGACGCACTGGCCTCGATCAAGGATCCGAAGTAGGACTCTGACAATGCATCCACCTTTTTTTCAATTCTTGATGCACGTAGCTCGTCCTCTCCGGAATAACAGTAGAACAGTAGCCTACACGAAGTTCAACACGGTCTCGCCTCATACCAAAGTTGCCTCATACACAATTAGACGTTGGGGAAGCCATGACGTTTGGTGGTTGCAGTCGAGGAATTTAGTCTCATCCCAGTAATGGGCAAAAGACCGTTCCAGGCCACCACAAAATTCAAAAAATAGTATCTTTAAAAACGACATAAATTCATGAATTTAGACCCTTTTTCAGGTTTTTAAGACCTAAATACATGAATTTAGACCGTTCCAGGCCACCACAAAATTCAAAAAAATAGTATCTTTAAAAACGACATAAATTCATGAATTTAGACCCTTTTTCAGGTTTTTAAGACCTAAATACATGAATTTAGACCGTTCCAGGACGCCATAAAATTCAAAAAAATAGTATCTTTAAAAACGACATAAATTCATGAATTTGAACCCTTTTTCAGGTTTTTAAGACTTAAATACATGAATTTAGTCCATTCAAAAAGTACCATTTTTTCAAAAAATGACATTTTTAAAAACGACATAAATTCATGAATTTGAACCTTTTTTCAGGTTATGAAGACCTAAATTCATAAATTTGGGCGTTTTTAAAAATACCCAATTTTCAAATTTTTCAAAATCTCAAATTTGAGAATTACAATTTTCACCCCCAAAATCATGACCGTTCCAGGACACCGAAAATCATAAAAGTTAAGAATCTCAAATTTGTGATTATGATCATTTTCTTGCTCAAATCATGACCGTTCCAGGACACCGAAAAAATCATAAAAGTTAAGAATCTCAAATTTGAGAATTACAATTTTTACCCCCCTTAAATCATGACCGTTCCAGGACACCGAAAAAATCATAAAAGTTAAGAATCTCAAAATTTGAGAATTACAATTTTCATTGCTTAAATCATGACCGTTCCAGGACACCGAAAAAATCATAAAGTTAGTTTTTTTAAAAACGTCTTTTAAATCCATCTTTCAGGTTTTTAAAATATATCATGTGACTAATAATATTTCTTTAAAAGTGGAAGAAACAAAAGTGGAAGAAGCCGCAAGAATATATCCTTCAATATCATATGAACGTAGTTCTACTACCCCCTCCCTTCTAACTTCTAGGGGTCCCTTCTGACTTCTAGGGGTCCCTTAAGAAATTTTTTTATTATAAAATGAACAACATAAATGAGTTTTTAAAATTATATGGAACGCAAACTACGACAAATTTCGACCTAAAGAAAATCGCAAATGAATTAGGAATAAAGAATTTTCATGTTCTAATGAGAGACGAATTACAATTCCTAAAAAATAAGCCAACAGGAACCTTCAGTTCCCGGAACAAAGTTCCATCAATAACTGTAAATTTCGTAACCAATCTTCACACTTCAGACCAAAAAGGCGTACATTGGTCAGCAGGCGTTAAAAATCATCAGCAGAACTATTGATTCGATTCATACGGTTTGCCCCCTACAAATGAAGTAACAGAATTACTTGGAACGGGAACATACAATACGTTTCAAATTCAAACACCAGGCACTACCTATTGTGGACAATTATGTTTATACGTTTTGTACAAATTACAAAAAGGAGTACCATTTCTAGATATTATGTTAGAGTTAAACAATCTATAACTCAAGCGAAGCTAGCTAAAGCGCCACCTAAAGGTTAAAGCTCTGTTTTCTGTAATTCATTTTGATAAAAACGGCCTCTGATATCCTCATTATCTAAATCTTTAATTTCATAAGTAATCGGATAACTTTGATTTATTTTGCAAACTTCAAATATTTCTTTAGTCCAATAGCCAACAAAGCCTTTTTCAAATTTATTCTTATATTTAAATATTCTAACTCTATCTCCAATTTTAAATTTCGGCTTAAGTTTCTGCAAATTCGGATTACTCTCATTCAAATTATTATTCTCGAATATTTTCTTTCGTACTAGATCAGGGTCGTCAGAAGCATTCTTTGGAGTTTCTTCAATACCAGAATGAACTTTATTATTGTACTCTTCTACAATTCCTGGTAATATCTTCAACCATTTCTGATTTCTTTGCTCAGTAAATTTCTTGAATAATTTATTTTTTAACGTCCGATTGAATCTTTCTATCACTACAGCTTTTCCTGCATTTTCAGTTGAATAAACTGAGCCTTGGCGATGACTTTCGTCTGTTTCAAATAGTGGCTGAACGTTTCTGTTATAAAATTCCGACCCTTTATCAACAAACAATTTTTTTGGCTTTCTATTACTTTCTTTAAAGATTTCTTCAAACGCATATTTAACTGATAGACCACTTTTATTTTTTAAAGGTTTTACCCAAGCGTATCGTGTATATAAATCTATAACGGTCAATGCGTATTTATAATCTTTTTCATTCGGCATATGAATAAGATCAGCACTCCAAATATCATCTTTATTAAATACTTTTACTTTCAATAGATATTTCGGCTTTCTATATTCCTTGTGAATTTCGGACGCGTAGGTTCGAGCGTTGCTCTCAGAGTTATTAGTTCGAGCGTTGCTCTCAGAGTTATTAGTTCGAGCGTTGCTCTCAGACAGCTTAGCTGTCGTTTCATTTAAACCCTGGCCGAATAACATTTTAGCTTGTAAAGCTTTCTTAACAAACATTCTTTCAATTTTTTCTCTAAATGTAGGATTCTGAATACTATCTAATTCTTGAATCATCTTCTTATCAGCTGCATGTCGAGAACTTAGATCATGATTTCGATAAGCTAAATCATGCCTGTAAGCTGCGGCATCTACTCTATTTATCGGTTCTTCACCTGGTTTCGGATTATTATTCTCATCTAGTCTTATATCTAATCGAGTTCCTGGACCGGTATATGAATGACCAGGAAGATGTTTTTCTTTCGAATATTTACTCCAAATAAATCCAGGAAAGTTTTCTAATGTTTTTTGTATGTCACCACCGTAGGTAGTAGCCAAACTTTGTTTGTCGTCGTTACCTTCATAAATTTTACAATTTGAGTTTTTATTTTTGTTTAATAGATAATTCAATAAATCTAAATTAGAAATTTTTAATTTAATTAAATTTTCGGAATTTTTAGAATTCATTTTAAAAGATAAAAAAAATTTAAAAGATAAAATAAAATGAATGTTTTACCGAAAAGAACCAAAGGTTCTGAGGTTATTACCTTATCATACTAGGACTTAGATATATTCCAGAACCATCTTTAGTTTCTTTAATTTCAATTAAATCATCAACATTGTGGAGAATATTTTTAAGAACTCGTTTTCCTTCATCAACTAATTTTAATTTACTAATAAAATTATCTACTATTCCGTCACCCCTAGCAACTTTCTCTAACTCTCTGTTATGACGTTTTTGTTCTTCTAATGCTGCCTTCTCTGATTTATTTTTATTTACTGCTTGGACAATACCAGCTGTCCCACCTGCAACACTTCCTGCTGCAGCTATGCCACCTATTATTAGTGGAATTAATGGGAGAATCCCGCCATTCTTTTCTTCTTGTAATTGTATATTCTCTATCATTGGTTTACTTATGTAATACTTTTTTTTGTTAATCGTAATAGTTTTAGGGGTATTTTTGTCAACAATATTACGTAATTTTAATTCAACAGTTTTATTATTATTACCTTTCGCTTGCGACATTTTTAATAAAAAAATTTTAAGTTACCAAAAAATTTTAATCTATTCTAGTTATGAAAAATTTTAAGATAAGAATTTTTAATCTATTCTAGTTATGAAAAAATTTTAATTAACTTATCCTTACCATCTTTCCATTAAGAATTTCAATAGAATATTTTACATCTTCTAGCAATAAACCATAAGCCATCAATGAAGTTGTGGAATCTTTTTTTTCAATATTAATTGTTACATCACAGCCACTCTTGATAATATCTTCAGATTGTGCACTTAAATCGAAACAGAAAACAGGATATAAATGTCTCCAATCTCCAGGAGTTAATTGTGGTTCAACTCCAAATTCTATACAAAGATTTCGATAAGAATCATATCCTTCCATAAATTGATTATTGGTATCATCGAATCTTAATGGATCAATTGGATAACGGGTTTGATTTAATGAAACTTGTAAACTTCGAATTGTATTAATATGGAAGAGATTATTGTTCTTATCAAAACTTGGAGAATTATTTCTTTGAAAAGTTAGTAATAAATATCTTGGAGTATTCGCAGTTCTAGTAAAATGCCAGTTAAATCTTTGTTCGGAAAAAGTTACTGAACTAGCAGTACGCTTTAGAAAATTTACTGGAATTGGTTTGTTAGTATTTAATCTTTTTGCAATAGCTGTTTCAATCTCTAAACTAGGAGTAATATGCTTAATCCACCATTCAAGTCTATCAATTTTTAAATATGCTTTTTTTCCAGTCTTACCAAAAAAGATTAATTCATTATTTGCTGTACGATGAATTATTAATTTAAATTTTAATTGATATGATATTTTATCATAATCTAAATATCCGAATAATGGAGACAATGACCAATTTACTGTCTGTTTACTTTTTTTGTTAAATTCACGTCTTTCTTTATATGCATCATTATTTGTTTTATTTAAATGTTTTGCAATATTTTCTACATCTTTCGCAATTCCTGCGGCATCTGTTCCAGCGTGAGTTAAATCATCAACAATTATACCATCATTAGTATCAGGAAACCAACCTTCGATTTCATACTTTTTATTATTTTCACCAATTGTTACAAATCTAAGCATTGTATCAATTACACCTGGAGAATCACTTATTGTTTCTATATTTTGAGTTGCAACATCTAAACGCATTTGTGTAAATAATCTTGGAAAGAAATTATTCTCTAGTGCAATATTATCGCTATCTGGTAATGGTGTTGTAAAATTGGCATCACTATACAAAGAATATTCACAGTGTAAAAATGAATCAGGTAGATATAAATAACTCTGCTGATTATCAACTTCAAAAATTAAATCACCTCCAGTATTTACTCTACTGGAAGATCCGGGATTCATAGCAATTCTTATATAGTCATTCTTTTTTTGATTGTAACTGACGAACGGAGGATCGTCTAATCTAAATTTATTTTCGATAAGCGAAGACATTTTTATAAAAAATAATTTGACTTTTTGTTTTTCTCACAGACAGAAAAAAATTTTACTAAAAAAATTACTAAAAAATTTTACTAAAATATAATTTTAGAATTTTGCTAGACCATTACCTCTTATTTCTTCAATTGTTTTTTCATTATGTTTACTATCAGACGGAGCTCCGCTCCTCAAGGTTTCACCCCCCACAGCTATGTTAGCAATTTTATTTTTTGTTTCCTCTGAAAGTTTTTTTAAATTTTTTAGTTCTTCGGAATCATTCCTAAGTTTACGAATAGCTTCTAGTTGTTTTAATTCGTTTTGAGACTTGACAGCATTTGATATTGCACTAGCTGTACTACCTATAGCAGCTGCTCCTTTTGCAGCAGATGTAATCAAATCTTTATTATTTTTAATTAAGTTAACGATACTTCCAATACCAGAAAAGATGCCAGCCCCTTCTTTTTGGACGGCACCTGCGGTGCCTAGGAACTTTTGTGTTCCGACAGTTTCTACACTATCATAATGGTACACAGGTTTCTGAGATGGTTCATGAGCAATTTTATTATTTGATGCAAAATGTTTAAGATTGTGTTTATAAATTATAGGCATTTTTTAGGATTAAATTTGACTTTTGGGAAAAATATCTACGTTCGGCTAAAGCCTCGAGGAGCTTCGCTCCGATTGGTTAGTAACCAGAGGACCTTTGGTCCGTTTAATATTTACGCTAAGATTTACGTTTGTGAATGGACAACAACTTCGAGATAACTTTATTAATTGACTGTTGCACTTTATCTATTGCGTCAAGCAGCGTGTGATGTACTTTAATTTCTTTTCTATTAACTTGCATTTTCTCCTGATTCATCTTCAACGCCGTTTTAAGTGCATTTAACTTAATTTTAAGAACATCTAATTGTCTTTTAACAGAATCTAACTGTTCTTTATTTTCTTTAGAGTTTTCTTGTAAATTTTTCTTTAATTCATTTTCTAAATTGATTTTCAGATTTTTCATTTTATCAACTTTTTCATTAAGTGAGTTTACTTCATTTATTATTCTATTCATCTTTTTCATTTGTTGAGTAATTTTAGAACTTAATTCATCAACACTTTTTTGGAATGTAGTTTGTAACTGCTTTAAATTTTTTTTAATTCTTTCAGGAAGTTTTTCTATTTCATCTTCTAATTGTTCTTTTAACATTTTTATCTGATGTTTATTTTTAATGACTGCAGATTTTAACTTTATAGAAAGTAATATTAAAATTTTTGATTGTTCAGAAATCTTTTTAAAAAGTTTTGCTATATCTGCTTCTAGCTCTCTATCCTTTTTATCAAGTTTTAATAATTTTTCGTTTAATGATTTGTCATTAAGTTTAAGCAACTTTAATTCGTTCATCAGTGGAACCAAAACATCGTTTATATATTTTTCTTTTAAATCATTGATTTGTGTATCAACATATTGTTTATTTGTTAACTCTGTATTTTGTTGCGGAAGAATAGAAAGATGCAATGGACCAGATAAAACGTCTCCAGTTTTCATGATATAATTTTCTATCTCTATTTCTAATTCACGATTATTCGGGATATATGCACCTCCACCAACATTTGGTAACATCATTTTTAAAACAATAAAAAAGTAAAATTTTTTCTAATAAAAATAAAAAAATAAAATTTTTTCTAATAAAAATAAAAAAATGGAAAATCCAAATTTAAAAAAATTATATTCGCCCGCATCATCCTGTTCTTCTTATTCGACGAGATCAACGGGATTTGAAAATAAATGTTTTGATAATAATAATAATAATAATCCATGTATAGATGTTAATATTTTATTTCTATTACAAGCCGAAATATTTAGAGAACAGACTAAAGGTTTACCTTCTATAGAAACTAATTATTGTTTATTTCCGGGGGATCCATTTATTAAATTTATGGAGATTGTTAGTAAATATAATGATGTAGCTTATGTGGAATTAAATAAAGAAAATATGGTTATAATAGGTCATAATAATGTTTATGGATTTATTAGAGCAGTGTTACCAATTAGTAATACTGATTGGATAGAAACTAAAATTATTAATTATATCAATATTAAAGAATTAGTTAAAAAATTAAAATCTTTTTCGAAAGAAAAAATTAGATTATTTGTTGACGATCAAAATCAATATAACATTCATATAGAGAGTAAAAAACATAATGAAGAATTATTATGTCAAGTTTATTATAGAGACACAATTTATAAACAAGAAACATTAGAAATGCCGCAAAGATATGATGATGATACGTATATAGGATTATATTCAAACTTAAATATTAATTTGTTAAAATCTTATATGAATGGTTTAGCTCAACAAGAGAAAATTTATATGTGGACTACACCTTATACTATTAACAATGACCATAATCATAATAAACGAACCGAAGGTTCTAGGGCTTTGCCCGATCTTAAAGAATCTTATGATAATAATGATGATTCTGTAACATCTGAAAAAGGTGTAAATGGTAAAAAAGATTATAAAAATATTAGTAATTATAAAAATTTATCTAAATTTCATTTTCTTACAATTGAAAATAATAATGATGGTATAGTTGAAGATACTGTTAGACAACTATGTGTCGGGTCTACAAAATTTAAATTAGGATTTACATCTAATCAATTTAAAATTTTATCATCTTTAATAAAAACTAAAAGTGATTCAGATTATAGTGGTGTTATTAAATTTTCCAAAAGAGATCAAAGACCAATATTTTTCTCTATTATATTATTATCAGATAAGAAATGTAATTTAGAATTAGATATTCCAATAAGAGAATGGTATCCTATCATGGAAGGGCATCCTATACCAAAAAGTGTAATTTATGATGATGAAGAAACAATTTATGATGATGATGAAGAATCAATTTATGATGATGAAGAATCAATAGTTAGTGAAAATAAATTTAAATTATCTTTTGATAAAACATTATATGATGAAACTTAATATGATAAAACTTAATATGATTAAACTTAATATGATAAAGCAAAAATAACTAAAGAACGTGAAATATATAATAATATAAAATAACACTCAAGTCCTAGATATTAGAATGTTTATATCTAAAATTAAAACACAATTTTTTTCTTAAATTTTCTCTAAAAAAATAAAAAAATGGAAAATACCAAGTTTTATTGTGTCTTATGTAAAAAAAAGTTGCAAACAAAAAGAAGTTATCAATCTCATTTAAATAGTAAATTGCATTTACAAAATGTAGAACGAGTTGATGAAGGAAATATATTAAAATTAAATAGTTATAAAAACTATCTAGAAACATTGCCTACTGATATAAAAGTTAAAAAAATGTTTGATGATTATTCACATTCGGAATATAAAAAAGTTTTTAATAGTGAAGATGAGACCATACAAACCGAAGGTTCTAGGGCTTCGCCCGTACCAGATGGAAGATATTTATTTAGCGATACTGATGAATTTGATGAAGCTGAACGTAACGATGAAGCCTTACAAACCGAAGGTTCTAGGGCTTTCCGTAGCAAATATAAAATATTTATTTAATCAGTCTTGGGCTTCGCCCGTTGAATATAATGAAACCGATAAAACTTTTTCTGATATTCTAACCAACTTTTATAATATATTTAAGAAATCTTTCAAATGTTATATGAATGTAGAAGTACTTTATACAAAAAATGGACCTGATGGAATTCCTGAAGAAATAATACAAGGACATTTTACAAATTCACAAGAAATTCATAATGTAAATGATATACAACCCATATTTGAATCGATGATACTTAAATTAGAAAATTGTATAATTGAAGCCCAGTTACGTGAATCTGGTTGGAGATTTGTTAAAATACTATCTAAGAAAATAGTAATTGATAAATATAAAAATAATACTGGTGGTAGTTATGTTCCTTTACCTTTCAGTTCACCACAAATAATCAACATAAAAAATGAAGATGATTATTGTTTTCTGTGGAGTATTATAGCACATTTACATCCTGCAGAATATCATAAAGAAAGACTAAGTCATTATAATAAAGAAGAATACATAAATGAATTTGATCTTTCTGATGGCTTAGATGAATTTCCATATGATTATAATAGGTTAAAAAGTTTCATAAAAAGAATAAAAATTTAATAGAAGTAAATGTTTTTGAATTAAATGTGAATTATGTTTCTATTGGTAAAATTACTCCACTTTACTCAGATTCAAAAAAATTTTATTTGAATAATAAAAATTTATGCCAATCAGAAATAGTATATAATGATAGAGGAAATTACATGCATCATAATATTTTTTACCAAGGAAATATAATATGTACTGAAAAATTTGAACTTGTTAAAACACTATCACCAATAATGATTAATCATAATAATTATAAAGGACGTACTGATGATTATAATTACAAATATTCATCTTTATCTTCAGAATATCAACAAAAATTAGAAAATTTAAATGAAAGTTTACAAAAATGTAAAATAGATTATCAACAACAAACAAAAATGTTACTACAAGAATATCACCATAAATATCAAAATAAGATAGAAACAATTCAAAAATTAAATGAAGAAAATAATAAAAAATTAAATAATAAAGAATTAAATAATGAAGAAAATAAAGAATATTAAATGAATGTTTAAAAAAATGTCTACAACAATATAAAGAACAATATGATAAAGAATATATTTATCAGCTACAAATATTAAATCAAAATTATTATCAAAATACATTTAATATTACAAAAGAAATTAATGAAACACATGAAATATATAAAGATGAATTTGAAAAACTAGAACAGTCAAAACAACCAGCACAAGCGAATATATTATATTATCAGGGTCATTTTATATTGTGTAAAGATGTTTCTATATTTACAAAAACTTCAGATAATAAAAATTTTCCTTGTCTTCAATGTATGACAAGTTTTAGAACTTTAGAAGAAATGAATAGACATTTGGAGAATTGTCAACAAAACGAAGCAGTTCAAAATACTTTTCCTAAAGATGATTATTTAGAATATAATAAATGGTATTTTAAAAATAAAGTACCCTTTACTATTTATTGTGATTTTGAAGCATATAATGTTAATATGACACAAAATCAAACGGAAAGTTCCAGGGCTTCACCCGATTCTAAAAATGATAATTCTGAAAATGGTACGGGCCAATTAGAACCTTCGGTTTTTAATTATGAAAAAAGTGCATCTGAACAAAGTAAAGAAAAATATTTATTTGAACAAAAACCATTATGTTGGGGAATGTACATTCATTCAAATTATCCTGAATTATTTAAATCAGAATATTATCAATACTATGGTGAAGATAGTTCAGAAATGTTTACAAAGAAAGTAGAAGAATTACAAAATTATTTTTCACAATTGCTTGAAACAAATATACCGATGATGCCATTAACAGAAAAAGAAAAATTAAATTTTATTAATGAAACAAAATGTTATTACTGTGGAAGAGAATTTACAAAAAATTATAAAAATGGCAAAGGTAGATATCTTGATAGGCGAAGCGACGGCTCTGCCGTCAAGGTAAAAGATCATGATCATCTAAATGGATTATATAGAGGTGCAGCACATAATTCTTGTAATCTTAATGCTAATAAATTTAAATATAACTTTGTTCCTTTATATTTCTATAATGGTTCTAAATATGATTTCCATCTAGTAATGAAAGATTTATTTTCATCTGAAAAATTACAACAACAACAAATAAATGTACTATGTAAAACAGAAGAAGAATATTTTTCAATGCAATTAGGTTGTATTAGAATTTTAGATGCATTTAGATTTTTTACTCCTTATTCATTAGATGTTATGGGAAAAACTTTGAAATCTGAACAATGTAAAATATTAAATAAATATAATTTAAAACCTTTAAAAGGAATATTTCCGTATGAGTACATAACTGGAGATTTTAATTCTGTGAATAAAATTATGGAAGAAGAACAACTTCCTCCAATAAATAAATTTAAATCAACATTAAAACAATCAAAATTATCTGACGAAGACTATGCAGAAGCTGAAAAGAATTGGAGAGAGTTAAATTGTAAAACAATGTATGATTATACAATGAAATATCTTCAGATAGATGTATTAATACTAGCTGATCTTTTCGAAAACTTTCGTGACATGTGTTTAGAATATTACGGAATAGATCCATGTTATTGTTATTCTACACCAGGTTTAACATGGTTAGCAGGATTAAAACATACAAATGTTAAACTTAAACATTATAAAGAAAATACATATGATAAATTATTATTTTTTGAATCTGGAATTAGAGGTGGAGTTTCATCAGTTTTAGGTAATCGTTATATACAGTGTTACAATAAAAAAGTAAATCCTGATGATTATGGAATAATGAAACCTTTATCTCCAGAAGAAAGCGATCAGTTTATAAAATTGTTTAATCAAAATATAGAAGGACTTATACCAAATGAAGATAGTCAAGCAGCAGTTGATGAAATCATGAGAGAAAACTATTTGTTATATTATGATTTTAATAGCTTATATTCTTCTTGCATGATACAAGAATTACCAACAGGTGAAATGTCATGGTGTAATATTCTTGATTATCAAAAAACCTATGATGGAGATTATAATCATGGTTATATATATGAAGTTGATTTAGTATATCCTGATGAAATAAAAGATAAAACAAAATATTTTCCTTTCTGTCCCGAAAACAAAATTCCCAATATAGAAGATTTTTCAGATTATCAAAAATCTTTAATTCCTAAGAAATACAGACCAACAAAAAAACTTATGTTAACACAAAGTAATAAAGGAAAGTATGTTGTTGAAGGAAGAATGCTAGATTGGTATTTAGAACATGGAATGATTCTCACCAAAATACATCGAAAACTATTTTATCAAAAATCTAGGTGGTTAAAAAATTATATAGAGTTCAATATTGAAAAACGTAAAATAGCTAAAAGAAATAAAGATGATTTTGGAAACGTGTTCTTCAAATTAATGAATAATGCATTTTACGGTAAGACTTTAGAAAATGTGCGTAATAGACAAAATATTGAAATAGTTTATGATAAAGATAGGTTTCAAAATTTAACAAGGAAACCTACATATAAAAGAACTACTAGATTTAGTGATGAACTATGTGCTGTACACTTACGTCGAATTAGCGTAAAACATGATAAGTTTAATTTTATTGGATTCACTATATTAGAATTAGCTAAACTATTTATGTATAGATTTATATATGATTATTTAGCACCTGCTTATGGCAAAAACTATAAATTACACTTTACAGATACCGATTCTGTTTTCTTAGAATTAACAATACCGTATAATTCTACACTTGATGAAGAAATTAATAAAATAAAAGATATCATTCATCCTTCTGATTTATGTAAAGTAAAAGATGAATTAGAAGGAAATGAAGATTTCATAACAGAAGCTATATTTTTAAAATCTAAATGTTACTGTTATGATACAACTAATAATATTAAAACACATAAAACATTAAAAGGAATTTCAAAGGCATCAGTGGCTAATCAAATAACATTTCAAGATTATAAAAATGCATTATTTAATAATGAAATAAAAACAGCATGTAATTATAGACTTAATTCAAAAAAACATAACATGTATTTAAAAGAAGAACATAAATTAGCATTAGATCCATTTGATGATAAAAGAAAAATTTTACCTGATGGAATAACTACTGAACCTTTTTAATTTTCTAATTTCTAAGATAGACAAATTTGATATATACATAAAATAAAAATAAAAAATATTAAAACACTATATTTGTATATTTTTATCACTCCGCGAAAATATTTTCTATAACTCTTTCATGAATTTTTTTATCAATATTAATTGTAATGAAGCCATAATCTTTTGACCAAGCATTGTTACACGATTGTTTAAATTCATCTTTATTTCTTACACATAAATCTCTTAACAAATCACTTAAGTTTCTTGCATTTATTTCAAATAGTATAAATATATTTGCATTCTTTCTAATAACACTTCCGTCTAATGAATACATACTTTGTGTTAAATAAAATACACTACAGTTATTATGTCTACCTCTTGTAAAATAATTTCTCTGAACTGACTGATTTCTATCATTAACACAATCATCAAAAATTACACAATGTTTCATTGTTTTATCTAGTTTACTAGGATCTTGCATATTACCACTATCATCTATTAGTTGTATCTTTATATGGTTATTTTTATTAGATTCTACTAACTGATTATTTTTTGCTGCTTCTTCACACCACGAACTTATTTCTTCTTCATCTTCAGATTTTTCATATTCTTTGAATAATGAAGCAATTGCTGTTTTTTTAAGATTATTTTCAAATCCATATTTTAAAAATTGATAGACGGGTTGTTCTGCCGTTGTTGTATAAATTATAAGATTGTTATAATCCAAAAAATTTGGAGTCGTTAAAATTTTAAATAATAGATATGTTTTTCCACATCCTGATCTTCCACAAATAACTGACAAAACTTTATTAGATAAATTTGGATGATGATTAAATTTAAGTTTTTTTTTATTTAATGGAGGTAGTTCACTCATTTTTTAATAAAAAAATTTATTTTTATTTTTTTTATTTTTTGTTTCTAAAGAAGAAGAAAATTAAACTTCTCTAGCTTCGCGTAGGAGTTTATACCTCCCGAACCAAAAGATCTATCATAATCTCTTCACCTCCAAAATTTATTTCTTGTCCTTTTTCATCAGTGATTCTCATGTTAATGTTGTTAATAGTTTTTCTTGTAATAGGGAAATATATTAATGTTTGTGGAATTACATTTAGTCTATAACCAATGGGTACAGTAAAAGCTGGAAAACTGAATATTAAATTTGATAATTTACCATTTATATATCCTCCTTCAATAATGTCACAATGTACAACAATTGAATTTATTTCAGTTATTTTTGGAATCTTCTCACCTAAATGATAACCTTGACTATAAGTTTGTTTATTAAATCCTAATAGCTTTGACAATGATCTATCATGATTAAAATCAACTTGATGATTTTCGTCTAAAGTAAGAGAAAATTTATTAACTGCCGGTTCAACTGCAAAATGTAATTGTTTCTTATCTTTAAATGGTATACCTAAATGTCTCTTAATTTCATTTGATATTGTTTCAACTTCGTAAGAACCAGGAAGAAAAGTTAGTATTTTCCATGTTTTGCCTTTATCAGTAGAATATCTAAATTGATCATTCACATCTTTGATAACGTTTTGAATAGTGTTAAATGTAGAGAAACTAGTCAATGCAATTTGATAATTTTTATTTTGTTCCAAATGTAGAATGGGTTCTAAATTACAAGTGTGTGATGAAGTAGTTGTTATAATTTTTAACGTCGTACTAAATTTTGATGAACCCAAAATCTCTGTCAAATTTTCTAAATGATTATTAATTTTGTCTAAATCTGCTGAACACATTTTTTAGTTAAAATTTTGAATAAATATTATAGATAAAAATCGTAGATAAAAATCATAGATAAAAATCGTAGATAAAAATCATAGATAAAAATTAGAAACAACATATTTCAGCTACGGGCGAAGCCCTGGAGGACATCAGAGATGTCCGGTTATACTTTTATAATCCTCTTCATTTAGAATCTTCTTTTCTAACAGTCTTTTCAATATAGCATGAATTTCATTGAAACTAGAATTATGTCCTTCTTTTATTGCAGATATTAAAATATTTAATCTATTTAGTAATTCTTGTGGATCATCTGGTAAAAATACAGTTGTTTCAGTTTTCTGTTTTTCAGATAAACCTTTCCCTACTTTAACTCCCGTTGATAATAAATTTTCTAATTGTTTATAACGTCTAAGAGATTTTACTGCACCAACTCTGTCTAACATAGCTTTATATTTTATGAGATCTTCTACAGCATAATTATTTAAATCTGCTCCTCTTAAAAGATTAACAAAATTTCTATCTAAATTAAAAGGAGATTTATCTGGTGAAAAAATTAAACCTCGAAAAGGTTGTGGAAATATTTCTTTTTGTCCGAGATAAAATCTAGGTATTGTTTTTCCATCTATAAATGAAATAGAATGTTCAAATTGCATAGATTTTGGTAATTTCTTATTAATGTTTGATTCTAGTAATCCATAGTCATCTAATATAGTTTTGTGCTCTGGATCTGTTATATCAATTTGTTTATCATTATTTGTAAGTTCTTTTTCAAGAGTTTTAAATGGTTTCATAGTTTTTTCAAAATCAGTTTTTACTTGTTCGGTTTGCTGCATTTTTTCAAACATATCAGATTGAATACCAGCTTTTATCATTCTATGTTGAAGATGATTTTCTTTCATAATATTTCTTTGTTTTATTAACTCTTCTAATTGTTTTATTCTTTTAAAATTATCAGCCCTAATTTTATCCATTTTTAAAATATAATATTTGAATTTTGTGGTAACATTGGAATACAACAAAAACATTTTACTGAACAAATTATTTTTTTATTGCTTTGTTGTTTGACATCTTTTCGTTTAAAGTTTTCTCGTTTTAAGTTTTGTTTAATAAAGTTTTGTTTAATAAAGTTTTGCTTAAATTTTCGCTTAAAGTTTTTAGCTCTTCTAAAAAAAATTTGTCATTTTCTTCATTAGAAATTTTAGCATCACTAGAAATTTTGCCATCCTTTTTATTTTTATCATCAACTTTTTCTGTCTGTGATTGAAATGATATTTGATTTACTTCATTAGCTATTTGATCAAATTTTTCAATCTCATCTAACGTAATAACATTATCATCACATACTCTTTGAAAGTAGTAATGTAGTTTATCATAGACTTCTTTAATATGTAAATGCTTAGTTTTTAATGATTTTCGTTTCTTAGTTATTAAAGATTTATCTAACATTGTAACAAGTGAAGTTGCAAAAACACCCGTACCTGTTAAAGCTGTAGCAACTACTGGAATTACTAAAACACCAGAAGATATAACAATTGTCAAAGCACCTAAACTTATTGTTAAGAATATGCCAATTCCTTGTGTTACATTCTTAACTTTGGTCCATCTCTTTCTTAATTTTTTATAATGCTCTAATCTTAATAATAATTGAGATTCCTTATCTTTCATATACCTAACTCTATCTTTGTGTTTTTCTTTGTTCATTTTTTCAATGTTCATTTTTTCAATGTCCATTAAAGTAGAACTACGTTCATATGATAACGAAGGATATATTCTTGCGGTTTCTTCCATTTTTGTTTCTTCCATTTTTAAAGAAATATTTTGAATAAATATTTTGAATACAATCTTCTGAATTTTGATTTAAATAGAAATACGCAGTTGTTTGTTTGCCGTATATTTCTAAGAACACAGTCAGACCAAAAGCTCTGGGAGAGGATGAGACGAAGAGGGGAGAGAGAACAAAGGAATTGTTTGCCAGTATGAATCGTAGATAAGCAATTGAATTTTTTGTATACTCCAGTATAACTCTACTGCTCAATACCGATGCAATCGTACATGTTATGAGGATAAAAAACTACTCTTCATTCCACGAAAAATATCCTTTTTTGGGAAGACATGCATCTTAATGCACATTTTAATTAGTTTTTGCAGAAGAAGTCGATAATCTTCGTTTTGTTTCGCTTGACTTGTTTTGACGTTGAACATTGAAGCAGCTGCGACTTGTGGCAGACAATAGCGCCATAAATGCGGGTATGCTTTAGTCGCTTGCTGGGGCAAAGGTCATAAAGATTCTCTCTCTCTCAGAAACAGCTGCTGCCATTATTCCAAGTATTACAATTTTAGTCTTACTGCGTGCATTCATTCTCTGAGCGTTCTACGAGACTGTTGACTGTTTACAATTTATCCGAGACCCAAAATATCGAAGCTGTGTCAAAAATGAGTGCTTCTATTCATCGCGAATTCCTCAAATTTTGTGATCAAGTACTTCCACTCATCAAAGATGAGAAGAAAGATTTTTTCAAAACTCTTATTGTAAATCATGAATTCTATTTTCAAAAGAAGATAAAACCAGAAAAAGAAGACAAGAAAAATGAGATTTTTTCTGAAATAAGAAACTCATTTTCATCAGGACAACTAATCCAACGACAGCTCGACGTGAGTGCACAGGCGACATGCACTATCCAAAACTGTGTTACAACTCTACATTCTCTAATTTATCAAGAAAAAGTACACAATAATTCTTCCTTATCAATTGCTATTTGCCAAGGATTTGTGATATCTAAATTAAAATCAATGGAACATTTATCAATGGTAGCCTTTACTCAAAAGTTGGAGAGTGAATATAACATTAAATTCTCAAGAAGGTATGTAACGTTTTTGATAAAATTATATCGCCTTTCTCAAGCTAACACAAAGCTTCAAACATGTACTTTAAGTATATTCTTTGTTTTCAAAAACTTTAAGTATTTTGAAGATTATTTTGAATTTGAAAAAGAGGAACAGTTGCTTCAAATTAGCTCAGGGATATTTTCTTCCCAAGAATCCAATCAAACATCTGATATGACAACTGGACTAACGCAGCAATTAGAGACACAACATATACAGGAGCGCCAAACACAAAATGAGTAGTATGTATTGACAATCATTTTATGTAACAGAATAGAAAAATGGGAATGAGCATTCGCAGCTTATAAATGAAACAGTGGTTGCTTTTTCTTATATTGTAAGACTTTGCTATATTATGTGAGTAGCATGCATTAACATTTTATTTTGTGAGACGGAATAAGAGAATGGGAATGAGCATTCGCAGCTTATAAATGAAACATTCTTTATTTTTTCTTATACTGTGTGTCCTCTAGCATATTATTTGACGTACTGGTGTGTATTGTCAATCATTTTATGTAACAATAGAAAAATGGGAATGCCATTCCCAGTTTATGAATGTAACATTTTTCTAGATGTCATATATTTACTTTGTAATCTAAACTACTTGCACATATATGTGAATAAAATATTTCAAAAAGAAAAAAGAATGTGTTTTCATTTTGCATTAACCGCTACCTGTTAAAGAAATATTATTAGTCACATGATATATTTTAAAAACCTGAAAGATGGATTTAAAAGACGTTTTTAAAAAAACTAACTTTATGATTTTTTCGGTGTCCTGGAACGGTCATGATTTAAGCAATGAAAATTGTAATTCTCAAATTTTGAGATTCTTAACTTTTATGATTTTTTCGGTGTCCTGGAACGGTCATGATTTTGGGGGTGAAAATTGTAATTCTCAAATTTGAGATTCTTAACTTTTATGATTTTTTCGGTGTCCTGGAACGGTCATGATTTGAGCAAGAAAATGATCATAATCACAAATTTGAGATTCTTAACTTTTATGATTTTCGGTGTCCTGGAACGGTCATGATTTTGGGGGTGAAAATTGTAATTCTCAAATTTGAGATTTTGAAAAATTTGAAAATTGGGTATTTTTAAAAACGCCCAAATTTATGAATTTAGGTCTTCATAACCTGAAAAAAGGTTCAAATTCATGAATTTATGTCGTTTTTAAAAATGTCATTTTTTGAAAAAATGGTACTTTTTGAATGGACTAAATTCATGTATTTAGGTCTTAAAAACCTGAAAAAGGGTTCAAATTCATGAATTTATGTCGTTTTTAAAGATACTATTTTTTTGAATTTTATGGTGTCCTGGAACGGTCTAAATTCATGTATTTAGGTCTTAAAAACCTGAAAAAGGGTCTAAATTCATGAATTTATGTCGTTTTTAAAGATACTATTTTTTTGAATTTTGTGGTGGCCTGGAACGGTCTAAATTCATGTATTTAGGTCTTAAAAACCTGAAAAAGGGTCTAAATTCATGAATTTATGTCGTTTTTAAAGATACTATTTTTTTGAATTTTGTGGTGGCCTGGAACGGTCTTTTGCCCATTACTCATCCCTAATAAATCCGCTTCAATATGTATATATTAATGCATACAAAAGGATAGCAAAAAAATGGCCATGGCCCATAGCCCCTTTCTATCCAAGAATCTGATTTGTCAGACCGATGAATCCACATCCTAAATGATTTTTTCGGAGAACTTAAATGATCCTAAATTGTTTTCTAAAATTGTGAGTAACGACATGCACAGCTTCAAACTATTAAACTATTATTTTCAAAGTATTCCAATGATCAGATCGGAGACGAGAAAGCCGGAGAGTCGAAAACTGCTGCATGGTTGCTGTGCCAGAATTAAACGGCAGCGATGACCACACGAATTGGGTACCCGTTCCTTCACTGAAATTGCTCCAGATAGTGTAAGGTGGTGCGTCATGCTCTGATATCTGTTGCTTCATTGATGGAAAAATAATATCATTCCGTTTACCTTGCGCCCGATCTTCTCATCATCAATTCATGAATTTCGACATGCAAAGCGCATGCATTCCATTTTATGAGACTCAAATCATGCGATATCCAACTATCTACATTTTCAATTTTCGGCGAATCATCATTGTGTAAATTCATTCGTGATAAAATTTCATATCTTTTTTTAATGCAAACGCGCATGACCGTAGTGGCAGCCATCCTTCCGAAATAGCAGACAACCATTCAAATCAAGTTTTAAAAACATATTTTGAAAATAATCATGTAATTTGATGTATTAACATTTTCACAAGAGTCAATCAACAACTGATTTTTCACCAACAAGTTTATACTTTTGCATAGCGAGCCATTGTCGCAATTCCGCATTGATTGCCTTTATTGCGAGCCATCATAATGTATCCGTTCATTCCCCAATTTGATCCCCAACTATTCTTTACTATCCAATAATCGCCGTTGTCGCTAGTTCCGTACCCCACCACAATGACGTCGTGATCCAACTTGGTTGAACTGCATCTAGGATCGTCATAAATACCACTTCGATACAATTGAAATGACAATTGACTTGCGTCGATCGTGACGGCAACCGGACCTGAAAGATGACAAATCAGGTTTATCAGAGCAAATTCAACGTTATTCAGAGCAAGCTTATCAACGCAGCGAATTGTTTCTTCAAAAATGTTTGACCAAGACGGAACTATAAAGGCCTACCAGCAAATCAGACGTGGGACAGCCTTCTACACTGGCAACTTTCACTAGGTCGTCGAGTGAGAGGTCGAGTACGTGGTACTGTGCTTCACAGGCGGAGAGAATCGAACCAGTCCTTTTGAATTTCCGCACAGTGGCAATCCAATAGGCTAGTGATAGTAACCTCTCAAAAGACCGCTGGTGATTTTCTACTACGGAGTCAAAGACAGTGAAGCAGCTGCACATCATGTTAGGTGAACAAATCCCGCTATAAAGATTTTTATGGTCCATTAATTGAATTTAATTGCGAATTTCTCTGCAATTATTTCCAAGTCAAAAGTTTAAATACAAGAAGCTCATCAATTTGAACAATTTAAACGACCACTCAAAGTCTAAAGCCAACCCATCCTCATATCAGTCATGAAAAATTGATCAACCTTGATTGATTAACCTTGCGTTTCTTGATTACGAATATCTATCTTATGAGATTAAATGCATTGGGGTACTCGATTGATGCACGCGTTCACGGACTGAGCATGAACAGCAAGGTTCAGGAATAAGCTTCATTTGAATGCATTTCCAATATCTGTTAGCGGTGAAGAATTCAAGAGGTCCGTCAATAATCCACCTGCATGGAAAGTTGACAATTTGAAAGCATTTATCTTCAAAATACAAGCGAAATTTTCTTTTTTCCGTTTTCCTTATTATAATTATGAGTCATGAAGTAATACATAGCTATTCTATTTTTAACATTTGCATTCTTCGATTTTCTATTTCCCCCTTCCATCTACATTGCAAAATTCCGTTTTCTCATCTTCTATTTAATATGCTTATCTTATAAATTATAAAGCAATACAGTAGAGTTCAACATCATTTTTCTGTATTCATTTTCTTAAGTTATCGTATGTCCTCAAATAGAATACGCCCTCGAAAACAACTCGCACTTGAATTGAGAAAACTGCGAGCAAATAAGAAAACGCTAAACAAAAAATAATATACTAGCTAGTGAGCATACCGGTAGTCTTCATACGGCAACTCTCACAGGTTATGGTCGCCAAACTCTTGCCAGATAATCATAACTTGCTTATGGTGTGGCACGAAGAGACATCATGACCATGCTCTACTATATTGTTTGGAATCTACATGTACGTTAGTAGTCATTTTCTATTTCCACTACCAGCATTTGTAGTCAGTACAGCATACTAGACACCATGTTGAACGTGTATACGGCATTGTTTGGAATCTATGTTAGTAGTATATTAACAGCCAGAATGAGTAGCGTAACTAGAACTCATCAATTTTATTATTTATGTTGTAAGCCTGGCTGCCGACTGTAGAATAAAATGTTTGATAATTGAATAATTTGAATAATGCAATATTTCGGAGTTATAACTCCATTATGTTGTTTAAAAACTAATAAAATAAAGTAATTCTATAAAATATTTCATTCAACAATCAGCAGCAATGCTTACAATATAAATCATGATCAACCTGAAATTCCATCAAAATGCTGCTTGAGGTAAATTACGTTTTGCTAATGATCATTTTTAATTCGTTTCCACGAGAATGCTCCATTGAGCTCTTTTAAGAACTGCATAATCCAATGGTTGCAAGAGAATTTCATTGGTGCACCTACGGATTGGAGAACGCCATCAGTCATCATCAGGACTATTTCAATTAATTATTCAAAATAGTAAGAATTACATTCTATTATAAATGAATACTGGGATGATTTTCATCATCGCATGAGAACATCATCGCCTGTAGTAAAACACAGTACTTTCGGTGATTTTTCAGATGTCACTAATGATCTCACCAACCTCTAGGATTATAGAGAACTTGTAGAAAATAATACTGCATAGCGTATTTGGTGAATTTATCAAGAAAAAAGGCAATTGGTACTGCAGCAGAGCGATTCTTGTGATAAATTATCTACAAATAACAACAAACATTTCACCGTCGACTTGGCCATTGAGCAAATATGAAAAAGAGGAATGTTTCATATTCATTTGCCTCATTACCTTCCAATGTGCTTCGTGTGTCCATTCCAACAGACCTGCGTCCATTGTAGTTGAGCCCAAACGACTGGAGATAAGCATAAATCATAGCAAGCTCCCATTTCTTTTAAGATGGAATTCTATTAGCGATTAAATTGACCAGAAGTTGAAGGTACTTCCGTGTCTAGCGCTTTCAACTGTCGAAAAAAGATGGGCGAACAGCGAGATATCACAGTGAAAAGCTTTACATAATGAATGAGTGACGTTAAAAAATGTGATGATTGCATGAATGTTTATCAAATTGTGAAGACAGGTTGTAGTCTGATAGCTCTCATTTTCTATTGATTGCTTGTGAGCGGTATCCGCAACAAGTAAGTAACTGTAAGTGGATTGTATTTTACACGATACTTTTATAATAGCCTCAAAACTCTTACTTTATGCTCGGTTTTCAGGCAGTTGGAACGTGTGATTTTTCATTCATCTTAATATTTTTGATTGTCAATATTCTTAGTTATTGCGATGTCTGAATTGTGGTTTGTAATAAGATTCATAATCATTAAGTTCATCTATGAATATGTATGAACATGTATTTCAGGAGATAGGTCTACTCGCTGCCCAGAACCTACAAACTGATATAACGATATCATACGACTTGCAAAGCTGTCGGTACTCGTTGATGTGAAATATCGAAGTCGCAAATCCGACATCACGTCTCTCAGTCAAAAATTATAAAATTTAAGTCAAGAAACAATAAATACTGGGTTGGTCACCTAAATCCCGTCTGCATCCTTCTATCGTGATGGTTTTAATTAAGCGTCTACACTACATCAGGAGCGGTTGGTAGCAATATGCAGCAGGTTATTGATCCATATTTCATCAAGCTACTTGCTGTAAGCACTGGCTACAATTCTGTAACAGCTGAAGTCTGAATTTTCCGGTAGTGATTGCCCTTCATTTTTACAGCCCCATAAAAAAATTGAGCAATTGTTCGACGGCAGCTGGCGCTTGATAGCTTTTTCGAAGGGGAGACTGCACAGAATTAGATTCATCCGCGCGCTCTTCGGTTTCCTAGAAAGGAAGAATAGTATGTAACCTTAATATCCAAATGGCACATCACAGAATATTAGACAACTGACTCCTTCTGGAATAGATAATTCGTGTATCGCTTGCTGTCAGTAGAGGACACCAGAGCCAGTGAGAAATGCGTGCGTGCTGTGATATCACTTCGCACACACCAAAACACACATCGTTGTCTTGGCTAACATTCGATTCAGTGTATGCACTATGCAGTGAGGACTGGCTGAGAAGATGGGGGTGAAATCATCTAGTGAACTAATTATCGTACGCCTGCTACTTTCTTTAATAATGATCGGAAGGACCAACATTATGGAAAAAACTTGTGCGCAATGATTGGAATTCTTCGAATCTGAAGGAATTGTGGCAATCGAAGCACTTTGCTGGAACTCACATTAATCCGCAAGCGACTTTTTTTCCTATCTCTGTAAGGTATTAGGAATTCCTTTTTGCCCACTTAATAGGTTCCTCGATGTGACGTCAAATTCGTATTAATCACACTTCTAGCAAACCGAAGCAAATAAACAAAATATTTTATTCTGTGGGAGACTGCGAGTAAAGTGATCGAATATCCGGCGCTCAGAAGGACTTTCCATTATCGGGAGCGAAGGATAACAAATTATCGTCATGACATGACGCAGACTTGGGCTGTGATTTGGTTGCTTGAGCTCACTATGAAAATTATCACCGCATCTCAATACAGACAGTAGCCTAGTAGAAAAAAACTTTCCAACTGTGCAATAAATTTAATTTCATGTGTATTGAATCCAGATGACATTTCTTCAAAGAAAAATAGATCTTTTATCCCGAATACATTTCTATGTAGCCTTTGCGTCAGTGGACAGTAAATGGTCTATAAAACGATGCTGCATACTTCAAAATAGAACCTAGGATAAATGTAATGACAAATGAAAAAACAAACTGGAAACCCCGCTCAACATGGACAAGGACGCAAAATGGGAAAGTAAACTCACCACACGCCTCTGGTACACATGCATTTATAAAGGCGTTCAGTAATACCTGATAAAATTGCTGGTGGATAAAACAACTTTTCAATACTGATATCTACGCAAAAGTCAAGCTTTCGGTACGAAAAACTTACCGAAATTGGCAACAGCTGCTTGCAATGCTGATTCATTTCCTCGAGGAATTTCGACTACGCCTTTAACTTTTGCGCCAACCGTGTTTTTGTTGAATCGACAACTGCCTTTCTGAAAATTATGGTAAGTATGCATGATAGGTAGGAAATGTATGATTGTAGGAGAAAAAAATCTGCCGCAGCAGCTATGCGGTCTATACGTACATGTAACAGTGCTGAATATCGTATATTGCACGCATCGCTTCTTTTCAATGTGTGGAATAGGTGGCATTTAATAGTCCATCACAAATACCTGATACGATGATAGTGAATAAAAGTGAGTCTTCTTC
Organism: Prostheceraeus crozeri; assembly: GCA_907163375.1. Taxonomy (NCBI): domain Eukaryota; kingdom Metazoa; phylum Platyhelminthes; order Polycladida; family Euryleptidae; genus Prostheceraeus; species Prostheceraeus crozeri. Next base: position 69,911 of record CAJQUW010001043.1, read on the forward strand.
ACTGACTGAAAGCTGCTTACATTTCTGCTGAATTAGTTTGATAGCTTCCTTAACATTTCAGCTTAGGCTAGCTGGCTATGATCACAAAAGTCATCAATTTTTTTAATTAAAATTTAGAAAAGCATATAAAAGTTTTACAAAAGGTAGCGAATTGTCATTTTGGAATCCACCTATTCTTAGATATGGTCAATTAGGACAAATCCTGAACTCAATGCAAGCAATCTAATAATTAATTTGAACAACTTGAAAAGTGATGTCCCACCAGACCCACCAGTAACATAATAAACACCTTTTCGCATGATTATCACCGTGATGACCCCGCAACTTTCAACTAGTTCTATGTCACGCTGAATTTCATTTACGTTGTGAAATCAGGGGAAACAAGATGTTGGGTTGAAATTAGAACAACGGCGAAGAACTATGCATTTCGCTAACCAGCGGCAAGCATGGTCACTTTCTGAACTCAAAAGCATTTTACTACCTAAATAAATGAAAGTAACTTTGTTCAGACACATGTCTGATTTATTGATCATTGATCGATTAATGCTCGAATTCTCTATGAAGATGACAAACAAAATTTCCTACTACTCAAGAGGACTGAGGAAAGGCAAGGTTGTTCATGAGAGTGTCGTTGAGAATGGGGAACGGCCACCACTAGTATTTCAAATTTCAATATTAAGGATATCAGGGATTGGAAAATTTAGGGCGCCAAAGGAGTTCCTATAAAGGAAGGAAAGCTCACATCGCTGCTTCATTATTGTCACAAGGCTCTGAATGTGATTTTTCTCTTTTATAATGTCTAAAAAATACGAGAAAATGTAGATTTGAAATGCTCAAGACTCCAACTGGACCCGGTTCCGTTGTGACACAGTTTTTCATATTTTTAGCCGGAAACCGGTCCGTGGTCCGTTCTCTGCCAAGCTACAGGGGCGTAGTGTCCATTGGGGCATTCGGGGCAGTGCCCCGGATGTATTTTTAAATAAATTCCTCAACATATTTTAATCATGCACAATGTGCATCAGTGACCAAGCGCTACATCTTACCTCAAGTCATCATTCATCTTTCCAACGGATGCATGTATAACCGTCGGTGGTTTTCATCTCTCAGTCACTGGAGAGTCGCTGAGATTGCACCGATTGGCCAATATGATCGCCAAGCTTGATCATACCGTGGTCCCGATGGTATATTCTTCCCCTGAGTGGGATACGATTGAAAGATATAAATATCTCTTACGTGTTGTGAAACGAAAGAAATATCGTAGCTTGACGACAAATGCTGCAAACAGTACTACAGACGTTTACGTAGCGAAGAACTGTCCCTTCAAGAATCTGTCAACCACTGAATTCACCGAAGAACAAATGGAAATTCTCAACCTGGGCCCAAATTATGTTCCTCCTGTACCTCGTGGTAATTACAAGAGAGTAAATCAAGGAAAGGCTCAAGTTCAAGCGGCATTCAATCAAATAGAAAGGCGAGATACCAACATGGCAGCTGCACCGGAAACAATGCAATTTTTGATGGAGTAGTACATGAACTTGAGAAAGCCAAAGCAAAGATTCATTCAAGAGAGGAGACGGGGATCAGCGCCAAGATCAAAGAAATCGACTCAATTGTCACTGAAGAAGACCTTGTGATTATAAACTCAGCAAAACGAATAGACTTATTGCTATGGATTGTGTGGAATACGACAATATGACCAAGAATTCATTGAATCCAACCGACAAGGAAGTCAGAGCAAGAGAACCGACAACGATGCAGAGATACATTAACCAACAGCTTACCAATGTGGCTAGCCATTATGAACGTTACCTCAGAGATATTATATTGGGTTGCAAATGCAGTGAACCTCTCCCAAGTGTAGCTTACGCCTTACCTAAAGATCACAAAGAAGGTAACTTGAAAGGTAGACCGATAATTTCTTCTTTGGATGCTGGAGTTCGCAAAATTCAAATCCTATTGGCGAAGATATTACAGCCCTTAGTTGAGAAATTCGTGCCATCACATTTGAAATCAACAAGTGACTACGATTTGACCGTACATCTACAGGACTCGTCAAATTCGCATCATTGGACGTTACTAACCTCTATGGGAGTATTCCTATAACGTCAGACACGGACCTGGATCTTACGTCATGTGTTCAAGAGTTTTGAAATTCACAAGGAAGACAGTATCCATCCTAGTCTGACAACAGAAGATTTACTTGAACTTCTACCTATTGCAACAACAGAGGATGTATATATACGTGAGTCGAGGACATACAAGCAAACAACAGGTATTGCAATGGGAAATAATGCGGCATCTGCATTAGCTTCTATATTCATGAACACTATCGAAGGAAGAATTTCAGAAAATCCGGAAGTATGGTTCTGCTGTCGGTATGTTGATGACATCTTCGTCATTTACTCACCTGATCTGGATATACTGAGAGTGCCAAATCAAGTGCATCCAAACATAGGTTTCATCCTGGAGGAATCAATAAATGAAGCCTTGCCATTCCTCGATACCTTTGTGAAGTGGTGTGAGGAGCTGAACCAGTTTCAATTCTCCTTATATGTGAAACCATTTCACAGCAACTGTTGCTTACCTTTCTCCTCTTTTGTACCGGATAGCCGAAAACGAGGACTTCTTATTGGAGAAAACTGGAGAACAACACGAAATGCATCTTCTTCTCAATTGGCAAGTTCTGATGGGACACTTCGTCATTGATTTACAGAGAATGGTTATCCTAAGAAATGGATTGGCAGATATTATGACCAACCTATTGAGAGACGAGCCCATAATGAAGAAGAAGAGCCCCTAACTTATTTGAAGATCCTATTCATTGACGAGCAAACCAGGAGAAGAATTGGAAAATTAACCAAACAGTGTAAGATGGAAAACAAAATAAGGGTTATATATGAAACTGAACGTCCCTTAAGTCACCGATGGCGTAAGCAGAGGGAGAAGCCGATATGCAAACTAGATTGTTGGACCTGCAAGATTGGACAGAAAGAGAAGCGATGCTATATGAAGAACGTGATCTATGAAATAAGATGCAAACTATGCGGATTGAAGTACATTGGTCAAACAGAGAGAACAGTGAAATCCAGAATCAAGGAGCATATCAAGACTAGAACCTCGGCAGTATATGAGCATTTCATCGATGAGCACACATCCCTGCCTGAAGACAACAGAGTGGAAAGTAGTGGAGACAATAAGAGATGGTGCCGCAAGACGAGAAAGAGAAGCCATGTATATCCAACGAGATGGTAATTTACACTCTCTAATCAATGGTTGCGTTGGTGAGGTGGTACTCCCGTTCATTCGAGAGTAGTATCGCAGATAGTGACTTCTTACTGTACAGATGGTGACTTACTTACTTTCTATGGTGACTTGCTTACCTTTGCTTCCTTTTGTTATTGATAGTGTTGCATGTCACTAGCTGAAATGTAATCACGACCCTATCATCTTGTAATGCCATGTCAGTCTAACGTCTGTCCCTGTGGAAGAAGGACGAAATAAACATAAGTATTCCTGAGAAAGCCAGTGGCAATATTTTAATTTTAATTATGGCCAAAATCTAACACGAGCCACACATGATCAACAATGGGTCGTTGATTTCATCAGCAACTCAGCCAATCTATCAATGTTCAGTTCGCGACGCCTTTCAGCTCGTCGCGGCGGTACTTCTATTCTTCCCCCCCTCATTTTTCAAGTTTTCAAAATCATCGAATTTCGCCAAAGTTACGTCACATTGGGTTTAGAATAGACTTGATCTGTCACTGAGTGACAGTGGAACACCACTGAGAAGTCTTACTTGAACCCTGGGATGAAGGATTAATCCCTTGGATACTCAGTTAGAATACAAGGTACAGTTGCGATCATGAACTTCGTGTGATTGCTGTCTACAGACAAATGAAGAGCAGTTGTCTAATTCTGAGGTTTCTGAATGTTCTACAAGTCAGATAAGAGGAGTTTTACACACTCAACGCTATGCCACGTCAGTGAGAACAAGTATGAGCAAGAGAAGATCGTTGACGATGCAACAATTGCGGGAGTCAACAACAGAAATGTGGGGGGGGGAAGAACAGAAGTACCGTCGCGGCTACTGTATGTAACCCACGGAGAAGCAATCCATCTCTGTGATTCATCCCGGGCGAAGACAGGGAATTCTTTACGAGTGACACACACTGACTGGCTAATCACGGCGAGTCTGACAAACGTGTAGAAGCATCAAAGTGACTTCTAGATTAGAACTCACCGAGTGCTATGCATGTATGCTGCATGCCATAAGGTATGCCGATGCCAAGACTGACTTTAGCCTCGGAAACGGTTTGAAGCACGCTACGCCACTGCCAAGCTAGCAACAGTTTCAATAGCTGTAAACTATGCTTGAGTAATCAATTCGCATATTGCAATGTGTTCCTGTTCAGAATTCAAGCAGAGTATTCATAAGGTAATTTAGAGTCGTGAACATCCTAAATTATGTCAAAATTCAATCAATTTTCATGCCTTTCAATCGTGTCGCAATACAGCGTGCCGTGCATGGTTAGAGAGTTAGGGAACTCAACTTTCAAATGAGCTGTGAGAAGTTTGCATCCGTTCTTGTATTGGTGAGCAGTAGTCAAAAAATGAAAGTCGTTCAATTTACAAAACGCAATTTTTCAATAGGAAAACATATCAGCATGATAATGAATCAGGCACGAGGCTGAGGCGAGCGAGCATTTTCTGAGCGTTCTTTTGATACATTAGTAATCGAAATTGGTGTACTAAGGAAAGACATATTGTTGTCTTAAAATTATCAAGTAATCGTGACTCTTTAGTGTCATTCTCACTTTTCATCAAATATGTTAGTTCGCGGCATCTTCGAAAGTTTGCGATGTACGTGTAAGGAGTAGGAATATGTTAGCTTAATTCAACTAAGTTCAATAGTTCTAGTCGACATGATTGAAACCAAACTAATTAAACCTGATAGTGAATCAACGCAGTGGAGAAATGTCAAGAAGTTGATAAAATAAACAAGGAAAATCATTTATAAAATTGGCGCCGTGGTCTCTCTCTATCTGGTGAGCAGTTTTGACACTCACAGACTGCTGCTGTAATGATTGAAATCAATTTCTTACCCGTCCCATGTAAGGATAACTAGCGGCTGTGTCAATTCCTCCATTTTTCATGATATACTCGTACGCAGCTGGAACACTTCCAAATCCCTTGACACAGTCAATAAGGTTCTGTACAGACAGTCGCACCAACTCTCCTTTTTTCACACAATTTTGTCCCTCCAAGGAGCCAACAGCGCTGAATGCCCATGAGAAGAGACCTTCCTGAAAGAGACATCAATTATATATGTAACGCAGCCGGTAGGTTGAGATTAGCCGCATCTGTCTTGGCAGTTCTTGTCGGTAAAAGGAAGTGTGCCTTCAAGATCTTCGAAACTATCGCTTAAAACGTCAGGTTTGAAAAGACTACATTCCGCAGAGAACAAGGCGGCGGACTCGGTGGTTTTACACGGACTATGATTCGGCAGCTAAATACTATCGAGTCCGAGTTCGGCTAAGTCTATCTCAATACTTAACGATTGTCAAAAATAAAATTATACCTGGTACATCAATACAACATGCCGGTGGGACACCGGTGAAAAGCATCGGTCAACGATTTATAAATATAATACACGATACAGCGGAGTGTAAACTAGCACAGTTTTTTGTATCACATTGCAGAGTTAAGAGAGCAATAGAGAGGGATTATGGACTTCATTCTCTCGCCTAACAAGCATTATCGATGCAATGTCTAGATTCTTCAATAGCAAAAAAATCATTCATTTTTTAAAAGTAGGAAAATCCAGTCAGTAGCTAATGTGAAAAACTAATTCTGAAGGCTATAAACCGACATTAAGCTATATTTTATACTTTAACTCGTAAAACTTTTGAAATAGGCTAGATGTCTGATTAATTTCACATCTGAGATATACACAATTCCGATTATGGAGCTTTTCATTGCTATGAACCATAGACCAAATCTCAGCAAGAAAAAATCGGGTCACCTAGTAACCGCAGGTCATCAAAATCAGCCCATCACTAAACATTGACAAAATGTATTTCTTTGTAAACAATGATCAAAATTTGCCATGCCAACTAGATTTTTCCTGTTGAAATCGGAATAGATATTATTCCTATATTCGCTCCCTTGTTCATGTATTTATGCGTCAAGAATAAATAAAATTTAAGTAAAAACATGCATAAAACCATAGAGTAGGGATATAGGTAGAGTGTCGACTCAAAAAAAGTATCTGTATACAGTGAAAATTTTATATCAAAAGATGCAGTTTTTTGCGGAGATTACGTTCCCGTGGTCCGAAAAATTATTTGAGCACTTTTGAAAAAATTCAAAATTTGCCAATTTATATACTACCGAAATGACTCTCCTAAATAAGTAGTATGAAACCAGTTGGATATCAAAAGGAATGAATATTTGCTAATACGGATCCTAACCAAGCGGATATGCTGATCATCAAGGGAATTTCATGAATTGTATTATTAGGGAAATCTTCATGAAAAAGTCACGATATTATTCGTGCTCCTTGGCTGAAATTTCAGGCTTTTGATTCAATTTTCACTGGCATGATTTCATGATTCACTAAATTTATGTTTCATTTCTTGAATCTGAATGGTGATGTGGACCCATTTACATCTTTCAAAGTCAATTGAAATCATTGTCTTTGATCCTGTTATTTTGCTGTACCAGTGACAGGTTGCTTATGAAATGATCACGCTTAAGAAAATTCTCTTGAGGTTCAGCATGAAAGCAATAGCAGGTCAGTTGCTAATTTAACAAACATTACCTCACCAAGGCTGTCAGACACGGACTATCTGTAAAATAATATCATTTCCTTCTGCTTTATGCTATCATGATCAGTCAATTCCGTTGTAATTCCTTTAAAACTGCATAAAAGTGCATCTCACATTTGGAAACAATTCCTACTGTATCTCCTTTGAGTTCATTTAATAAAATCAAAAGTGTATACACATTGGGGATTTAATAAATGCGGAGTTACCACTCTACCTAATATATCTACTGTACTATATGCATGCAACCCAACGTGTTGGATATTCACCCGTCCTCAAGGGCATCAGTGGCAACAAAAGACTGGTGATTACCCGAAACGGTGGGTTGCGTGTATGCTTTTATCTTAACTTTCTTTTATTTTTGATGTATACGTACAATGGAGTGTAAATAAATCGAAAATATTTATTCATGCATGAAACCTCATGGTGAAGATTTCCTGTTTACCGCGTCGCTACCTGCTGAAGTTTGGTCTAAGGTTGGTGGTAGAGATGAAATGTTCCTCCTCCACTGAACCAACTGCACCTCAAAGATTAAGTCAATTGGGTGCAGGGGCGGATTTAATGGGGGGCGAAAGGGGCCGGCCGCCCCCCTATGAATCTAAGTAGTAGTAAAATTGCTTTTTAGTTCCGTTGATAACGTTCTTTGTCAAAAAATTCACTAATGGAATACTGAAAGAAGGTTGCATTTGTTGCCCTCATTCACACACGATTGTTCTTAATTTACGTGAATCTTTGAAAGTTTCTATTAATTTTGACTACTAGCCTACTTAAATTTCCACTTTCATCCTTCATTTGTAGACGATGCGGCAGGGGTAATGATGCAGGTGATTATATCATTAATGCACATGCATCCGAACATTTCAATTCCTGTTGAAGAAGTAATCGATAATTATGCCTTATCAAAACGTCGATTGAAGCTTACATTTGAAATATAATTACAGAAATTAAATTCATGTTATTTCTTCTTTTGTAATATACTTAGCGACATGGTAAGAGACCTTCGGCAGAGGTCAATTTTCCACCATCCTAGTATGTATTGTGTGACCGCCCCGTCTATGATTTATTCCTAGATCCGCCACTGATTGGTTGTCTGGTTCAAAAGTCGTAAGGTAAGTGCAAAAGGCTGCATGTAAAGGAAATTCCGAGTCCGAAACTATTTTCTAGCTTTTGAGAGGCACCATTTCGAAAGTCTGAGTACTGTTCAGATATCAGATAGTATACTGATGCATAGAACAATCTTTCAGAATTGATTAGATATGCAGTTTGAGTTTATGGGCCTACTTTTAACAAGCGCTCTTATTTTAGATGTAGTATAACTACGCATAGTAAGCCTACCGGAAGAAAGACAATCAGATAAGTTCTTCTCAAAAACTCGTGTAAGATATGATCTCAAGCATCTGCTAATTTAATGCATGGCTATTTACAATTCTGCTTTAAATCAGTAGGGCTTAGACTATGACTCGGTCAAAAAATCGCCTGAGTCCGAAGCACTGGTAGAGAGCACACTCTACGATGAAGACATATATTTTGTATTTTGAGCGTGCTTTGCTACTATAGATAGCATTTTAAAACACAAACTCTTACTTGTTGGATTTCATGATAATTATTTCAATAAATCTGTAAAATTACTGAAATCGCACATAACATATTTTATCGTATGTTGATTTTTGTGGTTGCTCACTCGCTCTGTATTTTGAGTAGATCTTGTCACCATATATAGCATTTTGGTAAAAGTAGACACAAATATCTTCTAAAATCACAGATGCGTGTACGTGTGCACTCAATAATTTGCTTGTGAATTTTTTTAAGATACAAAGTTCATCTGACCATGAGATTACTCATAACCACATGAGTAGAACGAGCTACTAAGCATAAAATTCACTTCAGTCAACATCGAGATAAATCTGCTTATTAAGTGACTATTCAGGAGACCACATGCGGATCTCCGTGATTTACACAAGGTGATCATGATATGAATGTGGATAATAACAAAATATATACAGTGCCCACTTAAGTCATAAAATCAGACATCTCCAAGCCCTGTATCGCTTTATATAGTTCAAAAATTGAAATTCGAAGTGATAATTGCTATCTGTTTGATGCAGGTTCATCACCATCGGTATTCCTAGAATCCTGGTTAGTAAAACAACATGTGAATCAAAACAACTATCCAGAGTTTCTACATTAGTAAGCCAAATCTATCAAACTTGTCTCATAAAAATTTGATTGGTAAGACCATGAGAAGTTATTCTATTATCACTAAGTATATAAAGTTACCGGTAATTATGAAACATTTCATTTCTTGGTTTAACCTACAAGAAGGGCGGGTAACGAATTCTTCATTGATTGTTTTTCAGACTTCTCAAACTATTGAATTAAAGCGATGTAAATAATTTAGAGATAGTAACAGTATTTCTTTTTGTATTACACGCACAAATCGAGTGCACGATAAATAAATCGCGAACCGCTCATGATCGTTTACATTAGACCTACTATCCAGACAAACGCAGATAATTTTACTGGAAATCAACCAATGTAGAAAGACATTGCATGATTATCACTAATTTACCGAACAAGTCACTGTTCCAGCAGTTAATAAGCAACTATCCGATTCTCAGAAATTTTCAAAACCAAAGTATTCTCTCCCGAAATATTTATACTGCATATTTTGTGGCATAAATACTTCGGGAGAGAATACTTTGGCTTTGAAAATTTCTTGGTGTGGTCCTCCCGCCCACTGTCATTGTTTAATTATATCCGATTCTAACTTAACTATCAGCGTCAACAAGAGCAGATCTCACGCAATGTCTGTATGAAAGGATTTTGCTCTCATGAATGAGCAAGGCAATGAGTAAACGAAGAAGTGCAAATTTTCGTCCAAAACGTTCTTTTGAATCTATTATTTTTTTATCTGATCCTCCAATTTTTAGTGCAATACATATGAATACACCCCCGATACACGATGACCACATCGGCGATAGTTCGCTCTAAAAATTTCGTTTCAACTTTTTACAAGAGGATTCCTAAAAATAATCAGAAAAATCGAAACCTTTGCTTTTATATCGTGGTTCTTACTGGTTTTGTACACTAGGGTTTCATCGATGTCAACATTTTATACAGTTTCATAGTGGTTTTGCATTTTTAGATTTCATCCTTAAGATTTACCGATATTTGTAAGTTTGTGCATATCGAAAGAATTGTGGGTGATACTTATTGAAATTCCGAATAGGTGAAATCTAAGATGGCCTATCGTGTGATGTTTTTGCTTTCGAAATTTTCATTACTCGTTGCCACCATAAACTTCTTATACAGCTACATGGCACAACAGGATACAAAATCTAACCATCTCTTTGATTAAGCTGCGAGCAAGGTGAGTCAAGTCCCTATTTTCAAAGAATTGTGGATCTGTGAAAATCCAACCAATTTTTAAATGTGATGTATCATTTTGAACCTCTGAGTGTGACCAACAGTGCTGCGGTTATGAGAAGATCATAGATATTTCGACTTTGTAGATATTGTAGATTTCGTACAGCTAAAAAGCTATTTCAAATATATTCTATCATCTGTTGGAAAGTGTGAACGCGACAGTCATAATACATCCTGCCTAAGCTGACAGGATCTTCGATGAGATCAAAACAAATTTCTCTTAAGCTTCTCACCATTTGAACAGAATTACATGATTTTGAATTTGAAAATTTTTCCTAGTTTTACATGTTGCAGATGTTGCATACATGATGCATCACAATATTTTGACAATTGATTTGTAAATTTTTACTTGCGGGAAATTTTTTTGTGTCTGCATGAAGTCAATGTGGAAGTCAGTTGAGGTGTTGAACGGCCTTCGCAGTTATTGGAATGGTTAGAAGATAGCCAAACACTTAAAAGAAAGTGAACATTCTGAATTTAGTGAAATGAGTTTGAAATCTATTAAAATGCTGTTTGACCTCATTGAAAGGAGAAATCAAAAGTATTTGACAAAGTGTCAGTCGAAGATCCTGCCAATGCCTCATTTCAAGTATCCGGAAATGATACAGAAAAATTGTAGCAAAGAGTGGAGATAGGTCGAATTGATCGTGATGACTAGCGTTTCACTTATTTATTTTCTTTGACTTATCAAGCCTCTGTATTTCCAGTTTGCTAGTATGCGTAGTAGGCCTACTTAACACTAAACACTTTTCAACAGATGATGGAGTAAATTAAATATATGTACATGTGTAGCTGTAAATTTAATTTTTCATTCATGATTCTTTGGTATTCGATATCTACAAAGTCAATGGACATCTATGAGCTTCTCAAAACAGAAAAAGTATTGGGACCACAGAATTAGATTGTTTAAGTGCATCACTTTGCTAGAAACGCAAACAGATTCAAAACGATGCCACATGCTGGAACTTACTAAGTGGGCAGGAAGAAACTTTTAGTGCCTTACAGAGATAGGATTGCTCGTGGATTGCTTCAAAATGCTCCGATCGCCACGACTCCTTCAGATTCGAAGAATTCAGATAATGGCGCAAAAGTTTTCTCGATCATGTTGGCCCTTCCGGTGATTATTAAAAAAGTTAGCAGGCGTGCGAAAAACGCTCACAAACTTCTCTGTAGAACTTGACATCGTCTGCGTCTCTTTGCTGTGCGATCCGGTTGATAACAGTCACTGAAACTTCGCACAATTTGGCGTGTTTATCGTTGAATTGGCTGCTCATTGTCCGATTTCTATGTTATTATGTCAGTAGATTGTGCCATTTCATTAACGTTGCATGTTCCAATGTTTCCTTTCTAGTCAAACAGAAGAAGAGACGACCTGTCTAATTCTGTGATTGGGACAGTCAGAGGATTAAAATGATGCATCGCATTTGAAAATTGGTTGGATTTTCACTGATCTGCAACACTTTCAAAGCAGGGACATTTGATTTGATTCACCCTGTAAATGTAGTTATCTAATGTATAATTTTCACATGAGCCGTATTGAAATCAAAAAGAAAAGAGAATAGGAATATTTTTGTGCTGTCTCCTAGGCACGGAAATAGCAGACGCTTTCCTAGCCGCTTCGTGACTTCCTGAGACCATATTGAGCTGTTAAGTCATAGTCTCAGCTATTTCTATCTGCCGACCAAATTCTCTTACCTGATTCATGACCGGAGCAACACAGCCCTTAATTCGCCAATCTACAGCTGATGGTACAGCTACCTCATTTACAAAAGCATAAGAAGTAGACTTGAATCCCGTATCGTTCCGCTGGGGTGGAAATTGTTGTCGAAATTCAATACTTGAGAGATCACCAAACTCATTCATTCCCAAGAAGAATGAACGCTTGCCCAGCTGTGCTTGCAGATTGTGATGTCGGATGTACCTCAAATTCTTCTCCCATTGAAAGCGTCTGAAAACGGAAGTCATGTTGATCAGCATTTGAAACAGGAACAGGGCACATTGCAAATATAATATTGAGTTGCATCCTCAGTTGAAAAATGGGAACAGGCCTGAATAGCTGCTATTTCATCCAATGTCAGGAATCATCAGCAGGCCTAGTTCACATCTCTCAAAATCGACACAACTCCCTATTTAAAGTTGCAGTCATACTCGGGTAAATGTGAGTCACGCAATTAGTATAGTAAGTGAAATTTCGGCGGGTATTCATTAAAGACTGCTTTCAATACACTATTGACGTGCGCCTGTAATAAAGAGAATACTGCTTTTTGAAAAAGCTACCGAGAAACTTGAACTCATCACTAAGGAGAATTTTACCAAATTCCTTTTATCTTAGTATTATCCCGCTATGACGCAGAATCTAGGGACAAGACATCCTTTTCATATATATATGTACCCACAGATATTCTCGTATACTCATCGCCATCGGATACTAGACGAAAGTTGTGTGTCTTTAGTAGCATTTGCAGTCTGAACCCAATCATCAGCTGTAAAAGTGTAAAGTTCACTTGCAAGTTAAGTGATAATGCCTACATTGGATCTAACAGTTGTCCTTTTCATGTCTGCTTTAACGAACATCGGTTCATTATCACTAAGACAGATGACAAAAGTGCTTTCTCAGACCACATACGTCATAATCACGCTCATTGTAACTATACCAGCATCGATTTATAGCATATTCAGTATTGAAAATATTGACAAGCAAATTCCATGAGAACCGGAGCATCAGAAGCGGGGATTACAGTAACAAAGTTCAACCAAAAATCAACCGAAAACATGAACGCATAGAATAGGCGCTCGACAGAAATATTCGCCACAAAAACCTCGTCTGCGGAGGTTGAACTTCCAGTCGATGAGTTTGAAACTCGAAACATTAGGCGAAGAATTCTGATTCATTTACGTTTATCCGACAATCGAAATGAGAGTGAAGAATTTGTTTTTTTTTTTTTGACAAACGAAAACGAAAAAACTGCCTCCCGTATGCAACCATTAACATTACTTTAGCAGCTACTGAATAGTATTTCAATGTTATTCATATAATAATTGCATTGAGGCACCTGCTAATTGTAACTTCACATGCACTTTAATTATCAATCGTAGATAATTTGGATTAATGTTGTAATTGTGACAAAACTGCGATTTTGCATTTTCAGAAAATTAGGCGATGAAGAATTTTTGACTTTCCATAGGCCAGCTTAAACAAAATTTGAATTGGTCATCATAAATGCGTAGAAACCGAAAGTTGCTAAAAATTTGTAGTCGAAGCTTTCATATTTTTTCTGCAACATTAACAAATGTTCAGAGGGAACTCCAAGATCTCATTCCCACTCCCTCGGATAGATACAGTAAAATTGCAGAACTATCATGTGAGGGGCTTTGTTCGTGATAATGCGGTAGCCGCGTTCATACCCGGGGCTTATTCTATTTGAAGATGTACTCACCTCACCGTTTCCTGTATATTAAAGGAATAAGACTTGCGGAATACTTGTTTAAAACGAATCCACTCGTCGTCTAAATCTGAGCTTAAAAAAGCATCAACAGCCAGAATAACTGTTAGAAACACAGCTATTGCAATGAAAGTCTTCATTGTGTGATCCTGGAGTTCTAATGTTTACTGAAAGTCAACTGATTTGACTAATTCACCAACTGATCGTTAAACAAACCAGATAAGCGATTTATCAGATCTCTATAAGAGCCCTTGACAGAAAAGTTGATGATGAGATCTCTGCTAGTGCTTCTCGTGATCGAATTACGTCTCAATCATGCATGACGTAGAGGTGATTGGATGACAGGCCCTCACATCAGATTTTACACTAAAATAATCATCATGTCAGTTCAATTGCAATTAAGTTTTTGCTTCTGGTAGAAGACGCATCAATCCTGTAACCCTGTTTAAGATTGCCATTAAAAGTGATCAAAGGTGCCAGACCTTCCGAGTGACAATATTCACACAATGGATCACTCATAGCGGAAGATGAAGTTAACATCCGTAGGTCTGTTGAGAGATGTATTTAACTTCTTGCTACAATAGAACAGGGATGTGATTGACCAAACAAAAAAAATCAGGAAACCAATTTTTGAAGGGGCTCAGTATTAACAGTCATCACTACACTAACAGTAGAACCATTAGTTTGTGACATTCACATTGACTGGTATAGTTCGATTATAAGCAAGAAATGAAGGGGAGCAAAATGAAAACAAAAGCAGCGCGCTAAGTAATGTATGCAGGCCATATATTTCACGTGCATATTAATCTGTCTTGTCCCAAAAATGACCGAAATCAACCCAAAAATTGGGATTTCCTGATAAATCAGGAGAAATCACATCCCTGAATAGAAGCTACAATTTTTACGACCTTTATTAAAAAGTGAAGACTATGAATATTAAATGATACGATCATACATGGCTTGGATATAGATATATAATATTACAGCCATTAAGACATGAAACTGTTTGTTACTTGTCTCTAATGAAAAGTGCTGATCTTATTACAAATACAGGGTGATCCATGTGTCCCACTGTATTGAATTTGCTGTAAAATGGTATGTTTTACAGATTTTTTTAAAGAAATATTTATGGATGAAATCAGTATGCCATGAAGTTTTATTATGATTACTCAATTGATTGATTCATTTAAAATAAGTAATTAATTGGTTGAACATTAATTAGTAAAAAATAATAAATTGACAATTAGATGGTTGAAAAATATTTATCATCTCAGGGACACAAAGAAAACAAATGTAAGTTTCAAAGATCTTAGCAAAAAATGCTGTCCACGAAATAAAAAAAATAAGCTTGCTGAAAATGGCCTCCTTCAGTCTGAATGCACCAATCAAATCTTTTGATCAAATTTTCGAATGTAGCTTCGATTTTTCGGAATAAAAAATGATTTCATCATGTCTAAGTAATTCAGTAGATTCAGTTTCATCATTAAACAAAAATGCGGTCCGATAATTCTATCGTGAAACACTACATCCCAACTGCAACTCCAGGTGACTTGATTGGAATTTCATAAATGCATTTTGGGTTTTCATAGCCCCAAATAATTAAATTGTGTCTATTCACAATACTATTCAAATGAAGTGAAACCTTATCAGAAAAACAATGAATTCTTGAATTTGGATCAGATTCGAAAATTTATTCATAATCAATTGACAAACAGATGTGTGTAAATAGTCGTGGCAAAAGTTGCTTGCCGGAATTGGTCTTGAAAAATTGCGAATTCGGTCAATTTGATCTTCATCTAGTGACGGCCGGCCCTCTGTGGGTACGTCACACACTCTTTCTGTTGTCATGAATTTTTCATAAACTTGTATGAGGGCCACGAATATAACTTCAGGGCATACTGACTTCATCCACGAATACTTCTTTAAAAAGAGTCCGTAAAATATGCCATTTTACAGCTTCTTCAAATACCGTGCGGAAGGACATATGGGTCACCCTGCATAATGTCTTGCCAAGTAGGAAAAAGTAAATACAAGATAAGCAAATAATCGCCTCTAATAGATTCAGTAGACTTCAACTATTTTTTAATCAAAGAATTAGCCTGCGCATGCATCATATATAAAAGAAGGCACTGACTTGCGTTATTCCGATTTCGCATTGGAGGCTACAATCATAATTTACACTTTTCTAACACAGCCAATTTAGAGAAACCTTGGTCAGGTATTCCTTTTACTAAAAAATTAATTTTCTGTATTTCCGCAACTCCGGTCAGTGTGGACATCGAACGATAGAAGTTACTGGACGCCGAGGCCCTACCTGTTTTTACTTGTAACTCACTTTGATCGATCAATACGCTTTTATCGAGAGAGTACGGACACTTTGAGTAGTATTAGAATTAGGAGCAAGTGTTTCTATTTGCTACAGGAATGCGAACATCAAACTGCTAAGAATATGGACCCATCTATACTCATATTTTCCATTCAATTATATGCATAATGACCTGTACATGCATTCTGCTTCAGTTAGAATGAAAGGCAACTCAGTTGTGACCATGAAACCATTTACTTAGATATCTGTTGGATAACAAGCGATACAATTGAAATTTACAGACCATGACACTCTGAATGTTAAATATCTGTTTATTACATAGCGATAACGGAAAATGAAGCAGAGATGAAACGTCGAAGACTTTGAGAAACTGTTAGCTACTTTGAAAGAGTGTGAAGTGAATCTGAGCTATTAAATCCGATTCAACCTACTTTGGCCTTCTTCCGTAAAAAGATCTGTTTGTTGAGAGAATAACGATGTGTACACGAGCGACCCCTCGAGTGCCCTTACAACCGTGGAGCTTGCCCAATCACAACAAAACTGATCGTCATCATTCTTCAGATAATTAATAATGCTGACATGTAATTTCACATCAATAGCACGCATTGACCGTTGCTGAGATATCTGATATTTTACTTTGATATCTCAGAATGAGTAACTGCCTGAAGAGCAGACTACGCTGGAAATATAAATGCATCAGACTAACTACAAAGACTGGTGCGTCATTCAAATGCTTGTGTGACAGATATGATACAAAGAAACTTCTGTCATCATTAAAGACCACAAGAAACAATCGTGATGATTCCAACTCTCGAGTTCTCATGACAAGTTCAAACAGTCACTTATCCTTTCAACTTCAAATTCTTTTGTCAACTGGGAACGCATGAGATGATGTTTCCACGAAGTTTGATAGTAATTGAATTAGTTTCACGGTTGTTAGGACACTTGGGGATAAAGCAAAGGCACCTTAAGATGTTATCTTCATTCTGTGTGGGAGTGAAAAGATATCTGTCCCATGTAAACCGCATGGGGAAATTTCTGGTCCATCGGGATCAGAAAGTTGACTTTTCCCCCCACAGCTAACTTTTCCTATATAAACTCCTAGAACAAATCATATAAGTCTTTGAACAAATAATGATTAGCCCCATAGACTTCTAAATTTCGGTAAATTTTTAGAAATCTATGATCAGACAGAGACAACCCAGGACATCGATACTCTCATGATTAGCTCATTCATAGATTTCGTACTATAACCATCAACTTCATAATGAACAATAGACATCTACAAGTCACAAAGTAAAAAGCTACATTCTTTCGAGAGGAAATTCACGTTTCCTCCTTCAGCTATCTGTCCATCCCTCGCTCCTTTACACTCGAGCTGCACAACACAGCTGCGGGAGGAAAAGTTAATATTTCCTCTCTTAAGAAAATGGTTATTTCATCACAGAAGGGCTAACAAGTTGAATAGAAACATCAGAATCTGTTTCAGGGAAATATTATCAAATTACCCTTCAATTTCTTTCATCTCTACTTCTAGCAATTTACTCCTCGTTACTTGAATCACTGTCTTCATCACTTTCCTCTTCCGCCTCGGCTAGCCATTTAATGAAAGGCTCGATGGCGGTCAAAACCTTCCCCATACCCTCTTCTGCAGGTTCAGGGCATTCAGTCTTCTCAAGATCATCGTCACTGTCTTCACTCTCACTCAACTTGGTGTCATTGTCCTCCGACAGTTCACTATGCCACTGCAGAATGAGCTCCTCCTTGAAAATGTCATTCGAATACATGAAATGAAGGACATGAACACAACATTCCGTAATGATATCTGACTCGGCAGCAGTGTCCCCGAATGCTCTCAACACATTGAGCGCTGAAGCGTCATCTTTGATGTAATACTTGAAAACATTAATGACTTTTTCGAACACTTTGATGACCTGAGTTTTGTACGATTTTGAGTCTTTACAGTTGCCGGGATTGAATGGGTACTCCATAGCACATTTCATGAAGAGAGCACGCAGATCATCGATCGGGATAAAGTAGGCGTGTTTCAGTGAATTGATGTCAAGAATAAAGTTATCTGTTGACACATTTTCATTGAAGAATCGTTCCATTGTCTCTCGAAGCTCGCTGTAGAACATATCTTCATAATCCTCTTCATTCTCTCCGCTGGCGACAGAACTAGAGTCGTCAGGCTCAAGATTGAATGGAGCCACGGAGTTCTCCGTCCATATCCGCACGTAATTATCATCATCCAATCCCTCCGTATCTGTCATGTCACTTGCTTGTGATTGTAATACCACCTTCTTCCTCACATAGAGACAACCATTCGATTCTCTGCCATAATTTGAAGGTATATTCTTGCCATCTGGGGAAAGAACTAAAATCTCTTCTGATAGCGTTGCCTTCGGGCCAACAATTACTTCGGGTGATAATACTGAATGTTGTAGAATTGAAGAACTTGACTTAATGACGCAATTATGGCCAATCAATGAATATGCAATCGTCGAATTTGCTTCAATAGTCACATTATCCCAAACAAAACAATTGAACAACTTCACATTATCTCCAATGACGCAATTTTTGCCAACCGTGCATCGGCTCAAGACTGAGTTTCGTCCAATCTTTGTGTTTTCTCCCACCAATACATTCTTAACAACTTGATATGTGTGGGGATAGGAAGACGTAGGATGCACGTAGCAGCGACTGCAATAATCAACTGTTATAAATTTCTTCCGAGACACCATTCCCGCAGTAAAAGGTCGCAATAAACCATTCAGGTTATACATGCTCAGCTTGGCATATTCCATCATGTCTTTAACTCGATACGAAACTTCCGTGGGTTTCAGCTCCTGAATAAATACAGAATAACCATGAATATCGACATTGACCAACACTCCCTTCGTCAAATCTTCGATAGTTTGGAAGTCAAAATTTTCGGTTAAAAACATTGGTGCTGACATCGAACAGACTGCAATATCAGTCGTATTATACCAAAATTCGAGGATGATGTTTGACTTCGGATTTTTAAGGAGTTTCTTCTGAATTTTATAAGAGGCTTGATTTTGGTCCGTGGATGTGTATTGGACTATCTGTCTCGTCTTTGGATCAAGCTGCACTGCGATGTTGCCAGCAGTGTCACAGTTATCAGATTTACTGCACACAACGCTCATCAAACACGACTTCTCCTTCTCTCTCCTTTGTTTATGATCAAGAAGCAATTTTCGCAAATTTACACTCATTATTTGATCGCCATGAAGAAGAATGAAATCTGATCGAATCAAGTCTTTCGAGTCCAAATCGCGAAGCGCATCACCAACTGAAGTGGCCATTTCAGACACAACAACAGTGATATTCAAACGGTTTGACCACTCAGAAGAGATGTACTTTCTTATCTTGGCCGAGTGAGAAGTACAATAAATGATAATTTCATCGATTTCATGGTATTCAAGACTTGTTAACACGTAATCAATGATTCTGGAGCCACAAAATGGGAAGAGACATCGCGGAATGTCATTGCTGATTGGAGAAAAGCGCACATTGTAGCTGTCTGCTATCACCACTGCTTGAAGGACGTCCTCAACATCGAAATCACTTTTCGCTTTGGGTTTCATCTGGAAGGATAGAAGATAATGTTCAAATTAAGAAAATAGAAAAAATGAATTGCATCGTGTGCTTAGAAGCTGTTTATCCATGATAGTCAAGACAATTTATGCAAAATTAAGTGCATCTATCCTTATGGTCAACAGGGTGGTCGCATTCCTATAGTCTAAATAAAGAACTCAATTTGAACCGAAACTTCTAATAAGTATTGTATATGTTAAAATAGACATAGCACCGGGGAACTGAAGTACATAAAATTAATATTGATACACTCTGTATCACTTTGTATCACTATTGATACACTTAGTATCACTAAACAAGCCATTTGATAACTAAAACTTTTTCTTGTGCTTGATGATGAAGGTCTTAAGATTTGCTAAGGAAAGTATTTGATCAGCATCTAAGATTGTGTTTACCCAAAAAGACATTCTTCTCTTTGACTGAACTTCATGATTTTATCGTAGAAGAAGTGATGGCTATGCCTGTTGACTGTCTTCCAGATGTCTTTCAAATTTTGAAAGACGTCTACAGCTTTGTCAGCGCAAGGGAGGAGATCACTTTGAACAGTATCTTTACCACAACTTTTCTGTCTCCGAATTTTAAGATTCTAAGTTAGAATTCATTGTTCTGTATTTCTAAAAGAAGGACGAGCCGGCAAAAATGATTATTATGTGATTGTCAATTGCCATCACATGCTGATCAAAAACATAGAAATACTGATATAATACTTCCCTCAACAAAACTTCTTCATCAAGCACAAGAAAAGATTTTAGTGATCCAATTATTTGTTTAGTGATACGCATGAAATAAAGTCGAGAATGGACCATATCGCATAAGCACCCTGCATATCAAAATGAAATTTACTTGCGACTGCATAAACAGATAAATACATTTCGTTTCGTTTAAGATACTTGAAATACTGAATTTTATCAATTATTTAACAACCAGTTTGTTATTGGAGACATAAAACAGTTTCAATAACGAATCGCATTATTGCTGATCCTCGTTATCAAGTTAAAATGGTAACTTCCTCGTGCAGTAGCTTTTACAAAACTGTGGGAAGTTTCTAGGAAAAAACTTTAAATAAGAGAAACGCTCTTAGCATAATCTAAAACTTATATTTCCATGGTGGTTAGATACATGATTATGTAAATTTCTAATCAGAAAATCGATTGTCTCTTGCAATCAAAAATATATCTATTTAAGCTTAACTGAAAGTGGAAACTGATTTTCCAACTAAAATTTAACAGAAATATTGATTTCAGATGTTGTATAGAGCGCTACCGTTAATCAAACTTTATTTCGTGACATTCTTCTTTGAGATCATTTTATAAGAAACGTGTAGGGTTCATGACCATTTTGTCAGAAGGCATTTTTTTTATAAGGAACTGATGTTGATCATCGGTCGCTTCGATTCATTATAGAAATCAAAGATGATGTGCCTGGACTGAACTGAGACAAATTGTAACTCAGTCGCAGATATGAACTTTTAATTTCTTTGACGCAAAGCAGGCATATTAATCGATTAAACGAATTATATTTCGGAAGATTTCTTCAAAAAATGTTCCAAAACATATCAATATAAGTCGTCTATGCATTTCAATGGCTCATCCATCTAGAAAAATGAGACAAAGACGCTGCTTATCTTCGTGCTGCAATTTGAATTCAGCTTTACAATTCAATATTTCTGACATCACAAGGAATTAATTATCACCGATAACATGAACAAGCAATCAAAAATATATTTGAATTGCTCATAAAGAGCTATTAGCAATTCACAAAATTACCACCTGGATTTTGCGCGATGTCCGTCAGTCAATCTGCAATATGACGAAAGGTTGCAACCTTGCGCGCACGTGCTGACAGAAAGTGACAGACGGGCAACTAACAGCAGACTGAAAGGTGAGATTGAGAGCATGTAGGTCAGACTTGAAACAGTCACTTATGGTCTGAGTCCGGCCTTGTCCTCTTCGAAAATGCTCAGAGGGTTGATTCAGGAGGACCACGGTAAGCGAAAGTTTGTTACCTCTGCCGAAGCTTCGCAGGCAGTGGCCAATCAAACTTTGACGACGTTGCCGCAAGGAGACACTCAGAGGGGAAACATGAGTTCGCGCCAATAGGACTTCAGTCGAGATTTTCTGCGGGTAGTGTATGCCCAGAGCGTTGCGGAGGAGAGACCTATGAGCAGCATCCAATGATCTGCCTTCATGTTTCGGTAACTGCTTCTAAACCGTGGAGGAGCATGGGTTCCACGATGGATTGAAAGATTCGCACTTTCAAACGATCTCGGGCAGTGGAGTTGAAACACTTCAAAAGGTGAGATGCTCGCCAGGCGAAGCATTTCCTCTCGTGAAAGATGGAGTCCGGTGACATGATGCGGCTGCCGAGGTACTACATACAGAAATTGTCTCTCTGGAGTGATGGAATGTTGTTGAAACCAAGGTGTAAGACCTGAGTCTTTCTAGCGTTAATTTGAAGACCGACACGTGCACACTTCACACAGCTTTAAGTGCGCGAGTTGTGCTGCTGCAGGGTTATTGCAGGTAAATGCGATGTGATCTACGTGAGCTAAGGCCGGCAGAGAAATCGCAGGATGTCTGGAGCTTCTGTGTTGGGTTAGAACGAAGTTCTTGTCCTCGTTGAGGCACCGACGAAGAACGTAGTCTAGAGAAAAGGCGACAAAGTGTCGTCTTGAAGGACATCGGAGCTTGTTTTGAACACCTCAGTTGGAGGTTTGGATGAACGAATATGCTATGCTATCCACTATCTCCCTGTTTTGCATAGCATTTCCTTAGATGTCCACCTGACCCAAATTATGATTTTTCAACGATTGAATCGCAGTTTTGGATTATTTTCTGTCACTGTAGAACTGTGCATATGCTTCCTGCAACACTGCTACTAACTTGTCATCGCTTCTGTTTCTATGTAGTCGAATCTTTTGATCAGCCGCATAGGAACCGTCATAATAGCAGTCTGTATATTTAACCAAGCCCATGAACAGTAGAGCATGGAATTATAGACTAAATCTACAAGCCTACGCTTGACTTATTGACAACAATGACTTGAATGCTTGGCGCTGAGTGTTGGATGAAGCACCCAATATGTCTGCCACATATACTTCACCATCTTTGAGACTAGAAATAACGGCGAATGTCTACCACGGGGGACTTAGATAGTCGATAGAATTTAGCTTGATGAGGTTTGAGGTCTCGATACTGGAAATTTCAACTTATTGACGTTGAGCTTCATGACATAAGTAACTCAGCAGTTATTTTCTATTGTCCCTCGACAGATTTGAGCTCTTCTTGCACACTGAACAAAAAATATCGCATCTTTAAAGGAAATCTTATGCATTTCATGCTCTAGATCCAGTAAAACAGAAAGATTGACAGAAAGTGGATGCTTTCTCTACATTTAGCTCAGAAGCGTAAAAAATTGAAAGCATGCAAATCAATTTTGATGCATGTGCATCGCGTGTAGTCGGGTGGATTGGAATTGTTGCTGCACTTTCCAAACAAGACACATTTCTCAGATCTGACAGCAGGTTGAATTTCCCACGAAATCTCACATTCCTCGCATGCGAACCATACCGGAAATATTTTTGAAGGATTCAAAACTGC
Organism: Prostheceraeus crozeri; assembly: GCA_907163375.1. Taxonomy (NCBI): domain Eukaryota; kingdom Metazoa; phylum Platyhelminthes; order Polycladida; family Euryleptidae; genus Prostheceraeus; species Prostheceraeus crozeri. The sequence continues at coordinate 93,150 of CAJQUW010001043.1, forward strand.
AAGCATACAGAATGTTGCTTACTGCTATTTGGAGAATAGAAAAAATATCACTAATGATCATGGATGATAGCAAATCAGCATCACAACTCTGTTCACGTTCGAAATATGCCTCTAAACTTTGCAGTACCTCATTCGCTCAAATGGATAGTAGTAGTAATAGTGATCTTTACTTCCAATGAATAGAAAGCGAACATTACACTGGCTTGCAAATTATACACAGAAGAAAAAATAAAATACTTACAAGACATATTCAAATTACTCTCGTTTGATCGACATTTAAGTATAGGTCATAAAAGGAAAGAAAGAACGCGAGCGCAAGTCAGTTCTGGTAAGGAAGGCGCGGAAATGTCTGGAGCGTGGCAATTGCTCTGGGAAAGGATGAGCTAATATGTGGTTCGGATTAATTCTGATCTTATCAAATAGCTTTTTTTTTGTAATGTGAATTCGTCTCGATTGGATGTTGTCCTCATAGCATGAGCATGAGTTGTGAGTGACACCAAAGAACATGATGCTTCTGAGCTCTTTTGTCAACCCTTTGTCATTGATTTGATAGCTTCTTATTCAAACCACAGAATGATGGGCAAGTATATTCAAATATGGAGCGATAACAAGCAGCGTAGATTGCGTGAAGTTCCAAAGGAGAAAAATGAGGTCGTAACAGTCTGACTGCTTGTAGAAATAGATTGAATGAAATGGCTTTAGACTTGATGGCAGCGATGTGCTGAGAAAATCCCAATCTGCTGTCTAGAGAAACACCAAGTATTTTTAGATGGGAAACTACACTGAGCTGAGGAATATCAGGAATGACATTTGATCTTGTACAAAATAAGACATTGGACTTCCTTTGATTGACCTGGAACCCTTTACGTCTGCACCACGCTTTGACATTATAAAATTCTTCCATGATTGTAGAAGTGGTGTCATGAGCAGTCTTTAGAAGTATAGCCAGGTATATGTCGTCAGCAAATGTCACGACTTTCGTGGAATTGGAAATAGGAGAAAAGTCATTTGTGTAAATGCAAAATAGAGGGGCCCAAACTAGAGCCTTGGATCACTCCAGCAGTAATCTTGTATGACTCACTTAGATGATTGCCAATCCGAACGTTTGTGCGATTTTGAAGATAACTCTTGAACCAAGCAATCATGATTTCGGAGAACTCCATGGAAGACAATTTATCGAGCAGCACGGCATGAGGAATAGAATTGAATGCTTTTGTAATGTCTATGCTCATAATTGCCAAACCATCAAAGGATAAGTCGTCGATGGTGCGCGTGGCAAAATCCTGAAGATCAATTATAGCGGTTGTAGATGAGCCTGGACGAAAACCATGTTGTTAAGCGTCGTATATTTCAACGAAATGAATGTGAAGTGGAATATTGAAGTGGAAACTGTGATAGGAAGTAGACCGCTTTCAATCATCCTCCGTGGAGACCGACAGCAGGCCAGAGCATCACCATTGGTCTGCAGGCCAAAGGTTGCCCATGCAAGCCTACACTAAATGAATACCAATTGATAACAAATTACATCAATTTATGTCAGAATGGTGAGCTGGGACATCGGAACAATGTCAAAGCGATCGGGGGAGGTTGTAGAAATCATGGTGAACCGAAATATTGTCTTCTGTTGCGTTCAAGAGTCCGGCTGGAAAGCGAGCAGGACCAGAATGCTTGGACGTTTAGGGAATCGGTATAATTTCTTCTACCGAGATTGCGAAACAGGGAAATTAGGTGTTGGTGTACTGTTATCCGCACAGTGGGTCGACAACGTCAGGAGTGACGAGAATAAATGAAAGGATATTATACCGTATGTGAAGCTTCTGATACGTGAACGGCTTGTGAGTGTAATATCGGCTTGTGACACAGACTGAAAGTAGTGCAGAAGAAAAATATGCATTCTGGGAGTTGCTCTTAGAGACAATAATAAGTCCACCACAAAGTGAAAACAGATCGCTAGGAGATTTTGAACGGTCATGTTGGTATAGGCTGACAGGCAAGAAGGTAGACTATTCATGGTGTCTTTGGGTGCGAAATTCGTAGTGTTGAGGGTGAACGTATACTACTTGAGTTCTGCGATGCACTACAATTAGTTCTTTGTAATACTTGGCATCCCTGGAATATCTACAGACTTACTACAGACAGGTGGAAATCAGTCAGTGATTTATTACCTACATCGCAGTGCGGAGCAATTGAGGAGAGTGCATCTCAGTATCTGTTGATTCTTGCCAAAATGACCCTTGGAACTTAGCGCAAGGTGCGCCAAACGTTCCGAAGCTGAATGCATTTAAGTTAAAAGACAGAGTGGTTGTGGCATTTAATGTGTATATCAGTAACAAGAGAAAGCTAGCAAATGATCGACTGAGGATGACAATTGGCAGATGGAAGAAAGCTGGTTCGAAGCAGTCGAGAAACTATGCGATTGGACGAAAGGCCCAGCAAGAACAGAGACAGAAATGGCGGTCAGGAAGAAAAAGCGTCTGCATCACGTCTAGCAACTGATAGGAAAGCATGCTTTTCTTCGAGGAGAAAAGCAGTCCACAACGGCGAGCACAAGAAAGAAAACGCGAAGAATTCCTAGACGATTTGGAGAAAGACGGCTAACGAGGAAATAACAAGCTTAATTCCGTTGCTAAACAGATGACGTAAGAGCAGCAAGATATCTGTTTCACTTTGAGCTCGAGATTAAAATGACAACACCTGTTAGGGAGGCGGATGCAAAATGTCGATAGAAACAGCACCGGCATTCGAAGTGGATCATGAATGGCACAGGTATTCGCAATGGACCAAACGGTAGTTCAGAATGGAAGCAAACGTACAGAGATCGATCGGCGGACCCAGGAAAACGCGATTGCGAGGTCATAAAGATCCTAAACCTCAAGACAGGGAAAATGTTTGGAGATCATGTTCAACGATGGACCATGTGCTTCGTTTCTTAGTGATGTTGAGTTTTTGCGATGAATACCGAAAAATTTGCTCAGCACTACTTGTAGTCTGAATCGGATAGTTCAGGCAGCAGTATCTTTACGTCAAAACAAGCTGATCAGTCATTTACTTCATCTAAGTTATCAATATTTTGAATAGAATAGGCATCTCAATGTGATAATTCAAGTAATATCATGGCAAAAAGACGTATGATACTTTCTCCACGCGTGGATCCACACTACACGCCTCCACGGAACTAACATTCAGAAGAAAAAAATGCGACCCCTTAAGTGAATATATATTCTAGAAGTACTTTACATGTGTAACACGGCTATATATGTCACTGAAATCATAACCTAGCTTTTCCATAGATATATCGATTTTAAAAAATGTACTACTTAGTACTATTATTAAAAAGTAGTCAATCATAATTTTCTTTGATATTATGAAATATTGACATTTATTAGTTGATTATTGAGCTAATAATGCAAAAAGCATGCTAAAAGTAGAGAAACAATACAATTGTGCGTCAATTCATGGACAATTTCTGAAAAAATAGACTAATCATTTCTATAGATAAACATTATTAAGTAGGCTATTGATTCCTTTATTTCGTGGACTGGCTGAAGGTTAGCGTAAACGTCGTACAGGATAACGCGTTAAGACTATTGAACTAAGCTTTGTAACATACTTGATTTTGTAAATGTATAATCGTCACAGGGTCGATGTTAGATACTGCGAAACCATTTAGCGCTCGCGCTCACTTATATGTGTGTGTTGAGAAATGGAGAGGCTTTACATTTAACTTATCTATGTAAAAAATTAGTAAGTAGTAAAAGTTGATAGTCATATCTAGTCAAAAGATCGTCGTTGAGATAGAATTTATCAGTTGTGATATTATACATGTATGATGAAGTAGCCTAAAACTGATTAATACATAAAAAAACTCTGCAACTGTATACATGTAGATTTAGTCTTACATTACCAAACTGAAACATTGCAATGGATCTTTGGATATCTACGGTTAGTACACGTGTCGAATGATGCATAGTAACAACTGGCATATTACAATCGCGCGCGTTCATCTCGCACTTGAAAAATGTTTGTACTGAGTAGATGTCTATGCGTTTATTTAGTGACGTTTGAATTTGAATTGAATTTACATAGCTCTATGATGTTTTTTCACAACGAAAGGAATTTGAATTTGTTCGATTGATTTTAAGAAGTTGCAATCAGTATTTTTGAAATCTTGTCTATCAACTATTCATGGCCTCTATTTGGCGACATGCGTGCAGGACTGTATAATGTGCGAGCCATTGAATCATCCGATAGATCGACAGTGTAGAAGTCTGCCCATTGTGTGGCTATGAGACAAGGCAAACTATCAATATTCACACAGATAGTTGTAGCGATCGAATGATACATGAAGCATTTATGTTAATCAGTGTGAAAAATTACGACCCCAAGAAGTCGACGATTGTTTTGTCCATCTGCAATTTGTCGCGATAGTGCCGTCAGTTCTACTCCCCCCCCACCCCCCTCCCCACATTTCTTATCGGGGGGACACAAATCTATCGACATCTTTACCCAGAGGTATTCGACTTCAGCTTGATTCAGAACCACTTGTTCGTTGGCGCTACGATCCATTCCTCATCCAATTTGTGATTGTTTTGTATTTGTGAGAACGGTTAGAGCCAAAGCTAGAACTGTAAAGGTTCGGTCCACTATAGGCCGTCCCCGATCTTCACTACATGACATGGTGATCTTTCGCGGTTTGAAAAAGGTTGTCAAAACTCTGTACGCATGTAAAGGGAATTATACGCGTGGCATCTCTTCTATAAGTGCAATGTATCCCCTTTACGCTCGCACATGATTGAATTGTGCAATTTACTGATAGGTCGCACCACGGAAGTCCATTGCTAGTATGATTGTCCGAGAAAAATGGTCCAATGAAAACACAAAGTATCTCTTTGAATACTCGTGGGTCTAATGATTTACCAAAAATAAAAATTCTTTTTATTGCGAGACAGTGTGATTTACGAGTTTTTTTCTGACTCATTACTATCTCTACAACTTCTGCTTGGGGCCTCGAACAACACATGGTGAGAAAGTAATGCCATTTATTCGAAAGTCTTTAAGAAAAAAGTCATCTGTCGAGGCAACACCTATTGTCCTATGCGAGCAAGAGATGGAAATCCACGGGATATTTCTCATTCTCATACTTGCAGTTTGAGGATGGTTTAAATTTTTCACAAGAGTGGATTATGTTGTGATATTGAACAAACTGTAACAAGTGGTAGGGACGACCGAAGTTCAGTGATAGTCAATGAAACTCTTCTATCCAATTTGGAAATCGATGGAGCTGGGGTGGCGGTTTTTTGAACTTTTGCCTCAGTTAAATTTCAAGATGACACAACCGCCAGATGTAAGGTTTTCTGACAAAAGTGTGAATAAGATCATATATCGTAGCTATTGTCCTGTTTTTTTTTGTTAATGTAAAGGAGACGTATATAACATAAAGCATATACTCGAGCTGGTGAATATGAGAAATTGAAGCATTTGGATACCCACATTCGCTGTTGATTTGAATTGGGAAAAACCTAATTTCCGATTACAGGCACTCACGGTGCATTCACCCTGCTGTGGTGTGAGATGTCCGACGTGCGAATTCTCCAGCGATCTTCTAAAAGACACCCTGTAGCTCTTTGGGTTCAGTTCGAGATATAGCCTGCTATTGTTTAACTCTCTCAGCGTTGAAATTTCAAGAAGGGTTGCAGCTAAAGATTTCAAGAACTGTGTTCACGAGCCTTTAAATCTAACGGCATATTCTGAATTGTTATAATCAGTACCTCCCCAGGCTACATCTTCTACTTCGTTTGACCGAACACACCATTGTTCAGTGATTTGGAACAAACTTCTCTCTAGTCGCATTCCCTTTCTCACGGTGTCTCAGACAATGTGGCAATCACACGCCCACAACTGCATTCTTGTTGTTCAGGGAGGGCGAGTTTAATGGCAACATGTGTCGAGTTCTCTTGAAACAATTGGACTTGTTGCAGTCCACTTCTGGAACACGGAGAAGAGTATGACCGCCTTACCGTTGTTTATTTTGCCTGAAGACCGTTTAACGAAGTTTGCCAATTTCATGTTTCGGCTCGTTTAAACGCTTTATGGCACTTTTGAGGAAAAGATATTTCGAGACTAATCTGAAAATCCATACATGGTCGCAAATCAGAGTAACAACTGCAGTCTCATGTTGTTTTCAATCCTGTTGTGCAGTTTTGATAAATAACATTAAATTGCCCTTGGGATATTTTTCGTTGAACACGGCCATCACAGCATCAGAGCATCGAGACTTCTTATGTCTATGGGAGGGGGGTCATCAGGAAAAGTGGATCAAAAGCATTCGTGAACCGATAGGAATCTTCTTGATACGGTTGATCAGGTACATGGACGCTCATTTAAAAGAATAAATTCTCATCATCATTTCAGATGTTGACTTTTTCTCTTCTCAATGACGCTGGAAATAATTAATTGTTTTAATTTATAAGAAACGCGTGATATAATCATTTAGATGGTATCAAGCTAGAAAAATAATCTTACAACTCATGTTAAAAATGAAGCTAAAACGCGTTATGATGAATGATATCTTTTTAACTAGAGCTCTAAATGATATTAAACATAATTATCGTGAAAAGACTCGTATGATAATTCAATTCATATTGTGCATGTCCATGAACACAAAAGAATTCACGATAGATGTAGGTAACGGTACCTGCTATAAGGTGCATATTCATTTAAAAGTATTATGCTAGTTAAAACTCCAATTTGGCATCTTATTCAATTATAAAAAAATAGTTAACTATTGAAGCCTTAATAAACACTAAAAGAATCAAATAATTGTGTGTACATCATAAATACAATCGTTAGCATTATAGATTCAATAGTTTTTGAATCGTGGTAGGCTAACGATACAGGTTTTACTAACATTTTCATACAACACGTTAGTGTAAATCATTACCAAAATGAAAAAACTGGATATGTCTGATTGCAGTTATTAAAATTAATAAATCCAATATCGAAAGTCAGTAAGAAGGATGTGAGTATAGACTTAAATCAATACTTTGAGAAATCTTATCTCTAGAAATGATTACGTTTATTTTTCAGAAATTTGTCCATTGATTAATGGACGCACACACTTGTATGTGTTTTTTTCTCTACTTTTAGGATGCTTTTTGCATTTTTAGCTCAAATAATGTGTAACTAATAAAGATTGTCGATATTTCATAATAATATAAGAAAATTATTGATTGACTACTTTTAAAATAGTCCTAGTAGTACATTTTTTAAAATACGATATATCTATGCGAAAAAGCTGTGACTATATGCGTTATGTTTCAGGTGACTATATAGCACTGTGTTCACATGTTATGAATGTATTCGTATGTACTATTATATTCGACTTTAGAGGGGTCGGCATTTCGCTTTTCTTCTGTAGGTTACGCTTCCCGGTGGTAGGGGGACTATCGGCCGCGACTAATAATCCAACGTTTTAGATATGTTTTGTGGGCCAAAATAGTTTATGTAATGCAAATTAGAAAAATTACATATGCGAATGTACATATAGTTAGTCATTGCAGAGCTAATTAGGTTGTCCTCATTCCTTTTCTACGCAGTTCAAACAAATAACGCACTCTTGCCTCGCCATAATTGGTGGTAATGCAACAGACTTAATTAAATTATGTCAACCTAAACTAATATATGACCCTGATCCCGATCAATACAAAGTTGTACAGCACAGCAAAGAGACGGCCTCTTGTTGACGAGGATCATGTTTTCCTAAGGTTGTTTACTTAGTCCAACATATTTGTAGAGTAATTATATCCGTTCACCATACCAATGGACGAAAGATACACAACGCGCATGATTGAAAAGGTATAATACGTTTCAAGATGACAGCCCAAAGCTACGAGGAAAAATATAAATATCACGAGGAGAAATACCTAAATTTGTTAATCCAAAAGCACAGATGCTATAATCGTATGGACAATCCGTGGGTTAAGGACTGTCACCACAGACAGAGGAAGAAGTAACCAAGTAGTAGTGCATGAAATTCAAGAATGAAAGAGAACGCCCAAATAGGCTTTCCTGAGTTTGGTGCAGACACATACAACTTACTATACCGATGACCTCTGAGACGTTGCTCGGATCCTTACATGGCCAGATCCCACATGATGAATTCTACAAAAAATTTATCAACCTTATTTCTAACTTATTCTCTTGCAAATAGCTGACGAGTTCTACAGCTTAAATCCGGGGCTAAACATTTTCTTGTAGCCCCTAAAACAACTCGCTCTACTTCACTCTAGTCCCGATGATCGTCGGGGATCGTTGCCTCCTTCTTTGCCTCCCTCGCATTCCACGGCCAGGTCCACGTGCATGTAGGCCTCAATAGGAACTACAAAATTAATCAGAACCTATTTCTCTTGAGATTAACGAACAAGTTGTCAGCTCAATCGCGTGGACCAAACATTTTCTTGTGCCAACACGCTACCGTCTTCTCTATCCCGAATGCTCCACTAGGACGTGCCTCACTTATTTGCCACAATCCCACGCCAGTCCACGTGCATGTAGGCCCAATTGGAAAACTAACTAAAATTAATTAACAATATTCTCTTGAATTTAATAACAAGTTCTCAGGCACAAATGCGTGCGACAAGACATTTTCGTAGCCCAATACCTCTTCCTTCACTTTCCGATGCTCAACTGGGTAGTGCACTCCTATCTAGATTTCACCGCAATCCACGCATGGTCCACGTTGCAATGCTAGGCCCAGATAACCATTAGGAGCACTATCCCAACTCTCGTCCCAATCTTAACCGTAAGTCCAATATCCACCCACGGAACCGAATACCAGTAGGCCAACAACACTCCTGATAAATCCAGTCACATTCCGTAAACATTAGGGACCAACTACAAAATTAATCAACCTATTGTCTTTGAATTAATACAAGTTCTCAGCACATAATGCGTGGACCATACATTATTGTAGCCCCAACACCTCTTACGTCACTATCCCGATGCTCACTTGGAGTGCCCTCCGTATTTGCCCCAATTCCACGCCAGTCCACGTGCATGTAGGCCAATAGGGAAACTACAAAATTAATCAAATATTCTCTGAATTAATACACATATGATTCTCAGCACATTGCGTGGACCTATTCACCCTCAACAGTGTCTTGTTATTTGACCACATCCTCCTACTTCTCTATCCCGATGCTCACTAGGGTACGTGCCCTCTTATTTTGCTCCCTAATCACACGCATCAGTCCCGTGCATGTAGGCCAATAGGAACTTCAGAAAATTAATCAACCTATTCTCTTGAATTAACTAACAAGTTTCAGCACAAATTGCGTGGTACACCAAACAGGTATTTTCTTGTAGCCCAACACCTCTACTTCACTATCCCGAATGCTACATCTAGGTACGTTGCCCTCCTTTATTGCCCCTATCCAAGCCAGTCACGGTACATGTAGGCGTATAGAATCTACGCCAAAGTTAATCAAGTTTTCAATGATTACTTCTTGAAATAACTAACCCCGTCCTTGGATGTTGTCTCAGCACAACTGCGAGGGACCAAACACATTTCTTGTAGCACAACAACCTTACTTCACTATCCCGATGCCCTTCTAGGGACAGTGCACTCCTTCTTTGCCCCATACATGAATATATGTGCGTTGTATATTTTCAAAAAAGTAAGGGTAATCAAAAATATAGTAATTCATCAGAAGATACAAAGCAAGTTATACATGTTAGAAAGCATTCTCATCAATTACATATTTGACAAGTATTACACACGTACACAACAAACGTACACACGGCGATCAAGGCTTTTTCTATATTACACATATGTACAATTCAATGCGTTCAACCAATCCATCGTAGGGACTCCTCGCACCACAAAGGCTGTGGAATTGCAATCCGCAGTTAAGACATTGAACCTGCAGTAATGGAAACAACTCTTGTTAATGTTTCTGTGATTGTACAGAAACTCGTGAAGACTTACAAAAATAATTTCACTTATCATATGCATAAAGCTTTTCATCATTGGATGTGTTTCTTGTGGAAGAACAGTATTTTTTTCGTCTATGTAACTTTGTGTAAAATATGCTTTGCAGAATTTCATGTGCGGTGACGAAAACGATGTCGACTGTTCATCATCTTTATAGTGCCGCGTGCATCCCTCTAATGCTATGTAGAAATATTCTGACAATCGACCAAATATGGCCTATATTTAGTAATTAGCATCACGTCATGACCATCTCTTACGGTCTGTTGTAGAAAATAGAAATGGTACGCGCTACTTTCTGGAGTTGATCTAGCATATACATATCTGCATTACATATTTTTTTTCATTTAAGCTTACCCACTGATCTTCTGCGTCTTGATTGCGAGGGCACTTGACTTCCCCGCAATGCCGGCATAAATCTCTTTCGTTATCGGCGCTGTCGACCATCCTCCTCCACATTATTATTCTATGCTTGTTCACATCAAAATTTTACGAGTAGAACGAAGAGCAGCTAAGTATTTTTCTGATTATGAGTTTTGTACCTTTGAAGATGCCACCAATCGTATTTGTAACAGACTGTTTGACAACATCGTAAAGTCGTGTGACCATCCACTTCGTGTTATGTTTGAAGAAAGATTCCCGACGTCGCGCAATACTTGTGTATTAAGAGCACCCTTTGCGAAGACAAGCAGATATTCGAACTGTTTTATTCGCTATGGACGTTTTTAATTGTTAATTGGCTCGATTTGTATGCTATGTAATGATTTCACCGCACTTGTGAAACAATAAAGAGCCTATTCTATTCTATTATATCCTGGTTCAGTAATTCCCTCTTCTACAATAGAAGCAGTAAAGGCAAGAATTTTATGTACTATCATAAACCGCTGTGACTTCAGCAGAGTGCAGCCGGCCAGGTCCCCTTAGCAACACTGGGAAAGCAGAATCGAACTGCGTCTGCAACTCATAACTTCTAACAGTAACAGTAACGCATAACTTCTAACATTGATTTTTTTCAGGAGATAGGAATAATGTATACTTCTCATGCTTACTCATTGAGTTTAGAAAGTCTGTTACAGATATAAATGCAATTAGAAGAAGTCGATGGAAAAGGTAGTGCGAATGCAGAAGAGGCATATATAGTGGAACTATATTCGTCATATCCACAGCACGTTTTCTTAGAGAAGTATTAATGAAGAAGTTCATTCATGGACTCCTGTAATTGATGCTTCTTCAACGAGTAAGCATTTTCGATGCATAGAGATATCATAATGAACGATTGAAAACGAATACTTACAGGATTAGCAGTTACTGTAAAGCAATGTAATATACTTCCATTAGTGATTGATACCGAGGTAGATTCATAAATATTACAATGCCGTATGACATTAAGGCACAGAGGAAATTGGAAACACTTCGAATGATGGTACTCACGTTTCCTTCTTTTCAAAATTTTTGGTTCACGACCAGTCGCCGTCTTCCGTTTCCATATTTCCTCCGCAGACTCCATATCGATCCCGGAACCGGCTTTCCTTTTCTGCCCTCTTTTTCTTTCCGCGAAGGAAACTCTCGCTCTCGTCCGGGCTAATTGCTTTTCAGCAAATGTCACGGAGCTGACACGTCGACTGGGGACGTTGCGCAATTGAGTTCTCTTTACCCAACTAAGGAAGAGTTAAGTTGTACATGCAACTATACATGATGATCTCTATTTAAAGAGGGTTTAAATTTTGAAATAAACTAGCATTCTTTAGCAACTGAATCTTTGGCAGAGGCAAATAAAGTGCAGGCGCGGATCCAGCTTTTTGTTGAGGGGGGGGTTTGGCACTATAAAACGGCGTATACTGAAAATTTTTTGGAACAGCTTATTTTCCTGTAATAAATATAATGTACTTACAAATCGGTCTTTATTAAATTCTTGATACAATGCAAAAATGATGTGAAGTATGCAATAATATTGACCTGTATTACTTCATGTACTTAATACATGTATACCAAAAATCAATAATATGAATTTCCCTTGATACGGAAGTATTAAATGAGAACATAATCTGTTGGTTTTTATATCAATGATTTTTTTCAATCAAACAAGATCGATTGGCAAAAAAGTTTTCGTGGGTGCTGTTTAATAAAGCGTTCAATTAATTGTTCAGACGAGAGACCGGACGCTTCAGGATAGTGCACTGCCATCATTGTCAGTCCCGCCAATCTTTCCTCTGACATGGTGCCTCTGAGATGATTTTTCAGACGTCTGAGACAGAAAACGATCTCTCTGCCTCTGAAGAACCAATTGGAGCCCACGGGCTTTGTTTCATAAAATCTCCAGCGCGTTATCCCTCAGCAGGAAGTCCACAACGATGACCGCCGCAACACTTGAATTCCTTCAGGCTATGTGCGAAATATTATCAGCAAATGCGTTGAACATTTTATGCACAGGCAATAAAAGCAGAACTGAAGATGCATATGACGCTGATAACCCATTAAATTAATATCATCAGCAAAGAATCGTTAAAATTCAGACCAAAGAAAATTGTGTTGATGGCGAGTTTCAATTACTTTGCTTGTTAGTGGAATGACATAATCAGCTTCGCCCTATGCCTTGCGGAATCGTTTTCCCATGTGTTAAGAAAAGTGCTTGGTCAGAATAGAAGAATGCCAAGTCCAATGGATTTGAGTTTTGTTTTACACTTAAACTTCCAGTTCACTGTAGATCATCTGATATAAATTTGTATGAATGCAGGAAAAGTAGCAATTATATTAAAAGTCCTTCAACTCCGAGGGGGGGGTTTGAACCCCATGAACCCCCCCCCTTGGATCCGCTACTGAAGTGGCACTCCGCAATCTTTCTAATTATCAGACGCACGACAAAGTCAAGAAAGGCTGCCAAGAAATTTTTTTCTTAAATTGTTCAAGTCTGAGGACATCTTTCTATTCTATCTCCAGGCGAACTGGCACTCTACAGCAAATTGAGTTCTGTCGGTATTTTCGTCAATTATCCTATGAAAATCATAATAAATTCATAATAAAGTTGAATTTACTAGGCTTCTTTCCCCCTATTCTACCCTTCCGATGAGTACGAATCAAGAGAAAAATACTTACGAAAACCAGGATTCCACTTTCGCATTTGTCAGGTGGTTCTTCCTATGTCCATTGACTATAGCTGAACCCCATAGTCCATAAAGGGGAAGCCATTCTTGCTGCACCTTTTCCATTGCCGAAATTATTGCCGGGCAATTTAGTGGATTATCGGAATTATCATCATCATGCTCAGGACCTGGTACCGTATCAAAATATGCTTTGAAAGGAGATGACTTCCGAATGCCTTTTGCCTCTGGATCCGATTCAACGACCATTTCGCTGAATGTAGCATCATCCTCTTCGTCCACCTTCTTCGATGTCAGCATATATGTTCTTACTTCAGAGGACATCGTCTTCGATAAAAACACCACTTTCTCTTCCTCCACACTTCCGCAGCTTCCTCCATCGTCTGTGCATCTATCATTTCGCCCGAAAAAGTGAGGAACATAAATTTGATTCGCTTGTCCTTTATTTCCAAAGACCTGGAGACGGCTTTGATCAGGTGGGAGGAGCAGACAAAGACGACGAACGCCGGCGCAGATGACTTTTTTTGTAAGCGCTGAAACGTCTGCTGCAGATAACCGCGGAGATGGGAGCCACCAAATGCAAGGACGACTGCATGGATAATGGCCCATGACATATCGGTCACTATGGTCAGCGGTCTTCTTTCATCGATGAGCGTGTTCCCCACTCGACTGATCCCGCAACGAACACACATTAGCCAGTATACAATATCCTCACGAGACATCTTTCGGTAAGGAAATCACTTACGGAAACGCATTGACGGTTCTCAGGAACCAGGGAGACAAGAAGAGCTGTCCATTCGTGTATCTTGACCGTCTAACCAAGCCTCCTGTAGCATCGATGTGGAATATCAATGACTTCTTTGCAAGGCGCAATTGGTTTGCTGTGTGGAGTATCATCCGGTATGGAATGCAGTTCAATTCCTGCAATATGCATTTAACGTTGCATCTTGATGATATACTATTGATTAATTGTTCATTATACTTTGACTTTTCTAGAACTAGTGGTACACATGAAAATTATTAAAAGATTTCGGCATTCACGTGAACATGGAATCATCCAACAAAGTTCATTATTAAAATTACAAGAAAGACTACAAATAAGTGTGCTACAAATATCCTTCAAATTCATCCATACCAATGCAATGCGCCTAGAAATTGATAAGATTCATGAAGCCATTATAATATCATATATAATAAATTGTTTGTGGAAAAATATTCTAGGGATGTGTAGCATTTTTCATTAATACCGTGATTATTATTATAGAATTGATGATTTTTAACACAGTTGTCCACAGTGAACTATAGCTGTATGAAATTGTGTAGTGAACACTGCTACAATGTTGAACGAATGAATTGGACAACATACCAGAAACAAATATCAACATTTGGAGTGAATGGAGATCAAAAAGTTAATTGATAGACCAAATAATACTCATGCATGATTGACCTGATGGGTAACATACAGGGAAAATGCATTTGAGACACTTCTCTGACTTCAAATTAGCTGAGATACTCGTTACTTTTCTCACTTGTATATATCCTGGGACAGGGGAATTGGGATTAATCAGAGATTGATGTGTCCGCTGTAATAAGCACAACATGTCCATATCGTTAGATGTTGAATTACACCGATTTTGGCTGACAGCAGCAGTCTTTCTTACACTCGCCAGAGTAGGAGCCTTTTCACCAAACTCGACCTTAACGTCCTCGAAAATTTCTGTTGGTCCCTTGGTTTTCAGTGAAGATACAACAGCATCCTGAGCAGCTTTGCTCGACCACAGACGACGAGGTCGATCGGGATCGTGAGAAACAGTACCATCAACAGTAAATGTCATGGAAGCATCCTCCAGTATTGGCCAATTCGCCAGGTGGCCCTTGTAAGTCGCCGTGCAGGTTGGCTCACCACATTTAAAGTACAATCTGAAGAACAGGAAACTATTTGAAATTATTTGAGCGCATATGGTTGCTGTAACAGTCATTCACCAAGCACCTAGCATATCACGATATCGACTCCTTGATGAAGAATTCATTCATTTCTACCTTCAAGAACGGAGATGCTTAACGCGGATTGAGTATTGGAATACAAAAGAACAGGGTTGAAAACACAAAACCTATAATTTGAATGACCACTTTCATATAAAATTTGAAGAGGAAGCAACGTGGTCGAAGTTTATTACGATGAATTACAATATCGAATCGTTTTCAAAACGAATTGCATTGACGATATGACCCTCATTTATTCGCAGATTTACTTAATGCAGGAAAAATAGCAGAAGAGGCTATAACAACTTACCTCCAAACTGAGCCTCTGTTACTTTGGGAGCACAACTTTTTGCACGCTTGGTGTTTCACCTGCAACTGACATTCAACTCCGAGTAGGTATAGGAGCTCCTTTACTTCTGTCACATCACGTTGACCTCCGCGAATCTTCTCCCCGAAGGAGGGCGATACGGCAATTTCCATACTTCTGAAAGAATAGGAGAGTGGTTTTCAACCATTAAAAGTATATGAAGATTACAATAGATAGCGTAGAAAAAGGTTCCATTTTTTTTGCAACGTAATTGGAAAACGCTCCGGACGGATACATAAAAACATGAAAAAAGCGAAAAAAAATCGAAAGTCATTCACTAAATTACAAAGCAACCATAGAATTTTGCACCTGAAAACCTACATCATAGATTTCTATACGTGGATTGGCTTGTATTGATTAATTGGATTGGCACGTCCTAGAGAGCATCGACATGTCAAAGTAGGTGTGTTAGGCTACTAGAAAATGTTTGGTCCACGTATTCATGCTGAGAACTTGTTAGTTATTTCAAGAGAATAAGTTGAAAATAATTGATTAACTTTGCGTAGATTCTTACGCCTACATGTACGTGGACTGGCGTGGATTGGGGCAAATAAGGAGGGCACGTCCTAGTGAGCATCGGGATAGTGAAGTAGAGGTGTTGGGCTACAAGAAAATGTTTGGTCCACGCATTTGTGCTGAGAACTTGTTAGTTATTTCAAGAGAATAAGTTGAAAATAATTGATTAACTTTGCGTAGATTCTTACGCCTACATGTACGTGGACTGGCGTGGATTGGGGCAAATAAGGAGGGCACGTCCTAGTGAGCATCGGGATAGTGAAGTAGAGGTGTTGGGCTACAAGAAAATGTTTGGTCCACGCATTTGTGCTGAGAACTTGTTAGTTAATTCAAGAGAATAGGTTGATTAATTTTGTAGTTTCCTATTGGCCTACATGCACGTGGACTGGCGTGGATTGGGGCAAAGAAGGAGGGCACGTCCCCGACGGTATCGGGATAGTGAAGTAGAGGTGTTAGGCTACAAGAAAATGTTTGGTCCACTTATTTA
Organism: Prostheceraeus crozeri; assembly: GCA_907163375.1. NCBI lineage: Eukaryota > Metazoa > Platyhelminthes > Polycladida > Euryleptidae > Prostheceraeus > Prostheceraeus crozeri. Next base: position 109,589 of record CAJQUW010001043.1, read on the forward strand.
TGCTGAGAATTTGTTAGTTAATTCAAGAGAATATGTTGACTAATTTTGTAGTTTCTTATTGGTCTAAATGTACGTGGACTGGCGTGGATTGGGGCAAAGAAGGAGGGCACGTCCTAAAGAGCATCGACATGTCAAAGTAGGTGTGTTAGGTTATAAGAAAATGTTTGGTCACGTAGTCCTGCTTAGAACTTGTTAGTTATTTCAAGAGAGAAAGTTGAAAAATATTAACTTTGCGTGGATTCTTACGCCTACATGTACGTGGACTGGCGTGGATTGGGGCAAAGAAGGAGGGCACGTCCTAGAGGGCATCGGGATAGTGAAGTAGAGGTGTTGGGCTACAAGAAAATGTTTGGTCCACGCAGTTGTGCTGAGAACTTGTTAGTTATTTCAAGAGAATAAGTTGAAAATAATTGATTAACTTTGCGTAGATTCTTACGCCTACATGTACGTGGACTGGCGTGGATTGGGGCAAATAAGGAGGGCACGTCCTAGTGAGCATCGGGATAGTGAAGTAGAGGTGTTGGGCTACAAGAAAATGTTTGGTCCACGCATTTGTGCTGAGAACTTGTTAGTTAATTCAAGAGAATAGGTTGATTAATTTTGTAGTTTCCTATTGGCCTACATGTAAGTGGACTGGCGTGGATTGGGGCAAAGAAGGAGGGCACGTCCTAAAGAGCATCGACATGTCAAAGTAGGTGTGTTAGGTTATAAGAAAATGTTTGGTCCACGCAGTTGTGCTGAGAACTTGTTAGTTATTTCAAGAGAATAAGTTGAAAATAATTGATTAACTTTGCGTAGATTCTTACGCCTACATGTACGTGGACTGTCGTGGATTGGGGCAAATAAGGAGGGCACGTCCTAGTGAGCATCGGGATAGTGAAGTAGAGGTGTTGGGCTACAAGAAAATGTTTGGTCCACGCATTTGTGCTGAGAACTTGTTAGTTAATTCAAGAGAATAGGTTGATTAATTTTGTAGTTTCCTATTGGCCTACATGTAAGTGGACTGGCGTGGATTGGGGCAAATAAGGAGGGCACGTCCTAGTGAGCATCGGGATAGTGAAGTAGAGGTGTTGGGCTACAAGAAAATGTTTGGTCCACGCATTTGTGCTGAGAACTTGTTAGTTAATTCAAGAGAATAGGTTGATTAATTTTGTAGTTTCTATTGGCCTACATGTAAGTGGACTGGCGTGGATTGGGGCAAATAAGGAGGGCACGTCCTAGTGAGCATCGGGATAGTGAAGTAGAGGTGTTGGGCTACAAGAAAATGTTTGGTCCACGCATTTGTGCTGAGAACTTGTTAGTTAATTCAAGAGAATAGGTTGATTAATTTTGTAGTTTCCTATTGGCCTACATGCACGTGGACTGGCGTGGATTGGGGCAAAGAAGGAGGGCACGTCCCCAACGGCATCGGGATAGTGAAGTAGATGTGTTGGGCTACAAGAAAATGTTTGGTCCACGCATTTGTGCTGAGAACTTGTTAGTTAATTCAAGAGAATATGTTGACTAATTTTGTAGTTTCTTATTGGTCTAAATGTACGTGGACTGGCGTGGATTGGGGCAAAGAAGGAGGGCACGTCCTAAAGAGCATCGACATGTCAAAGTAGGTGTGTTAGGTTATAAGAAAATGTTTGGTCCACGTATTCCTGCTTAGAACTTGTTAGTTATTTCAAGAGAGAAAGTTGAAAAATATTAACTTTGCGTGGATTCTTACGCCTACATGTACGTGGACTGGCGTGGATTGGGGCAAAGAAGGAGGGCACGTCCTAGAGGGCATCGGGATAGTGAAGTAGAGGTGTTGGGCTACAAGAAAATGTTTGGTCCACGCAGTTGTGCTGAGAAACTTGTTAGTTATTTCAAGAGAATAAGTTGAAAATAATTGATTAACTTTGCGTAGATTCTTACGCCTACATGTACGTGGACTGGCGTGGATTGGGGCAAATAAGGAGGGCACGTCCTAGTGAGCATCGGGATAGTGAAGTAGAGGTGTTGGGCTACAAGAAAATGTTTGGTCCACGCATTTGTGCTGAGAACTTGTTAGTTAATTCAAGAGAATAGGTTGATTAATTTTGTAGTTTCCTATTGGCCTACATGTAAGTGGACTGGCGTGGATTGGGGCAAAGAAGGAGGGCACGTCCTAAAGAGCATCGACATGTCAAAGTAGGTGTGTTAGGTTATAAGAAAATGTTTGGTCCACGCAGTTGTGCTGAGAACTTGTTAGTTATTTCAAGAGAATAAGTTGAAAATAATTGATTAACTTTGCGTAGATTCTTACGCCTACTTGTACGTGGACTGTCGTGGATTGGGGCAAATAAGGAGGGCACGTCCTAGTGAGCATCGGGATAGTGAAGTAGAGGTGTTGGGCTACAAGAAAATGTTTGGTCCACGCATTTGTGCTGAGAACTTGTTAGTTAATTCAAGAGAATAGGTTGATTAATTTTGTAGTTTCTATTGGCCTACATGTAAGTGGACTGGCGTGGATTGGGGCAAATAAGGAGGGCACGTCCTAGTGAGCATCGGGATAGTGAAGTAGAGGTGTTGGGCTACAAGAAAATGTTTGGTCCACGCATTTGTGCTGAGAACTTGTTAGTTAATTCAAGAGAATAGGTTGATTAATTTTGTAGTTTCCTATTGGCCTACATGTAAGTGGACTGGCGTGGATTGGGGCAAATAAGGAGGGCACGTCCTAGTGAGCATCGGGATAGTGAAGTAGAGGTGTTGGGCTACAAGAAAATGTTTGGTCCACGCATTTGTGCTGAGAACTTGTTAGTTAATTCAAGAGAATAGGTTGATTAATTTTGTAGTTTCCTATTGGCCTACATGCACGTGGACTGGCGTGGATTGGGGCAAAGAAGGAGGGCACGTCCCCAACGGCATCGGGATAGTGAAGTAGATGTGTTGGGCTACAAGAAAATGTTTGGTCCACGCATTTGTGCTGAGAACTTGTTAGTTATTTCAAGAGAATATGTTGATTAATTTTGTAGTTTCTTATTGGTCTAAATGTACTTGAACTGGCTAGGATTGGGGCAAATAAGGAGGGAACGTCCTAGAGAGCATCGGGATAGTGAAGTAGAGGTGTTAGGCTACAAGAAAATGTTTGGTCCACGTAATAATGTAGAGAACTTGTCTCTTATTTCGAGAGCATAAGTTGAAAAAAGTTCAGTAATTTTGCGTAGATTCCTGTACATGGATTGGCGTGGATTGGGGCAAAGAAGGAGGGCACGTCCTAAAGAGCATCTGGATAGTGAATTAGGTGTGTTAGGTTACAAGAAAATGTTTGGTCCACGTATTTATGCTGAGAACTTGTTAGTTATTTCGAGAGAGTAGGTTGAAAAATATTAACTTTGCGTAGATTCCTGTACGTGAACTGGCGTTGATTGTGGCAAAGAAGGAGGGCACGTATACGAGGGCGTCGGGATAATAAAGTACGGGTGTTAGGCTACAAGAACATGTTTGATCCACGCAGATATGCTGAGAACTTGTTAGTTATTCCAAGAGAATATGTTGGAAAAGGTTGATTAATTTTTGGTTAACTGTAAAATGTGCCAGTAGCCAAAATTCGAAAAACTGCCAGTACCCATAACTTCTTTATTTTTCTATATTTCACTCAGTTTTTTTCAGACACTGGAGAATGTTAGATGTTCTACACGCCTGCACAGTTTCACAGCGATATTCTTTCTTTAACTCTTCTTTAATCCGCATTTATATGCCCGGTCACTAACTTTTTGACATGCCAGTAGCCAAAACTTCTTCATTTCAACTCCGATCTACCTGAACTACCCATACAACCTCTCTCCAGTCCCAACCAAGTGGCCGGTGTAGTTTCAGCCCAATCGCCCAACTCTAGCCCTGGTCCAACCTCTGATTTCTCTCATTATAGGCCCGGTCACTAACTTTTTGACATGCCAGTAGCCAAAACTTCTACATTTCAACTCCGATCTACCTGAACTACCCATACAACCTCTCTCCAGTCCCAACCAAGTGGCCGGTGTAGTTTCAGCCCAATCGCCCAACTCTAGCCCTGGTCCAACCTCTGATTTCTCTCATTATAGGCCCGGTCACTAACTTTTTGACATGCCAGTAGCCAAAACTTCTTCATTTCAACTCCGATCTACATGAACTACCCATAAAACCTCTCTCCAGTCCCAACCAAGTGGCCGGTGTAGTTTCAGCCCAATCGCCCAACTCTAGCCCTGGTCCAACCTCTGATTTCTCTCATTATAGGCCCGGTCACTAACTTTTTGACATGCCAGTAGCCAAAACTTCTTCATTTCAACTCCGATCTACCTGAACTACCCATAAAACCTCTCTCCAGTCCCAACCAAGTGGCCGGTGTAGTTTCAACCCAATCGCCCAACTCTAGCCCTGGTCCAACCTCTGATTTCTCTCATTATAGGCCCGGTCACTAACTTTTTGACATGCCAGTAGCCAAAACTTCTTCATTTCAACTCCGATCTACCTGAACTACCCATACAACCTCTCTCCAGTCCCAACCAAGTGGCCGGTGTAGTTTCAGCCCAATCGCCCAACGCTCGCCTGGTCCAACCTCTGATTTCTCTCATTATAGGCCCGGTCACTAACTTTTTGACATGCCAGTAGCCAAAACTTCTTCATTTCAACTCCGATCTACCTGAACTACCCATACAACCTCTCTCCAGTCCCAACCAAGTGGCCGGTGTAGTTTCAGCCCAATCGCCCAACTCTAGCCCTGGTCCAATCTCTGATTTCTCTCATTATAGGCCCGGTCACTAACTTTTTGACATGCCAGTAGCCAAAACTTCTTCATTTCAACTCCGATCTACCTGAACTACCCATACAACCTCTCTCCAGTCCCAACCAAGTGGCCGGTGTAGTTTCAGCCCAATCGCCCAACTCTAGCCCTGGTCCAACCTCTGATTTCTCTCATTATAGGCCCGGTCACTAACTTTTTGACATGCCAGTAGCCAAAACTTCTTCATTTCAACTCCGATCTACCTGAACTACCCATACAACCTCTCTCCAGTCCCAACCAAGTGGCCGGTGTAGTTTCAGCCCAATCGCCCAACTCTAGCCCTGGTCCAACCTCTGATTTCTCTCATTATAGGCCCGGTCACTAACTTTTTGACATGCCAGTAGCCAAAACTTCTTCATTTCAACTCCGATCTACCTGAACTACCCATACAACCTCTCTCCAGTCCCAACCAAGTGGCCGGTGTAGTTTCAGCCCAATCGCCCAACTCTAGCCCTGGTCCAACCTCTGATTTCTCTCATTATAGGCCCGGTCACTAACTTTTTGACATGCCAGTAGCCAAAACTTCTTCATTTCAACTCCGATCTACCTGAACTACCCATACAACCTCTCTCCAGTCCCAACCAAGTGGCCGGTGTAGTTTCAGCCCAATCGCCCAACTCTAGCCCTGGTCCAACCTCTGATTTCTCTCATTATAGGCCCGGTCACTAACTTTTTGACATGCCAGTAGCCAAAACTTCTTCATTTCAACTCCGATCTACCTGAACTACCCATACAACCTCTCTCCAGTCCCAACCAAGTGGCCGGTGTAGTTTCAGCCCAATCGCCCAACTCTAGCCCTGGTCCAACCTCTGATTTCTCTCATTATAGGCCCGGTCACTAACTTTTTGACATGCCAGTAGCCAAAACTTCTTCATTTCAACTCCGATCTACCTGAACTACCCATACAACCTCTCTCCAGTCCCAACCAAGTGGCCGGTGTAGTTTCAGCCCAATCGCCCAACTCTAGCCCTGGTCCAACCTCTGATTTCTCTCATTATAGGCCCGGTCACTAACTTTTTGACATGCCAGTAGCCAAAACTTCTTCATTTCAACTCCGATCTACCTGAACTACCCATACAACCTCTCTCCAGTCCCAACCAAGTGGCCGGTGTAGTTTCAGCCCAATCGCCCAACTCTAGCCCTGGTCCAACCTCTGATTTCTCTCATTATAGGCCCGGTCACTAACTTTTTGACATGCCAGTAGCCAAAACTTCTTCATTTCAACTCCGATCTACCTGAACTACCCATACAACCTCTCTCCAGTCCCAACCAAGTGGCCGGTGTAGTTTCAGCCCAATCGCCCAACTCTAGCCCTGGTCCAACCTCTGATTTCTCTCATTATAGGCCCGGTCACTAACTTTTTGACATGCCAGTAGCCAAAACTTCTTCATTTCAACTCCGATCTACCTGAACTACCCATACAACCTCTCTCCAGTCCCAACCAAGTGGCCGGTGTAGTTTCAGCCCAATCGCCCAACTCTAGCCCTGGTCCAACCTCTGATTTCTCTCATTATAGGCCCGGTCACTAACTTTTTGACATGCCAGTAGCCAAAACTTCTTCATTTCAACTCCGATCTACCTGAACTACCCATACAACCTCTCTCCAGTCCCAACCAAGTGGCCGGTGTAGTTTCAGCCCAATCGCCCAACTCTAGCCCTGGTCCAACCTCTGATTTCTCTCATTATAGGCCCGGTCACTAACTTTTTGACATGCCAGTAGCCAAAACTTCTTCATTTCAACTCCGATCTACCTGAACTACCCATACAACCTCTCTCCAGTCCCAACCAAGTGGCCGGTGTAGTTTCAGCCCAATCGCCCAACTCTAGCCCTGGTCCAACCTCTGATTTCTCTCATTATAGGCCCGGTCACTAACTTTTTGACATGCCAGTAGCCAAAACTTCTTCATTTCAACTCCGATCTACCTGAACTACCCATACAACCTCTCTCCAGTCCCAACCAAGTGGCCGGTGTAGTTTCAGCCCAATCGCCCAACTCTAGCCCTGGTCCAACCTCTGATTTCTCTCATTATAGGCCCGGTCACTAACTTTTTGACATGCCAGTAGCCAAAACTTCTTCATTTCAACTCCGATCTACCTGAACTACCCATACAACCTCTCTCCAGTCCCAACCAAGTGGCCGGTGTAGTTTCAGCCCAATCGCCCAACTCTAGCCCTGGTCCAACCTCTGATTTCTCTCATTATAGGCCCGGTCACTAACTTTTTGACATGCCAGTAGCCAAAACTTCTTCATTTCAACTCCGATCTACCTGAACTACCCATACAACCTCTCTCCAGTCCCAACCAAGTGGCCGGTGTAGTTTCAGCCCAATCGCCCAACTCTAGCCCTGGTCCAACCTCTGATTTCTCTCATTATAGGCCCGGTCACTAACTTTTTGACATGCCAGTAGCCAAAACTTCTTCATTTCAACTCCGATCTACCTGAACTACCCATACAACCTCTCTCCAGTCCCAACCAAGTGGCCGGTGTAGTTTCAGCCCAATCGCCCAACTCTAGCCCTGGTCCAACCTCTGATTTCTCTCATTATAGGCCCGGTCACTAACTTTTTGACATGCCAGTAGCCAAAACTTCTTCATTTCAACTCCGATCTACCTGAACTACCCATACAACCTCTCTCCAGTCCCAACCAAGTGGCCGGTGTAGTTTCAGCCCAATCGCCCAACTCTAGCCCTGGTCCAACCTCTGATTTCTCTCATTATAGGCCCGGTCACTAACTTTTTGACATGCCAGTAGCCAAAACTTCTTCATTTCAACTCCGATCTACCTGAACTACCCATACAACCTCTCTCCAGTCCCAACCAAGTGGCCGGTGTAGTTTCAGCCCAATCGCCCAACTCTAGCCCTGGTCCAACCTCTGATTTCTCTCATTATAGGCCCGGTCACTAACTTTTTGACATGCCAGTAGCCAAAACTTCTTCATTTCAACTCCGATCTACCTGAACTACCCATACAACCTCTCTCCAGTCCCAACCAAGTGGCCGGTGTAGTTTCAGCCCAATCGCCCAACTCTAGCCCTGGTCCAACCTCTGATTTCTCTCATTATAGGCCCGGTCACTAACTTTTTGACATGCCAGTAGCCAAAACTTCTTCATTTCAACTCCGATCTACCTGAACTACCCATACAACCTCTCTCCAGTCCCAACCAAGTGGCCGGTGTAGTTTCAGCCCAATCGCCCAACTCTAGCCCTGGTCCAACCTCTGATTTCTCTCATTATAGGCCCGGTCACTAACTTTTTGACATGCCAGTAGCCAAAACTTCTTCATTTCAACTCCGATCTACCTGAACTACCCATACAACCTCTCTCCAGTCCCAACCAAGTGGCCGGTGTAGTTTCAGCCCAATCGCCCAACTCTAGCCCTGGTCCAACCTCTGATTTCTCTCATTATAGGCCCGGTCACTAACTTTTTGACATGCCAGTAGCCAAAACTTCTTCATTTCAACTCCGATCTACCTGAACTACCCATACAACCTCTCTCCAGTCCCAACCAAGTGGCCGGTGTAGTTTCAGCCCAATCGCCCAACTCTAGCCCTGGTCCAACCTCTGATTTCTCTCATTATAGGCCCGGTCACTAACTTTTTGACATGCCAGTAGCCAAAACTTCTTCATTTCAACTCCGATCTACCTGAACTACCCATACAACCTCTCTCCAGTCCCAACCAAGTGGCCGGTGTAGTTTCAGCCCAATCGCCCAACTCTAGCCCTGGTCCAACCTCTGATTTCTCTCATTATAGGCCCGGTCACTAACTTTTTGACATGCCAGTAGCCAAAACTTCTTCATTTCAACTCCGATCTACCTGAACTACCCATACAACCTCTCTCCAGTCCCAACCAAGTGGCCGGTGTAGTTTCAGCCCAATCGCCCAACTCTAGCCCTGGTCCAACCTCTGATTTCTCTCATTATAGGCCCGGTCACTAACTTTTTGACATGCCAGTAGCCAAAACTTCTTCATTTCAACTCCGATCTACCTGAACTACCCATACAACCTCTCTCCAGTCCCAACCAAGTGGCCGGTGTAGTTTCAGCCCAATCGCCCAACTCTAGCCCTGGTCCAACCTCTGATTTCTCTCATTATAGGCCCGGTCACTAACTTTTTGACATGCCAGTAGCCAAAACTTCTTCATTTCAACTCCGATCTACCTGAACTACCCATACAACCTCTCTCCAGTCCCAACCAAGTGGCCGGTGTAGTTTCAGCCCAATCGCCCAACTCTAGCCCTGGTCCAACCTCTGATTTCTCTCATTATAGGCCCGGTCACTAACTTTTTGACATGCCAGTAGCCAAAACTTCTTCATTTCAACTCCGATCTACCTGAACTACCCATACAACCTCTCTCCAGTCCCAACCAAGTGGCCGGTGTAGTTTCAGCCCAATCGCCCAACTCTAGCCCTGGTCCAACCTCTGATTTCTCTCATTATAGGCCCGGTCACTAACTTTTTGACATGCCAGTAGCCAAAACTTCTTCATTTCAACTCCGATCTACCTGAACTAACCATACAACCTCTCTCCAGTCCCAACCAAGTGGCCGGTGTAGTTTCAGCCCAATCGCCCAACTCTAGCCCTGGTCCAACCTCTGATTTCTCTCATTATAGGCCCGGTCACTAACTTTTTGACATGCCAGTAGCCAAAACTTCTTCATTTCAACTCCGATCTACCTGAACTACCCATACAACCTCTCTCCAGTCCTAACCAAGTGGCCGGTGTAGTTTCAGCCCAATCGCCCAACTCTAGCCCTGGTCCAACCTCTGATTTCTCTCATTATAGGCCCGGTCACTAACTTTTTGACATGCCAGTAGCCAAAACTTCTTCATTTCAACTCCGATCTACCTGAACTACCCATACAACCTCTCTCCAGTCCCAACCAAGTGGCCGGTGTAGTTTCAGCCCAATCGCCCAACTCTAGCCCTGGTCCAACCTCTGATTTCTCTCATTATAGGCCCGGTCACTAACTTTTTGACATGCCAGTAGCCAAAACTTCTTCATTTCAACTCCGATCTACCTGAACTACCCATACAACCTCTCTCCAGTCCCAACCAAGTGGCCGGTGTAGTTTCAGCCCAATCGCCCAACTCTAGCCCTGGTCCAACCTCTGATTTCTCTCATTATAGGCCCGGTCACTAACTTTTTGACATGCCAGTAGCCAAAACTTCTTCATTTCAACTCCGATCTACCTGAACTACCCATACAACCTCTCTCCAGTCCCAACCAAGTGGCCGGTGTAGTTTCAGCCCAATCGCCCAACTCTAGCCCTGGTCCAACCTCTGATTTCTCTCATTATAGGCCCGGTCACTAACTTTTTGACATGCCAGTAGCCAAAACTTCTTCATTTCAACTCCGATCTACCTGAACTACCCATACAACCTCTCTCCAGTCCCAACCAAGTGGCCGGTGTAGTTTCAGCCCAATCGCCCAACTCTAGCCCTGGTCCAACCTCTGATTTCTCTCATTATAGGCCCGGTCACTAACTTTTTGACATGCCAGTAGCCAAAACTTCTTCATTTCAACTCCGATCTACCTGAACTACCCATACAACCTCTCTCCAGTCCCAACCAAGTGGCCGGTGTAGTTTCAGCCCAATCGCCCAACTCTAGCCCTGGTCCAACCTCTGATTTCTCTCATTATAGGCCCGGTCACTAACTTTTTGACATGCCAGTAGCCAAAACTTCTTCATTTCAACTCCGATCTACCTGAACTACCCATACAACCTCTCTCCAGTCCCAACCAAGTGGCCGGTGTAGTTTCAGCCCAATCGCCCAACTCTAGCCCTGGTCCAACCTCTGATTTCTCTCATTATAGGCCCGGTCACTAACTTTTTGACATGCCAGTAGCCAAAACTTCTTCATTTCAACTCCGATCTACCTGAACTACCCATACAACCTCTCTCCAGTCCCAACCAAGTGGCCGGTGTAGTTTCAGCCCAATCGCCCAACTCTAGCCCTGGTCCAACCTCTGATTTCTCTCATTATAGGCCCGGTCACTAACTTTTTGACATGCCAGTAGCCAAAACTTCTTCATTTCAACTCTGATCTACCTGAACTACCCATACAACCTCTCTCCAGTCCTAACCAAGTGGCCGGTGTAGTTTCAGCCCAATCGCCCAACTCTAGCCCTGGTCCAACCTCTGATTTCTCTCATTATAGGCCCGGTCACTAACTTTTTGACATGCCAGTAGCCAAAACTTCTTCATTTCAACTCCGATCTACCTGAACTACCCATACAACCTCTCTCCAGTCCCAACCAAGTGGCCGGTGTAGTTTCAGCCCAATCGCCCAACTCTAGCCCTGGTCCAACCTCTGATTTCTCTCATTATAGGCCCGGTCACTAACTTTTTGACATGCCAGTAGCCAAAACTTCTTCATTTCAACTCCGATCTACCTGAACTAACCATACAACCTCTCTCCACTCCCAACCAAGTGGCCGGTGTAGTTTCAGCCCAATCGCCCAACTCTAGCCCTGGTCCAACCTCTGATTTCTCTCATTATAGGCCCGGTCACTAACTTTTTGACATGCCAGTAGCCAAAACTTCTTCATTTCAACTCCGATCTACCTGAACTACCCATACAACCTCTCTCCAGTCCCAACCAAGTGGCCGGTGTAGTTTCAGCCCAATCGCCCAACTCTAGCCCTGGTCCAACCTCTGATTTGGTCCCATGCCCTGGTCTCATGCATGCATTCAACACAAATTTTGATTGACCACTTGAAAAAAAGATGTTGCTTGTTATATCAAAATTCATCTATTTGCAACATTTAGACTGAACAACAGGCAAAGTGGACGCATGGTGCGGAAATTGATATAATCTCATTGTCGCATGATAACTATGGTTTACGTTCCACCAACAAATAAAACTCGACATCACAGGATGCTAATCTTTACAAACGTGTGTGAGGGCCATTAATTTATAAGATGAGGGAAAGGATCGATGAGATACTATTGCGATCGAAGTACACGCAAAAGTCAAATTCTTCAAACTATTTGATATTATTTTCGGGCATTCGGACAGTTTTCAGAAGAAAAAGAAAACGTTAAGGCATTCGGGCGTCTTTCTGAAGAAGGTCAGACATTCGAGCATTCTGGCCCAACGTTTTGGTATTCGGGCTTTCGGGTGTGAGAAGTGCAGGAAGGAAGTGCAAATTGTTTCAATCGAAGGGCAGTGATAGCTGGAGGATCACCTCATTCATTTAACTGCTACATGAGATATGGTAACTCACCATTTATGAGTGACTCCGAGACAACCTGAAAATTGAAAGAACAATATGCAAATGTCAACAGTACTGAATCAACAAACATCATTCATTTAGACCTACAGTTGTTCGAGTTATTCCAAAATTCGGCAAATTGAGATAAACTTAACTCCTTTTGTGAGCTAATGAAAGGATTGCATTTTCTTCTGTTGTTCCTAGGCATTCGGATGAACAGCTGAAAAAAGTCGATATAATCAGCGCGCGCAGGTGTAGGGTACGCATATCAGTCCGGTAGCTAGCGCGAAGCTCAGAGGATGAGGTTGTACCTGAAACTCTCACATTGCATTGTGAACCTCCTAACTACTTTCAAACTGCAAGTCTGCAGAGCATGATTTTACTTTATTGACTGCAGATTAAAATAGAATATATATATACTGTATATATATATTTCAAAAAAAGCAATCTTGTGATAATTTGCTTTTATCCAAACGCGTTTCAGAGCGTTGCAGTCTCCTTTGTCAATGGATTGATGTAAAACAAGGTAAAATCATTTTTATATGAGATGAAATGAAATGAACACTGTTAAAATGGCGTCAGATGGTAATGTACAGATGAAACAGAAAAAGGACAGACATGAAATGACGTAGTTTGAATCCAATGACATAGCTATAGATTTAGCAGAAGTGGAAAGGAACCGTCTCTATTGTTCAGCAAATTATTATTGTTTTAAATCAGAATCGATTCGAGAATCTTGTGATTGTTGGTGCACGCAATGACTTTAAAATTCTTTCTCTCTAGCGCGTGTGGATGAACTGATATTTCAGTGGGTACTGGGTACCCCTTCATGTGCTCTGAGATCCGAGTAATAAAATGTCTAGAAGTCTCCCCGATATAGACATATTCACATTGTCCACAGCTGTACGAATATGTACATTTTGATTTCAAGTCGGAGCCATTCATATACATATATATATATATATATATATATATATATATATATATATATATATATATATATATATATATATATATATATATATATATATAGTGAAATTGAAAACACGACTTTTACTTATAAGCATAAGCGCTTTCTTTTCTTCAGATGTTTTATATGAAAAAAAAATTTATATATTTTTTTATATATAAAGCATCTGAAGAAATGAAAGCGCTTATGCTTATAAGTAAAAGTCGTGTTTTCAATTTCAATTTCATTATGTTTTTCTCCTGTTGCTGAGTATCGTTATTAATATTTTTCTTGTTATTATATATGTATATACATATATCTGAATGGTTTTCTCAGGAAGCGTCTCTTTCATATAAGTAGTAGTAGTAATTGTCATTTAAAATTTCTATTTTTTAATAGTATGACACTCACATGTACGTGTAGTGACATAGAATGTCATAGAAATTTGAATAAATATGTACCATCTCTCTGGAAAGATGTCTCCACACACCTGCACTTCGTTAATTTGTTTCGAAAAGCTACTTATACAATAGAGCATGATCGTCAGATGCCTTCAAATAAATCATAATTGAATCTGGAGTTAAAAAAATCTGTTTAGAAAAAGCACATCGCAATGTCTCCACTGTAAACCAGTGCGGCCTTATAATCCAACACATTTACCCTATCAACCACAAAAGTCGCCCAGCGGTCGCCGCGACAGCCCTCGGCGTCGCCGAAGTTGCCGCCGCCCGGCGACTCCTGGTGGCGGTCGCCTCGACTGTAAGTGGGCGACCGTTGCCCGGCGACCGCTGTCAGCAGTTGCCTCGAGTGTCAACGGCGACCTTCATCATATGTCTGGTTTTAGCATTTAACTAGCCTCCATGATGTCAGAAAGGCAATATTCCTGCTTCGCAAAACTGATAAATTGCAAAAATTTCGGCAATCAGCTTCAGAGTTCTAATTAAGACTCAAATGTATGCTTGTGGAAAAAGATGCTTCTGATGCAGAAATTCGAACGCATTTAATCAAACTAGATCAATGCATTTCCCGCGAGAAAATGAGTCGTGGGCCCCTCGTCAAAAAGTCTTGGGCCACATGAAAAAATGGGGGCCAACAAATTTTTCGAAAATGGCTTATTTGGAAGTAAAAATGCATGATCATATCAATTTGTGACCGTTCTCATCGAAAATGACGTGAAATGTGATGTCTTGAAGTCGAGGGTTGCCCCCCCCTAATTTTCACGTTTATCTTTTTGACAGGGAGTGGTCGTGAGTCGGCCCTTAAGTTCACACGAGCTCTAATTTTGAAATAGAACGACCCCAGAGTTGTCACACACATTGAGCAGCGAATTTGTTGTGATTTCTAAGAAAAACGTATCTCCAATGTTTGTGGACTGGCCCGAAACTGTCATCGATCGGCTGTCTGGCACATATGTAGGCAAGTTTTTCCTTGGAATAAATAACCTTAGCTCATTTCTCTCAGTGATTTTCGCTATATGATGATGATGCATTCAATCGTGAAATGTTGCGTCAAACATCTTTGGTTGCGATGCTTCATATATATTTGCATGACGCATCGATGGCAATGAAAAAAATTGCTCAAAATTCTTGATTTGACCGTGAACTTTATATCATTCTGACCATGATTCTGACTATGCCTGAATTTCACCGCTTGTCAATTTTTTGGTCAATCAAGGTTGCAAGTTAATTCATTCATTAAATTGTGAATGAATGGAAGAATCCTCAATGAGTGTTGCATAATATCTCGGTCGCTTCAAGCCTGTGATACAATGAGGGAGAGAAGGGAGCGAGAGAGTTCTATTAATAGAAGAGCCACAGAATTAAATATTTTGTTTATCTGCTTCGGTTTGCTAGAAGTGTGATTAATACGAAACGGACGACACATTGAGGAACCTATTAGGTGGGCAAAAAATAATTCCTAATACCTTACAGAGATAGGAAAAAAGGCGTGCGTCGCTTGCGGATTAATGTGAGTTCCAGCAAAGTGCTTCGATTGCCAAAATTCCTTCAGATTCGAAGAATTCGGATCATTGCGTACAAGTTTTCTCCATAATGTTGACCCTTCCGATCATTATTAAAGAAAGTAGCAGGCGTACGAAAATTAGTTCACTTGATGATCCTCTCCTCGGCATTGCTCACTGTATAGTGCATACATTGAATCGAAGCCAGGCATCGATGTGTGTTTTGGTGTGTGCGACGTGATATCACAGCACGCACGCATCTCTCACTGTCTCTGGTGTCCTTTGCTGACAGCTTATTGTTTGCCATTTCCAATAGCAAGCGATACACGAATTATCCATTCGAGAAGGAGCAAGTTGTCTAATTCTGTGATGGGCCATTTCGACATTAAGGTTACATACAATTCTTCCTTTCTAGGAAACCGAGGCGCGCGCAGATGAATCTAATTCTGTAAGAAGAGCGCTTTGTCCAGTCCAGCCCGATAGCAGATAACTTTCTCGTGCGCCTTCGATAGCGCAGGGCAATCGGAAGATCACATTTCAACTCGAGGGGTGAAATAGAGGTCATCGCTTCATTTCACAAAGAGAAATAGCGCAGAATAATCTAGACGATTCATTCGTGTCTCTACTTATGGGAGCTGCCTGACTGACACCTGTGGACATCGCTGTGTAAATTGATTGATCTTATTAATGGATTATCAACCAAATTACAATATAGAAAGTGCGAGGAATATCCTGAGCCGAAAATATTGATAGAACGGATTACTTATCAAACGAAATTCGTATCAGGTAAGCCGAATGAAGTGATAATAGATAAATTTAGTAAATAATAGCGGTTAACCTGCGCACTACACATTATACAAACACTGAATTAACTGAAATATTTCAACAGATAACTTTTGAATTAGATGTGATGTAAAAAAGTGCTCCTTTGGTTATAAATGTTTGACTATAGGTAAAGCAAGCCAATATTTCACGACCATTCAGATCGAATAGTGCGGACAGACTGACATCGTAAACGAATCGCTTTGTATGAATACAGTAAATCCAGTCGAAGCTCGTTAATTCGGACACGGAAAACTTCGGTCAATTAAGATCATACGGCCGCGGCATTTTTTGTACATTTGGCGGCTTATATAAGTTGCTTTTGAATTCAGACTTTCAATAATTAAGAGATAGAAAACCTGGTATTTATACTCTTAACTATCGAGCTTTGACTGCAAGATACTTTGCACAGCGTTGGCGCTAACTGATGGTTCGCTGCAATGAGATAAAGTCAATTCTGGCGACGTGACATTAGACGGGCGTGAATTAGGTTACTAGTCACTTCGACCCCATAAATTAAGTCACCTTGACCCCATAAAATGGGGTTATCAAATCTACGCTTCTGTATAGTGCGTTGGCTACATATATAGATAAATTGATGTGCTCTATTCAATTTCCTGCCTATTAGCGGGCTGTTACAAGCTCCATCTGTCTGTTACATCGATTTTAACATCTATCAAAGATTTCAAATTCCGCGTGTTGTGGGTTATTTTTCCTAATGGATATTTCGGCCTTAATTTGACACTAGACATAAGGGGTAAACATTTTCGAGTAAGCTGCAACGTTTAAAATATTTCATTTAACCAACCTCATTCCCATAGAGATTTCACTTAGTTATCTCATTTTTACATGTTACCACTACATGCATCATCGCGATAGGCGTACCTCTGTATAGCTGAACATAGACGAAGCTATTGCTGAATTTTCTTAAATTCGCGTGCTTTACGTTTGCTCAACTTCATCGGCAAAGTAGTCTTAATTATTTTTAGTAAGCTTAATGAGTCTCATGTTTAATGTTTTACAAAAAATATTTTGCAATTTTCAGGGATATCTGTGAAATTGATGAGACGATAGCTTGTCAATATAGATTAATTGATATTGTTGCTTGAAGCAAATGATTTCGTCAGATCGAGAGAGCCTGTCTTAAGTCGATTGGAATTAAAGCGTCTATGCCGGTTTATAAAAAGTGTCTTATCTTCGGAAGTACTTCATCCAGGCTCGTGAATATCCCATTCCTTGAACTGCGAATATAAAAGGGCCATATACTAACACAGAGTGCCACACTATTAGGTTTAATCGTTTTGAATATGTTAAAGTTTTATGTGCGAATGTGTAGCCTTTAGAGTGCAAATTTAAACAGATATAAATAATGAGAGCTATGCACGGTTAATTGGATTTTTCAATCCAATTTTTCAAATCTTCAAAATTCTTGTTTCACATAACTTATCGGCTACAACGGCCAGAATTTTAGCTGAGCTGATATTTTCTATCTGAAGCCTCGTCTAGCCGTAAACCGTTCGCTCGCCTTTGGCCATGTCTAGTCACAATTTCTCCTGTGGCCACGTCATCAATTCTATTAGATAGATCTCAGAAGAAATAGAAGAGCTGTATTAAACTTTTTGCATGTTAACATTTTCTAACAAATAATCTGATAGCTGTTTCAAGATGCGAGCGCTGCAATTGATCACAGTCCAGAGAATGAATGTATTTCCGGTTGCGTATCAATCTTCATAACATCTCATTCTATCAACAGGAAATTGAAGAAATTACCGGGTGATTTTCGAAAATATTGGATGAGTTGTTTCAGACCTCCAATTCTATCTGATAAACTTCACAACCTATAGTGATGTTTTTTATTCCTATCCTGCAGGAGCGCATGATATTGACTAATTCTTTCAAGAGACCGGTCCACTTATTCCTTGACTTACGACTGTCATTCAACGGTTTCGTTGCATGAATAGAGAGAAAGATGAGTCGCGCAAATCTGAGCCAGAGCACCGAAATGGCATTTCGCTCACTCACTAGCTCGCTATAACGTTCAGAATTTGGCAGTGACTGCTTTCTGTCTGGTTATTGAAATTGGTCGTAATTCCTGTGGCTCAGCAGATAGAGCTGGTCTAAACAGTGTTTCTACATCGAACTTGATGCAGACTTGCTTTTATGAATAATTAAGGTTTATATTGACCTGGCGTCTAAACAGTGTTTCTACGTCGAACTTAATGTAGACTTGCTTTAATGCATAATTAAGGTTTATATTGACCTGGATGACTGGTTGACTACTTTCAATATTAGACATACGTGAGATTTTCAATTCAAAATGAAGGCAGAAACTGTCACTGTCATTTGCATCGCTCAATGATTGTCGGCATTAAAAGAGCGGTGCTACCCACGACCTGATTATCAACTGAATCATTCAAATGACTTTTGCAGACACAAATGATTTACTGGAATCACAAAGCCACTCACATCGTTTTGAAATTATTTGCTCTGTTTGATTTAGGTACACCACAATGAAGTGGAAATGTACTGACGTACGTGGAGAAGCTTCACCATTTTAAAAGCAGCTTTATTTTTCAGGCAAAGCAGTTCTCACTGATCGGCGGCAGCGGACTAAACAATTTATGCCGTCGAATATTTTGAAGGATTTTGGCTGCGGATATTTCGAAGAAGTATTCATTTCACGACAGGAACAACAAATTTCCATTCAAGAATTCCCGAATTTATCGTGCGGTATCAAACTTTCTAGATCTCATGTGACTGAGAAGGAAATAGAGGCCTCTTTGCAGAGCGTACTAAAGCACGCAAAAGATAGATCTGATGGAAGGAGCCGCCAACGCTCCCCTGCAGCTGAGTAATTGTGCCTGATGCCCCTTTTCTCAATAGGTGACTCAATTTTTCATATCTTATATTTGGTGTTATATCCTGGTTATCTATGTAGCTGTTATTGTGCATATAATCTAAATAGCAGGAACTTTATTAACAACATCAAACCCGCATGTTTCTGTTGAAATTTTAACTGGAAAATCGATGCTTTTTTCTGACAATTTGGAGTCATCAAATTTCAATGTTATTAAGAAAGTTCCTGTTATTCAAATTGTACTACATAAGTCTTTCGATGCCTTTCATAGAACATTTTGTAACCTCCATAGAACAATTGTATTTTTCGATCGTTAAGTTGTACTTTTGTATCTTCAGTGCTTATAAATACAATTTTCATGTGTGCACATTAAATTTTCATTGAATCGGTGCAGGTGTAGGCCTATTGCAAAATATCGTATTCTGTGTAATTTCGTTTTATTTCTACTACTCCTCATAGCTAGAAAGCTTATTGGTTTTCAGTGGAGCAGTACTGATGCACCTGCATCTTAGGGAGACAGCTCTAGTGTTTTACTAATTAATAGCGCAATGGGAAATTTCAACTGAAGGGTAGGGGCAAATCGGTAGAATCGGCGACCGCAGCTACCTACAGGCGACCGCACCTCATCTGCTGGGCGACCGCTGTTAGACCTCCGGGCGACTGCGCCCCGGCTCTTAAGGCGACCGCCCCAGGCAGTCAGGGCGGTGGACAAATAGGAATCCCCGGCGACGCTGAGGGCGACCTTTAGGCGACTCCGAAGGCGACTGACCATGGCGGTCGCGGCGACCGCTCTGGTTGATAGGGTATAGATCATACGAATTGGAATGGACGAGATTTGCTAATATTGGTCCAATCAGAGCTGCTTTCGGCATATAGGGAGAACATGCCGACACTTCCCGATTTTCTAATCATCATATCGGTGCAGCCGTCAATAGCCGATGGGTACCGACAACACCTGTGTCGGCATTCATTCGGTGCGACGACACGGTTGACAGCCGACACTGCCCGACTATTTGACGAGGCATCCCCGACGATTTTTTTTCACCGGGCCGATCTTCTGGCGGATGCTATAAACTCTTCCGTTACTCGCCTAAACATTCGTTTTGCAATACCCAAAATTGTAGCCCCCTACCAAGAAATCGTTCCCGCGTGCCTTCCTTAATGATGCAAATGGAAACTTTTACAGAAAATTTTCCGGAAAATTTCCAATTTTTTCAAAATTTTCCATTGGAAAGTTTTGAAATTTATTTTTTGGTGATTTACGTTGTTTCCTTCGTCTTAGAGACTTATTATGGTCGTTTGAAAAGACTATGTAGTATTCAAAGTCCGAAAGCTGCTCTATCATCCCTGTATGTTAACTTTTGGTACCAACTGCACCTTTTCTATGTCTATCAGATCTTTCCAAATGAATTTCAGGCTTAAGATGGATTTCAGATTTTGAAAAGATCTTTAATTCAAATGGAGATCTCCAATGAAATTCTTGGGCAGATCTGAAATCGATTTGGAAATATCTGAACCATCTGAACTATAGAAATGGAGGATGTGTGTCCTCAATAGTGATGAAAATTTTCCGGAAAATTTTGAATCAAAATTTTCCGTGGAAAATTATGGAAAAAATTGGAAAATTTTGGAAAATATTGGAAAATTATGGAAAATTTTCGAAAATTTTGAAAGTTTGGATTTTTTTGATAGGCCTCATAATTTGAGCGCTTCCACTGCCGAGGCAGCTTAAGTACCAATAAATTGGGTCTAAAACTATTGATTTCATCATTATTTCGATTAAAGCGATCGTAGTAATACGAGTTCCGTCCGCGGATTTTGAACATTCCTTTGCCACCAGTGGCAATTGTGTTATTTTGTTAGCATTTTTAGTTATCACACAGACACCGTTTGGGATAACGTGAATTTTGCTTTACAATAGAGGTATAATTTCATGCAATGTGAAAGATCTGGAGCAAAAGTAATTTTGGAGTTTGCTTGTTAGCTTGAAAGTTAAGCTTTATTGTGCATCTCCATATGTTGATGAATATGTGAAGAATAAGCACACAGTCCACGCAGCATTATACATGAGCGACCATATTGGAAGACTGCAAACTCGTGAGATATTTGGAAACTAAAGATATCTGTGATGAGTAGAAGAATATCTATGACAGTTCCAAGTTCTGGCATATTGTCCGATCTTCGTTGAGGACAAACTGCATGCACATCTTCCATTTCTAGCTCAGATGGTTCAGATAGTTCCAAATCGATTTCATAAGAGATCTACCCAAATGAATTTCAGACATTTCCAGATGAATTGGAGATTCTCCAGTTGAATTTAGGATCCTTTCAAAGTTGGGTTTCTGATAGATATCTGAAATTCAGTTAGAGAAATCTGAAATCCATCTAATATCTGAAATTCATTTGGGATGATCTGAAATAGACATGGAAAGGGTGCAGTTGGTTCCAAAAGGTAACATGCAGAAATGATAGAGAAGTTTTCGGTCTTTGAATATTACATAGTCTTTTCAAGCGACTACAACAGGTCTCCAAAACAAAGGAAAAAATGTCAATCACCAAAAAAGCAAATTTCAAAATTTTCCACTGGAAAATTTTCCGGAAAATTTTGAAAAAATTGGAAAATTTTCCGGAAAATTTTCGGGAAAATTTTCCATTTGCATCACTAGTCCTCAACGAAGATATCGGACAATGCGCCAGAAGTTTGAAGCTATCATAGATATTCTTTACTCATCACAGATATCTTTAGTTTCCAAATATCTCGCGAGTTTACAATCTTTATAGCTTCCAATATGGTCGCTCATGAATGCTGCGTAGACTGTGTGCTTATACTTCATCACATGTTCATCAACGCATGGAGAATTTGCATCACTATGATCACCCGGTGATAAATGATGTCAGGGTCCCTGACGGGGCCCTTTAGGGCACTTGGGCAAAACTAGGGCACCAATAAATTTTCAAAATAGGCTCTGTCTTTGTAAATGACAAGATTTTTGATAATTTCCCTGAGAAAATCAATAACGAGCAAGTTTTCTCAAAATTCGATATCAGGGCAAGGTAACCTTAGGGCAATATATAATTTCAGGGCATCTTCAGGGTATGCCCTGATTACACTAGATGATGCTGCATCTCCACACACATCATTCACATGCTTCCTTAGTTATGTGCCACTTCCTACTTTCTGTAATTTGACAGACTCGGTAATGTAATTTTACCATACAATTTTTGGGTCACGCCCCGGTGGGAAATGAACTTGCGGCCCGCCTTCGGCTGGGTGGTGGCCATCGGGGAACTTTCGGCCACATAAAAATGCATCAAGGACATTCACAAAACTTAAGCATGATAATTTGTAATCGAAATATGTACAATAATAAATCAATGAAATTCTATTCTATTCTGAAATGCTATTATTCTATGTAAAACAACATTATGAAAGATGTCTGCAAGATAAGACATATGATTCATTAATAGATAGAAAATTTGGAAATTAATTGCGGTCATGTGATCTATACACCTGCAAAAGGAATACTTAGTTCAATCTACTCCGTCTCCCGGATCCACGCTGCAAAATAAAGCTTAACTTTCAAGCTATAGCAAACTACAAAATGAAGTACATTATTTTCGCTCCAGATCCTTCGCATTGCATGAAATTATACCCCTATTGTAAAGCAAGATTCATGTTATCCCAAACGGTGTCTGTGTGAAAATTAAAAATGCTAGCAATCTAGCAAGCCACTGGTGGCAAAGGAAATGTTCAAAAATCCGCGGACGGAAATCGTATTGCTACGATCGCTTTAATCGAAATAATGATGAAATCAAGAGTTTTAGACCCAATTTATTGGTACGCAGCTGCCTCGGCAGTGGAAGCGCTCAAATTATAGGCCTATCAAAAAAATCAAAAATTTAAAAATTTTCCAATTTTTTCCATAACCTTCCACGGAAAATTTTGATTCAAAATTTTCCGGAAAATTTTCATCACTAGCCTTCCTGCAATTTCAAATGCATGCATACTCCAATGTTCAGGTCTAGGTATATCAGGTACTTCTTTTGAGATACAGAAAAAATGCGAAGACTCGTGTTGGACGTCTCAAGTTGCGTTATATTTATCTAATATAAAAATCTCACGCATAATTGCACTCATCAAATGTTGGCAACGCTGCATTCATGATTGATGACTATAGAGTGAATGTTTCCATAAGAACGGTGACGGATTCAAAATTATTAGATATCTACGATTACTATGTGCGCATGCTTATTTATCGTATAGTGTGGATGAAGATATCTATCCCTGATGTGTCTATTCTGTGCACAACTATGTAATTCATTTTGAATTCAAAATATCAATGATGATCAAAATCTTTCACAGATATCATTCATTCACTTTGTAACGCTTTTCATTGCCACGTGTTTGTGAGAGGAGAAAATGTTTTGATGATAGACAATTGGATGGAAAGAAATGTGAAACTGATTTGATGAGAAAATGAATCGGAAAGTACTTTCTCATCTATTTCATTCAGGAATTCTTGTCGGTGGTCATTTATTTGCAAAATGGAAACCAAAAGTTATTTTCATTGAATTTCCAAAAATCGACGACATTTCTAAATTTTTGATGAAAATCTTCAATGAGGAAAACAATTTATTGAGAAATGAAAGGGAAAAGATGACAAATGTGAAATGGAAGGAAATTTGAAGTTTTTTTGTTGAATTTTCATCGGGGAAGGATTCGGAGGTACAGACAGTGTCCCGGAGGAAGGAGGAGAAGTTCTGCATCGTTTTCTAGAGTTTCAGACTTCCAATCCTTCACCTGATGCCACATTGAAAATTCTTCCTTTCCATCAGCTGTTGTGTAATAGCCATCTCTTCCTTCCTTCATCACATGGAATAAGCATTTCTCTCCAACCTTCGACTTCGCTGTCAGTCGCTCAATCTTTGTATTCTGCGGACGTCTCCCCCACAGCTCCGCCACAGCATTTCGTACATCGCCGACTGTCGGCGTCTGTGGAAGTTGCAAGTCCTGGAAACCTCCTTTCCCTGCGTCCGTGAGGTCAGCCAGAAAGAATGCAACTGCAAAGAAGAGAAAATGAAAGAATTTCACGCAAAGAAGTTGTTTGGAAGGAAAATCAGTTGAAGGTTCCGTTCTGTTAATCGAATCCTTTTTCACTGTTTGGAAACGGAGAATTGACAACTGCTGATCGTCCTGTGAACGTCTTTTCCATTCATTTCTTCTCTTATTCATCTTTTCTGTCTACAATTCACTTATTAAAAGAAAATCTTTCAAAAACGGATTCTCCGCATTCAAATGATTGAAATCCAATGAAAATGACAATCAAAAGTCATCGAAATATAAAAATATTGAATAATTTTTGTTTTCATTTCTTTCAGATTTAACTTGTTTTGTCGGATTTCATCTTTTTTATCATTCCCGTCAAGGAGGACGAGTCTGCGTTGTTCTAAATAGAATTCGGTTATCGTAGAATGTCAGTAGGAGACATCTAAGCTACAAATTTACCTTTTAAACTCCGTCATGTTCAAGCAGTTCATTCTGAGAACTTCAGATTTCAAAGAACTTTATAACTAGCAATAAATTTGTTCGTTATCGATATCGCGTTTCAGTTCAGAGGAACGAACAGCATTTATCTCAGTCTCTAAATATCAATTTGGAGCTTCAGTGTCGATGCATTCACAAGTGATTGAAAAGTTAGTGAATACCAAGTTAACACATGTTTGTTTCAACAAATAAAGTCCTATTAATGTCTGTCTTCGTCATGAATCCATCTGTTAACACATAAGTTTAGTTCCCTGAATCCAGCTTCGTGAGGAAGACAGATATTTGAATTTATTAGCTGTAAAATTCCTTTACTTTTGAAATATCAATGAGAATTTGAGTGCAGACTTAACCCGTGCTCACGTTCCTTTCGGGGATGTTTCTATGAAATTCTATCTAGACTGAATGTTAAGTAAAACAATTTCAGCAGAAATTCAACTTACAAGACTGAGGAGGAGGAGAACATTGTACACTTGAATCCTTCTTGGGAATATCTGTAAAGTGAAAATCAATTCATCAACGTTCAGAGCAAAACAAACATTAGGAATGAATCACAATCAAATAATTCTTCAGTCAAAACATGCACAGAATGAGCGCATAACGTTTCCCATTATCTATATTTCGCAGGTCTATTGTCAACGTTCTCTGTCATCAAAAAGACATCGATAGAACGGGAAATTCCTATATTTTCATACAAATGTGTGCTATGTAGGCTACTGCGCGTTCCCTTGAGTCCCTCAACGTTTCTAAAAGAAGCCTCATGTGTGTGCTTGTTGCATTTTCACATAGTCGGTCGATAAACTTATCCATCACTGGGTACAATTTGAATGAAATGGTTGAATATCAACGGCATCGATCACCATACCGACGAAGTTCCCCGACTAAGGCGTTAAGTCGCTCTCCTTATCCTGCCAGGAATATAAGAAATTTACAGAGCTTCCTAAATATGTCAAGGTTGCGAGTAGGACTTACATTATGCATAGAAAATCATGTTTATTACGAAATAAAGCTTCATGCACCGTACGCAGAACGGGGTGACTTAATACAGTCTTTCCACTGGATTTTCTAGAAAATCTATTCTAATTTTGATAAATCAAAATAACAGGCACAAACATCGAATAGGTGACAGTGTATTATAATTCAAAATACTTATTTTGCAGTTATATCATTGAAATGATTATATCATACATGTATGTGAAAAACAATTCGACGCGCGATTCTAACTGAATAAGATTAGTTGAATATGACATTGAAATCAGTGGTCGGATTCTTAAATTTTGAAAAATTCGTGCATCATTTTTGCGGATGTCAATAATGCATTTTTCAATCATTTTCACCCCACCTACCTGAATTAAATACTCTCATGTACATACATACATGTATACAGCATGGCTCAGCGAGTTTGCATCAAGCATCAAAATATACGAGTAGCTATGACTCCGTAAATCTCTCCACTGCTGTTCTGGATGTTTACCATCAATAGTCGGATTACTTTCATTATGTTACATGTACATAGATACTATAGTCAACAAAATTAGAATATCCTGTTACTTGAAATCACACTATATCACAAAAGTTATTCAATGATTAATTGAAGAGTTCCAGAATCATTCTATTCATTTGAGAAATGATTGTAGGTGAAGAAGTTTTCAGTGTGTTTCTTCCAGAAAAGAGCTAGGTTTCCTAAACGCTTGACGGAGAAATTATCCAATAATTAGAAATTTTATCTGTGAATTCTTGAGATCTTCTTACAACAAGTACACCGATCACTTTCAATTATGACTCTGTGAACCAAATTTTAATTCGTATTGCAGTGTTGAATGGCTGTCAATGATTGCTACAAATAGACACAGTATATTAATCCATGGAATAGTAGGCTATTTCATTTGAAACAATGCCACCATCTCACTTAAAATTCTCTTCATGAAGATCCTGTAATTTGCTTGAAATAGGCATTACTTTCCGAAGATATCTAGAATAAATAGAATTTGGAATTCTACTCATTTGAAATGGGCAGGTCTATTCCGACAGTATGGCGACGTGATGACGGACCTTAAATAAATACGAGCTATCCTGGCTGACCATACTTCTAAAATACAAAGACAAGTTGCCGAAGCTGTAGGAATAAACTAGTCAACCGCTCAACGAGTCCTCAAACAGTAGAGTGCAACTGGTGACTTCACCGCAAATTATGAGAATTGCGGAGGACGGAACAAGAAATTCGACGAAAGAGACATTCGCCATATTCGTCAATTGTCTGAGAAAAATCCGAAAGTGACTCAACAAATGCTTGAATGGTTTCCAGGTGCCTCAAGTGTTCTTCAGCTGCACAATGCCCCCTCTCATAACTCACGAAGAACCATAGCTTGTCTCGATATGCATAGCCTCAACGTCCTGAGCTGTCCTGCCCAATCCCACGATTCTCCAACCCCATGGCGAATTTATGGGGCATTGTGGAACACAGACTCAGAGATTGCAAATCTCATTCTCGCAGCGAAATAGCATCTTCATTTGTAAAAATATGGAATCGAAATGGAGAAACTAAAGAAATGTGCACGCCTTTGGTTGAAAATGTACCAAGACGAATAGCTTCAATGATCGCTAACCGTGGTGGACACACTTAATATTGGTAACTTAGAGAGTTTCTACTTTCATGTTTTCTTATCCTATACAATGTATTCTAAATAATCACGAGGTGTGTTTGCTTTTATATTGATTTGAAATGGTTATACACTCAAAATTCGCAAATTTCAGGCTTGATCCAAACTTGCTTCACCACTTTGTCCATAATTCTTGTTTTTCATTTTGACCGCAAACTTTGTCAATTTCCGCATCTACCGAGCACATTGCCACGGAAGATTCCAATATAATGGATTAAGCTTGTTTCATGTGTTCTTCAGCTCCCTGTCTGTTCGCATCCTGGGCATTTTTCTCAGTAAGGAGTTCATCTTCCTTTGTCAGAAGCTTCTGAAGATCACGACTAGTCGCTTCCTCCGAGATTTCAGCTAGCAATCTTTCTTCTGCTTTATTTTCTTATTACTTCTTCCTCTGCATCTTTTTCTTACATACGTGGGTTGATCGGAAAGTTCTCGGACTCCACCTGCTATGTCTATGCTACTGACTTCGATAGCCATTGCTTTCTTCATATTCAGTGTGCTTGAAGTGTAGGAAGATCGATTTCGTGATTTGATGTCATCTTCACGTTGACAGGAAGGTATTGTAAATTGATCATTTGCAACCTCGGCGATCGTTCAGTATGAGTAATAATGGAGAACAGCGAGCGTGCATCAAATTTTGTGTTAAGTTGACCAAGACAGCTACCGAAACTCTTGACATGCTTCGTCAGGTCTACGGCTCAAATTGTCGTTCTCGTACATCCGTCTTCGAGTGGTATTCGCGGTTCTGTTGAAGATGACGAGCGCTCAGGCAGACCGACAACCAGCAGGACAGCCGACAATATCAACGAGGTTCGACAACTCATTCGTGAGGACCGCCGTCGTACCATTCGCCAAATTTCGCAGATGGTAGGAATTGGTTATGGAGTTTGTCAGGAAATCGTGGCCAGTGACCTGGATATGCGAAGAGTGGCTGCCAAGTTGGTTCCTCGAATCTTGACCACTGAGCAGAAACAAAGGCGGGTGGATGTGTGCGAGGTACTCCTTGAACATGTCAACGGTGATCCAACTTTCATGTCGCGAGTGATCACAGCCGACGAGAGTTGGATTTACGGATATGATCCTGAAACGAAACAGCAGTCATCCCAGTGAAAGAGGCCTCGAAAAGCCCGACAATTTCGCACTTCAACAAAGACAATGTTGGTTGTTTTCTTCGACCAGAAAGGCATCGTTCATCGTGAATTTGTCGACCGGGGGCGGACAGTGAACTCGGAATTTTACTGTGACGTCTTACGACGATTGAGAGAGGCAGTTAGAAGGAAGAGACCTGACTTGTGAAAGAACCGCAATTGGCTGCTCCATCACGACAACGCACCTGCGCATGCGTCCTTGAAAACAACCCAATTTTTGACCGATCACGGCATGACCACTGTTACACATCCTCCGTACTCCCCTGAGATCGTCCCATGTGACTTTTCTTTGTTCCCAAAGCTGAAACTGCGGTTAAGAGGACGTCACTTCCAGACTGTTGAAGAAATCCAAACAGAGACAGATGCTGTTTTGAGAAACTTTAAGCCGGAGTTTTTCAACGAAACTTTCGAGGAATGGAAGCGCCGCTGGAAGCGCTGCATTCGTGCACATGGCGAGTTCCTCGCAGGCGATAACTCGAATTTACTTGATGATACTCAGTAATGCAATTATTTTGTAATTCTTAATACATTTTTCATTCCTGGAATACATCTCTATTTTTGATGCAGCATCAATCCGGGAACTTCACACATTGTGGCATGAGTTCATATCACCACGGAAATCAACTATGGGGTGATAGAAATTTGATGCGACTATATATCCTTTCACAACAGATGGTCTTCCGTGAAAAAGGACTTTGTTCAGAGTTGAACAATCTGTACCGGTTTTTCACACCAACAATTGATTGAATAAGCAACTAATTCAATAAGTTTATTGCGCAGAGAGGGTGCAAAAAATGCACAGGAAGGGGCGTGAAATCATTTTTATTGCGCAATTGCGCAGGTCTGGCAACATTGAGTGGCATCCAACCGGCAATTTATCCTTCAGCATCTCAAAATAATTTCCAGCTCTCATCATTGAATCCTGTGGAAGGAAGAACGGGCCACCTCATCCTGAAGCTGCAATTCTTCCCCAGATCATCACCTTTGGCGGATTCTTTGAGGTCGCAATTTCGTACCTTCGATTATTCCACTGTCCTGGTGGGTGTCGAACATGTGGGCGATCACTGCTAAACTGAGATACCACAGTTTCATCACTGAACATGACTCGATGACATTCAGGGATTCCCCAATGAACATGTGCTATAGCAAAGGCCAAGCGATCTCTTTCGTTTTTCTCTGGCTCTACCAGATACTGAAAATTGAGTTTTTGATAACAACGATGTTTCTATTTGTATTGTCTTTAATACATTTACTTCTTAGTTAAATTGAGAGGATAGTTTAGCAATTCTAACTTTGAAGAAAGTTACAGTCAATTAAGTAAAATGTTTAAGGTGTCCAAAGACTTATGGTTGAGTCTAACGGCCTACATAATATTCAAAGCTGTTATTGAAAACATGGGAGCTGTAAATGAACACTTTGACAAACACTGATAGACTTATTAAATGCTAAATAATGTCAGTAAACTGCCCTCAGCTCTACATGGGTCACACGACACCCAGTTCTCCCCTACTTATTGAATCCACACAAATTGCGAGTAGGATGAAAGATTCAAGAATGTTTTGTAGAAGCACGACATTCATAAAAACTGGAGAACTGGAAATTATAGTGGGTACTACTTAGAAATGAGCAATAATGAGAAAAGTAATGAAGGAAATGAGAAATATATTTAAGTAAAATATATATAATACTATATAATGATAATATATAATCGTGCAATTATTTCCATTAACAACTACTGTAGTGTCTGGTGCAGCAACCGAATCCATCGATGAACTTTCTAATGGGACTTACTCGTGTAACGATTCAGAGCTTCTTGCAATGCTCGGCAATCTGTTTCACTCTCATTGCGCTTGGTCTTTTCCATGTTCAGAGCTGATTGCAGACGATTGTTGGTTTCACGAAGATGTCGATAATTTGCTTCACTCTCATTGCGCTTGGTCTGCTCATTGTTCAGATCTGCCTGCAACTCCTCGATTATTGATCTCATACGTGATATCGTGTTTTCTGCTTCTTTGTGCTTTCTCATTAGTGCATCGTATTCCAGTAAAACCTTACTAAGCTTTTCTTGATAGCTGAGAACCAATTCATCAGCTTTGTCATCTGAAATGAATACAAAACAATCTCAATGATGGCAATAAAAGGACTGGATTGCTACGAAATGTCATTGAAATGCAGGTAACGGTACTTTTCGAAGTGCGCATCACACCAGATTGAATAAAACGACATGCTTGTAGAATAGGTTACAGTGAACAGTAGTGCAGAATGAACACCTTGAAAATGAAACTTAAGACTGACCGCAAATTAGCTGTATTTCGCAGTTCCACATTTCCGAACTGCATCGTTGATTCAAGTCGTATAAGAGTCGAAAGAAGCTTCACAACGATAATGTCAAAAATCATTTGTTTCTTCATTGCAATGACGCTACACAATAGTTTCTGTAAATAGAACTTGTAATTATCTGAGGTTCTGCTTGATAAATCTTTGGGTAAAAACTGCTAAACTAAAATACATGTACCTATGTCAAGGCTTCTAGTATCACAGAACTATCACAATTGTACCGTTTTCAGCTTTTTACTGCACAAAACATTGCCCTAGTAATGAGGTATTCCTATTCGCTTTATACAAATAAAATGATTTCAATGTGAATATAGAAGATTTACTTTCGGTCATATGTGAAATCCTCATTGGCTGCCGGTCACGCTGAGAAAAAAGGGAAATTGCAAGGTTGTGTGGCAGATCCGCCGATATCTACAAGTCAGTAATTCTGTTGCCACCAAACCTGAGCAAATCAGTCTGCGATGGAATGTAAATTTCATCTATCTCCAAATCCGGCACTGTTATCGTCGAGATCTCGAACGTCGAAAAAATGGTCGAGATCTCGAGACTGAATTGACTAGATATCATACCATTTTATTTTAACAGCCCCATTTTGACGTGATCCAAATATAAATCCTGATTTCGTACGCGTAACGTTATTACGCTTCAGATGCAACGTTATAACGTTTCCTATGTTACAATAGTTACTAGAGAAATACACGAAATGATGCTGATATGATCTTTAATTTTGATTTCATGGAATAATGGCATTGATCAAATCTTTAAATTCGCTGACTTTTACACATAAGTAACCACTACTCGATTTTCATGTGAATTCGTATAACGTTATTACGTTTGACCTCAATTAAGAATGAAAGAATGGTAAAGCAAAGTCAGCATGCAAACATTGATTTCAGGGAATCTGCTAACCAGTTTGTCCGGTGGATCGATACCAACCTGCTAACATCTTCAAAAATGTAATTGAGATGTAGTAAATGCGTGCGATGTAACGTTGTTACGCATGGAATTGCTCATAAAAGAGGCTAAAGAGAGAAGACCTAAAGAAAACAGACAAAGTTTGCTTTGTTCTCACGTCGAAATTCATGTAAGTGTACGTTTTGGTCTCGGATTGCAATAGTCTGAATATTATAAATATGATGCATAATGGACAGATGAACATGTATCTGTAGAAACAAATTTTGATGCGTGCTAAGGATTAGTACTATTAAGATTTCAGATAGTGTAAAGATAGAATTGAATGCGTTTCTTCCGCGCTATTTCTACATCCACAATCGATTTCTTACCAAAAGCAAAAGCTATATTACTAGCCGCGTTGATGATTAGTTACATAACATATATGACTGTGTGCACACTACACAATAGTACACATGCAATCATGTATGTACATTTACGTCATGTCAATAACAAGATGAATACATAAACTACGTGGTGAGATCAAATGATTTAGACTTGACCACAAGGCGCAATGCTACAGACTTGTTTCTTCGTACAGTGGAACTTATTAGTTTCATCAACATTCACATCTGCAGCAAATTATATCACTTTCAATCTATCGAATTTTCATCTATTTTTTGATATTTTTATCAAGTTCTATCGTATTTTGAGAATTTTGTGTATGAGGAATAATAAGAACTAATATTGCAGGTCAACTTACTAAACCATGATAATATTCTACACAGGTTGGCGGCCAGATTTCAAGCCTCAAATTTCCGGGTGATTTCCGACCTCTTTCATCGAATTTCCACACCACTTTTTAATATTGATCAGATATATGTCATTCCAATTACACAGCTCAAAAATGATCAGGACACTTCTGCAAACTATTTCTATCATCAAATTTCAAACTTTTACTATTTGAATTTTGCTATCAAATGTTGACGGGAACAATAGTTGCCTCCATCGACCACAGTTTTCAAAATGTTCTGAATTCTCTAAGTGGTGGTTCTTCAGATTATACACATATAGGCCTACTTTTCCTCAATGGCCTGCAGTCATTGAACTCCTTATGGAATTTAAATGATTTCATATCGACAGAACAGTTCACTTCCTGAAATTTCCAACGATCAAAAAACACTTCCTTTTTATCATCTGATTCATAAAATTCTATTAACTTGCATTTAGCCGTATCTCTATTTTGTTATTCAGGCTTCACTTTTCGAACATGTTCAGTTGCAGCAATTATATTTTGTAACATGACATTTTGAACTGCATCGTATTCATGCCATGATAGAAAACCATGATTTCAGGATGCACATGTTAATACAAGATGACACCCACTTATCCGGACGTATCGACAAGAGAAACCAGAAAAAAATGCCACAATGGACGAAAACCGCAAGCGCCCAAAGAATTCCTAATTATCATCCTCTTTTCATTAGCCTGCGTAGAAATAATGGGCTCATGGTGACCGTCAGTCACAATTTGTGTCTCGAACTAAGTCAAGTGTAATGCTGGAGAATCAATGTCTCGATCCTTCTTGATTCAGCGAATGCGGTGCAAACGTAACAATGCTGCCTCAGTATTGCGGACATTACCATCGGGTTAAACCATGTCAGAAGTTTCCTTATCCGCTTTAATTTGACTCAATGTGACTTTGCATTCTTCCTAATCAAATTATTCAACTTGTTTCTTCTTCACATTGTATGAATAATTCCGTCAGTTTCTTGTTGTTTATTGAAATAAAATTCAAAACATGCCGAAAATAATTAAAACGTCCATACAGTGAGTTGAGAATACCCATCTTTTGAAAATATGACGTCTCAAAAGCAATTTGCTATTTCAACTTTTGTTAAGATACGCATCCTGACCATAAATAGGCATGCATGTTTTTCTGAGCATGTGTCATCGACTTGTCAAATTTGCTTGATTTGATGCTTTGAACGGTATTTAGTGTTTATTTTTCGCGTTTCTGGTGTGGTCGTGACCGGAGCAAAGAACAAAATCTTTAACGCCAGAGGAAGCTGCAGGTGCTCCATATACTAACGACCCCGATATTTGGAAGGGTGGTTATACATAAGTCCCATTCGTTTGGGTGACTTTCTTGTCATGATTTGCAGTGAGGTCTTCGAACACATCACTTTTTAGCTTAGCCATTGACTTTTATTCAAACTACCAACGAAACCTCTTCTGCACTATTTTGTCCGTGCAGCGTTGGTAGAATTTTGTTGGCATGATTTTGGATTGCTATCTTTCCTCAACTTGGTGCGGGTGAATGCTAGTGTAAAATTAAGCTATTCTTGATCAGAATTCTTACTGATCAAAAAGTTCTGCACCTGAAAAAAGGTATTTTGCAACTTATGGAATTGATACCGTGAAGATAAACGATCATTTAGATATAACTTGCAAGATAAGACTCACAACTTTTATCACATCATTAGAGGCTGCATAATGTGACAACTTGCAATATTACGAGTCGCTAAGAAATAAAATTATATGCAAGCCTGTTAAGAAACACAAAAACAAGGACGATTTTTGCCTATCTCTGTCGATTAATTGTGAGTTTGTGCTTGGAAATGCGAATTTATTTATAGTCATCCCATCGCCTTCCATGTGAATAACCACACATTGCTTTTGTAAGATAAACATTAATTAACTGTAAAACTTCATCATTAGCGATTTCACTATAAGGGACGCGTTAACGACACAACCATCGCCTCACAGTTGTCATTGACAGTCAGATAGAAACGAAACAAATTCATGAGGTCATGAATATTTCATCCAGATGTGTAGCATATTGGATATTTCAATTAAGCTTCAAAGAAATTTACCAAAAATGATTTGCTACAGGAATACAAAATAGAATGAATGAGATGAATGATGACAAGGCGAATCATTTGCTCTAAAGCATACAATTGCTGCTATCGTCAATTAAATCCCTTCTTCTTCAAATGTAATTCCTCTATGAAAAAGCTTCTTACATCAGAGAATTCAGCAGACCACCCTTTATTCGATATAGTCCTGAGAATCCGTGAAAATCGAACAATAGTCCCTTTCTCGTATACAAGCCGACGACAAAATTGTTTCACAATTATCTCCTCCATCATATATAATGATCTAAATGGACAGCATGCGTGCATCTTGTGATCAAAGTACTTTATTCACTTTACTTGACTTACCTTCTAAGTTTACCTGTCATCACCATTTTGTGATCAATGTGCTTGGTTTTGATTCCTATTTTTCCAAATATAAGGTTATTATTATTATTTATATGCTCCTCTATTCTACAAGTGCAGTATTTTCTAGCTCAAACAGTGAAACGCTATCACATTCCGGCCATCGCGATGTAATGTGCTTCATTAGGATTAGCAAAATTTGTATTGATCCAAGATTATTAAAGCATCTGAAGCATACGCACACTTGGAGACTTTGAGCTAAAATTTGAATGAATGCTACAGTCGTCTTCTCTTAAAAACGAGCTAAAAGATCATACAACTGCACAAAAAAGTTTAGATTAAAAGGTAATCTGCCAAAACACAGGAAATAATCACGATTATAACTCACTTTCATGCACTGATTTCGTCTCCACCTTCAAATTCATCGAACGAATTGGACAGCACTCGATATTTAACTGCTGGCTTGACTGCTCCTGTTTTTGAATGCGGCGTCCGCATCCACGACAAGTGTAGACATATCTCAATAGCTCCCGTCTTGAGATGCCTGACTCCTCTGCGAGGTAAGCGGCAAACTCCTCGAAAACCATTCTCCCACCTTTAGCATTCCATCTGTATGTCTGTTCATCAATGGACACCTCATATTCTGGTCTGCACACATCCAACTGCTGTTTGAAGTCCAAAACTGCACCAGGATGTAGGATCGTGTCCTTCGACTTCAGAAAGAAGTCTTCTTTCTCGAACTTCCTTAGTTCCTGCTTCAAATGGCAAGCATACGAGCCTTCTTGTACAGGAAGCTTCACAGATCGTACATGTCCAGCCTTCCGCGAGCCGCCTGACACTTCAACACACACTGACTTCGTGACTGTAATGACAGCGTTCTCTGGAAGCTTCAGTTGACGAATTGTCTTGTTGACTTGCAGGTCTTCCCCGTTAAACTGAAAAGTCAGTCCTCTTGAATTCGGAACAATGTTCTTCAAGCGTTGAAAGGGTTTGACGCGGCAGTGTCTATAACGCCCGTTACAGAGGACATAAATGTTCCGGGTGGTCGCAGGTGTGGGAAGATCAGACAAAACTACATTCAATAAGACAGTTTTAGAATTATCCTTCAATTCACCAATGTCATTCAGTGAAAAGTCGATGTCGTATTCTTCTTCTTTGTCTTCAGATTTGAAGACATAATTGCCAAAAACCCCAAAATGCCCTTTCCAACTATGCATTACTTGGCTCAAAGCTGTGTTCGGTGGAAATAGGAAGCTTTTATCGAGAGATACATTTTCCGCTGAGATAATCACTTTCCAAACTCCTGCAAGGAAAAGGATGCTTAAAAGTCAATGAATTGTGAATAACGTGAGTAGTTAGCAGCAATAAGAATCTCATTGTTTTCGAAATAAAAATTCCAGGAGCTTTCATTGTAAAATCCTATAAGTTTCCAGGCGAAATTCATAATGTTTACAGGCAACGAAATTATCCCATCCGCTGCTATCCACTTCAGGGGGCGCAGTACACCGAATATCCGTCATGATTTTTAACGAATATTTCTTTTACATCCTACGAAGGTTTTGTTCGAAAATACGCAAAATGAACTGTGTATGGTGTAGACAGGGCTTGCGCGATCTAAAGACCCACACGCGGTATTGATCTAGCGATTGTGTTGGGTTGTTCATCTGAGCACACAATCCTTCTCTCGATTTGTAGAATATCACGTCATTGTATGATAATATTTCATTCTAGCTCCCTACATTTCATAATTTAGTAGGCATGCGGTCATTTGAGCACAGAGCACTTAACGTCAGGTTACCACTTCAGGGAAGAAGTCGGAAATTTATAAAACTGAGAAAGTATCAAGGTATTCCACACTTTTCCTCAACTGCCAAGAAAGTTTTAACTTCAGCCCTAACAAAAATCGTGGGAAAACACAAGCAAGTATTTCAAAAGTAAGAGTCTAATGACTTAACAAATCAGGTGAGTTTAAATGTAGGGATAGCGCTCCAGAGCTGGAAGCCATTATTGTAGAGTTTTGACATTGAGATTATGAATGACTTTTCACGCCGTGCAGAGAGGATTTCCGGGAGACGAAACTTGCTTGAGTTGCTCACAATCGGTAGTCGATGATGGTTCAATGGGTGCAATCTGTCTTGGATCAGTTGAAGAAATAATTTGAAGCCTAAAACTTGTTCGTCGATATGACAGTGGAAGATTAAGACATTCACAGTTTCTAGTTTCACATCTCGTTGAATGGCATCGTCTTTGAATTTTCTGCAATAGGTCTTCTGATTCTTTGTCGAGGTTTACGAATAATAGTGCAGAATAGTCCAAAATGCTCCTCACACAAGTCTCATAAATCTTGATTAATTCCGGCTTGGTTAAATATCCCTTCAGCTGTCGTATGACGAATATTCTTGATGATGCCTTTTTGCAAGTTCCATACATGTGTGTCTTCCACTGCAGCTTAGTATCAAGAATTGCTACATTTTCTTGGATTGATACATCAGAGAATTTGAATGTTGTTCCATCGAATGACACAGCTGCAGATACGAACATTTGTCGATATTTTGCAGTCTTGATTTTCATTTGATTTCTGTCTGTATATTCTATATTTCCTGATATGAATTGATCGCTGGAGATTGCGTTTCATCCTTGGAAATAGCTCCCAAAAGAAATATGTCGTCTGCATATTTGAAAAGTCTCATTTACAGATCTTATCATTATGTCAGACACGAAATAGCCAAACATGAAGGGCCTAGAGATGACCCTTGAGGAATTCGACTATCAACTGCCGCACACAAACTCTAACTATAACGCCATTTTACTCTGAAATTTCGAGACTAAAGAGGTTGCTGATAAAAACTTTCATAAACTCACTGAAGCCGTCGTTGTTCATCTTGTCAAGCAAAATCTCATGCCGGACACGGTCAAATCCTTTCATCTAATCTACACTCAGCAAATGACAAGCCTTTGATGTCCCCTTTTGTAGATTATCGAAGATGAAGCTCTCAATTCTGTATGAGATGAAATCCAGTAGTTGATCCTTTTGATCTGTAAGTGAATTGAGACCTATCAAACCTTGAAAGGAATTCAGCGCCCATTCTTCTCACTAAAATCTCTCAGGTATCGCCAGGAGAGAAATTGTTCCTACTTCTTTTATGTTTGGAGGCTTTGTTTTTGGGACAGAGATCAAATCAGCTATTTTCCAAAGTATTGGTGAGTCGGCTTCTTCAATGCATCTATTGCAGTTGTACAATAATGGTTCTGCGAGCACTTGAGAAAACTTGGATCACACAAGCGTTGGGATCTGATCTGGGCCGGCTGCTTTGCGTGGATTTATTTCACTCAACAGTTTACACACTTCAGTTTCAGTTATTCAGAATGGTATAGGTGTTGGTGGATGCTTGACTGCGCGTTGAAAAGGTGAGTTGTAGTTGTCTGCCAGGTTGCACTTGATTTCCTCAAGAATATCACGAATATGCATTAAGTTTGATATTAGGCAACCAGGTGTCTGAGAAGTTACTATCTCCCTTGACCCTTTTATAGATATCCCATATCGTCTTGCCATTATCGATTTCGTGTCAACCCCATGCCTTTTTTGTTGAGCAAAAAATTGACTGATGACAGAATTGAACCCAATACGTCAGAAGGAGAGTCCAACCGTTAAACCACTCGGCTAC
Organism: Prostheceraeus crozeri; assembly: GCA_907163375.1. Lineage (NCBI taxonomy): Eukaryota > Metazoa > Platyhelminthes > Polycladida > Euryleptidae > Prostheceraeus > Prostheceraeus crozeri. Next base: position 147,623 of record CAJQUW010001043.1, read on the forward strand.
AGAACGTGCCACCAATGGACGACAATAAGAATTCAGATAAGATTAGCTTTTCGCAAATGTCTGCTGTGCAGTGTCTGGTTCACTAAATGATATCGACAGCAGCAGCAGCAGTCAAGCAAGTGATTGATGACGTCACGTCTGGAGCTTACGTACGTAGTACAAGGCTGATGCACAGAAAGATATCCATTGTAATGTGGCGGATGAATAATTCAATGTGGAAGGAATAACACTATATCACAGTATAGTCGATCGATGATAGCAGACAGCCAGATAGCTAGTAATAGAGACGACGCACAGCGATGAGATGCAATGGACGCAGAGGAAATCCGGAAGCGTTCCAGCGAAGCACAGCGACGCCAACCATTCAAGACAAACCAAGAGAACCAAAATCGCTGAAATCCACGAGAAAGAATCCTCACCACCTGAAACGCCGATCACAGCCACAAAGACGACACGACGAACCGAAAGAGCCAAAACTCGACAAGAAAAGGTGCCGGGACACCACCAAACCGAGCCGAGTAATCCAGGTAGCAACCGACACCAACATCACGCAGCACCATAGTGCAGCGAGTATTATAATATATAAGTACTTGTGAATTTTGTTTGTTGATAATCTTAAAATCAAGAAATATTGATAATTTGAAGTAAACTCTCGAACATATTTTCTATTTTTTAAATCATTTTATTGCCATTTGTTAATCACGTTAACTTAATCATGTCAGTTGATCGCTGCCCATGTTTGAATCCATAACTCTTTTTAGGTAGCAAAAAATCCCGCACCTCGTCTTGTAGCATCTTCGACTTGATCATGCTTGAATAGGCTAGCCCATTCGACCGGACACTCATGAATTACTCGACTGAACTCGGTTATTTGATGATATACAACAAGTGATAGAAAGATTCTACACGAATGATTAAAACTTACAACTATGTCAAAATCATGCCATAGGTAAAGACAATAGGTGAATAAAATCAATAAGTCAGATAACAAGCTGTAAGAGACCAAAAGATAGTGTCAAAAATGCTACTTATAAATTTTCTGCACAGTACATAGATGCCACTACTCAGAAATGCTTTAGAAAGCGAATTGCGTAAATTTTAAAAAGAAAAGTCTGTCTTTTTGAGCGCACAAATCTGAACTATGTTGTCTAATAGCTACACACTCCGCCACTGCAAGCTGAAAATTCGTGGTGGACACCAAAGTCCACCAAACCACCTCAATTTTTAGTGACCCGCCATTCGACCTCCTGCTCAGAAAAAAGCAATGTTTCATCGGATGCAGATCATTGCTTTAAAGTTTTCAAGGATTTGAAGACAAATTTTCAGGTCTTACTTACTCATTCGACTATCAACTGCAAACATTCGATCTAACTTTCATTCGAAAGTTAGTGGTGAAGACAAAGAGGAACAACGAAGATGACAAAGATCAACCAAATCCTCCAACAGACTCCAACTGATGGACGAGTGGAACACAATACCTCAAACTGTCATCCAAGACATGCTGGACAGTGTCTGGAACAGGTTACAACAGTGCATGCAGAAGTGTGGGGGTCACACATCCTACTAAACGTTTAATTCGTTAATGATGATGACTTCTTCCGGTGTCTTTGATTTTTTGACCACGAGTATATAATTGCTGCACATGGGTGCATGATGCAGCTTGCCTGGAGTAGACCTACTTGATAGACAAGCGATTGTTATGAATAAACTGATCTCCGCTTCACTTGAATCAATGATGGATGGGATCATGCCCAAAATTAGACAGGTCGTCTCTTCTTCTGTTTGACTAGAAGGGAAGCATTGGAACATGTAACGTTATTGAAATGGCACAATCTCCTGACAGAATACCATAGCAATCGAACAATGAGCAGACAGGTGAAAATTAAACACGCCAAATTGTGCAAAGTTTCAGTCACTGTTATCAACCGGATCACACAGCAAAGAGACACAGACGATGTCAAGTTCTACAGAGAGGTTTGTGAACGTTTTTTCGTGCGCCTGCTAACTTTTTAAATAATAATCGCAGGGCCCAACATTATCGAGAAAACTTTTGCGCAATGATCTGAATTCTTCGAATCTGAAGGAATCGTGGCGATCGGAGCATTTTGAAGGAATTAAGAGCAATCCGGAAGCGACGCACGACTTTTTTTCCTATCTCTGCAAGGTATTAAAAATTTCTTTTTGCCCACTTATTAAGTTCCTGCATGTGCCACTGTTTGAATCAGTTTGCACTTCTAGCAAAGTGATACGATTAAACAATCTAATTCTGTGGGATCATGAGGCCTGTCTTAATTAATCTGCAGTCTGAAGCACATGGCACACTAACAGTAGAAATTTCAACGACAGTTAGGTCATGACAGTTCCAATTGTCTACATAATCAATGCATAATTTGTCTTTCACAATTGTCATATTTAGGAAATTTGTTATGTCAGTAAATGAAGACCCGATAATTTAGCTACGTCTTACACAGATTATTTTGAATTGCATCGATCTGGTACCCGCTCAGAGGCTGAACACCTATTGGGTCTGTTTTCAATTTGGTCCCACAACTTCATGAAATAAAACTTGAATGAATGAAATTGCAAAATCAGTCATACAGGAGACCATGGCTAAGAGAATATGACTAACATCTCACATTTCTAGCACATGGAAAGCTATAAAAAGCAACTTTGCAGGGACTTTCCTAATTTTCTCGTCTGTTGGACAGACGAAGCACTACAGTCCATATTTTGTCCCTCATGAGACATTTTCAGTCAATCGGTCGTTGGACAAAGTCATTGAACATCTCTCATTACATATAATGAGGTATTTTCAAAAAATGAAGATTATGACCGTCTTATTACTCAGCATTAGTCACATGTTCGTCTGTCCAACAGAAATATTTGTGTTTTAATTTATCTAGCATAAATTCTCCATGGTTATACGAGTTCATACTTTCTGAAGTATCAATGAATAGTGCATTAATCTCGGTCCTTGAACAGTACAAAGAAACACTGCTGCAGCTTTGAAATTAAATCGTTTAGAAGCATCGTCTGTCCAACAGATTGAGAATGCGTCTGTCCAACAGATATCTTCATAAGTTGTTTTGACACTACAGATCGAAGCATGAGCACTTTCTATGTCACATCTCCATATTTTAAGCAAAGATGAAATTTTGTTTGCAATGTCTATGGTTTATGGTGACAAAACCATGGATATGACTAAGCGCAAGCGAGTTTGTATGGAAATTCAAACTGAAGACTCATTGTATGCGCAGATATCAAAGCGCTGTACGACTACTAAGAAGTCATCAAGCGAAAGACTGAGATATCAAAAAGGGGAAGTTTTAAGATCAATAATCACACCGTACTTTATTCATCAAGTGACTGATTGACATCATTGTTTTTTTTTGAATAATTTGTGGTGACGTGATCCAACATGTTGGTAAGACACAGTTTTAGAAATTAAAATTCACATAATTTCATCAATTATAGTGTTATGGCTCAAATCATGAAGTTTTCATTTATCAAAGAATGTAAATCAAAATCTTCATAATTCTATTGGCCTCGCTTGTTCTCTTTGATGAAATACAACAAGTGATATGACAAGATACGTACATTGGCTTTCAGCAGTAAATACAGTTCTACGAGTACATGACACAATGAAACGAGAGGTGTAGACTTGACAGTTCTTGATACAAAGTTCTAAATTCGTATTGTGTGTGCGGACAACTTAAAGTGTAAATCAATACAGTTTACAATATGAAGTGAATAAAGTCAAAGTAAGATTAATAAAAAGAGCGAAAGTTATATAGAACCATTAAAGCTGCTTAATGGCATAAATTAACTATAAAAACAGGAATGACAAATAGTAAAAAATAAAAATTAAAAATCATAAAACAAAAAATAGTGACAATAATAAAATATCAATAAAGTAATAAAGTAAACATAAAATCCTAAGATAAATAGAATTATATAAATAGATATCAAGATTATAAATAATAAAACAAAGACAATTTAATATTTTATCATTTAATTATGAAGTTTTTGATTTACAAATTTATTTGGTCAATTGCGACATCAGAAAAATTATCAAAGAATGTGGAATCTAATTGAATCTATGGCTAAATTGTATCTTTTGGAATCAAAATAGTCAGTAGGTCAATCAAACATAGATGCATGTCATCGTACATCGTTTTTTGATTGTGGTGCAGAATTTTTCTGATAGTCTGTTGGACAGACGCATTAGATGCATCAGATTATTTCTGTATGAAGAACATGACATTTTTGCAAAATATTCTATGGTTGTACCAAGAAAGGAACAGCATGTTGACAGAAATTTAAAAAATAGAAGAATTTGAAGTTTGATACCTATGTCCCGGATCCGTCTGTCCGGCAGAGTCTGTCCAACAGATTGATAGCTTTATGTAAGTTAAGCATTTGGTGTCTTTCTTCCAAAATTCATTACAAAGCAGCGTTATGGCATATGTGAAATGCGCTGAAGTTGAAGATGACACAACTTCGATGGCTATATTGCTTGGATCTTCGATAATATTGACTGATGAGTCAAAAATTTTAAATGATTAAAATTTATCGCGTCTGTCCGACAGATACACAGGCATCCACTTGTAAAAAAATCAATGCATTCAATCGTAGGAATTTTCATCTTTATATCTTCCATGATAAAGATAAAGATCAAATGTGAAATTTAATTTCACAGCATGTTCATGTTATATTTCTGCATCGCAATGAATCATCGAAAATCTGTCCAACAGATCTGTCATATTTAAAACAGACCCTATTCAATATTTAACGACAAAATCAGGCGTGGACTATCTTTACAGAAACAAAATCATTTATAACTACTGATATATAGACCTTCATGCAAACAAACAACTAATTATTGGATTACTTGATAGCTAAAGTAAGTTAGGTTGAGACATAGGATTAACCAAGAAATTTAGTGACTGACGCTTTGAACAAACTTATTCAGTTAGCCGTAATGTCATACCTGACCGACAACCCCGAACCTTGACAAACCGGAATGCCTCGAATTTGTATGTCTATTCGTAGCTTTCATTCGCCAAGTATGCACCCATTTTATATCTTCCAAGAAGATTTGTCTGACAGAATACTCAAATGATATAAACAAAAACCGGACAAGACCTGCCTTATTTAGACAGATCTATAATAGAATGTTGTAATATGACAAATCTATCGCATAACAACGAAAATGGAGTATAAAATTCGAAAGCTGAAAACCTGTAAGCAAGACTAAGAATAGAAGCAAATGTTAAAATGACGGCAAAGTGTCAATATCACTGCAATTCTGACAGAAAAAACATGTGAATTTCATTGAAAAACAGGTCAGTCACCAGATGAACGCACCATGTATTCTAACACTGTTGCTACTGCATTGTCAACGACTTGGCCTTTTCTTTCGTAAACGCTATTTTCTAACCCTCTATCTCCTTCGACAGATCAAAAGTGAGAGCATCCATCTTTCCTTGATTTTCATTCAGCAGTACATTTGTTGCCTTTATGCCAGGGATGCGGAGTCATTTTGATAGGACTCCTACTCCGACTCCTACTGCGCATGACAAGTACATACAACAGTTTTTGAATAAACTGGTAACCTTCATCATAGATCATTATAGGCTTACCTGAACCTATCTTTAGTGATCATTGCTGTATCAATTATCAATCGTTTTCGATGAAAGTTTATCAAATGTCGCTTTCAGTCGGATGCATACGACTCGGCTCCTCCCATCTTCTTGATGTGTGCTTCACACGGTTTTTCTCCAATCTCTACCAGGCACGAAAATCCCCCATCCATCTTCAAAAATATGAGTGGTACACTTTCGATTTTAATATGCGCTTTGGAGGAGCCATCACACACGATTAACGTGATGGTAAGAGGTAATATGTTCTTAAGCAAACTAGTATTTCATTTTTGTCTCTGATATGACCTTTGGTGCGTATGATCGAGGCTAGGAAGGCTTGTCTTCTTTACTAAATCACCGAGTGAAAAGACAATCTCTTTTTCACTATCACGGGTCATTCACTCAACTATTACAAGCTTTGCATGCAGCAGTGTCTCTGTACTTTTGTTCGATGGAGAAAGTTGACATCAAGACAGTGACAGCTATGCACGAGGATAAATGATTTGTTTGTATTAGGTTTTTGGTCTGGTTATAGACCGGAGTCCGGAATCCTATCATTTGATCGGACTCCGACTTCAACAAAAATGATAGGACTCCGGGACTCCGACTCCGCATCCCTGCTTTATGCTATCGTGGATTGAAGCTCACATGGTGGCAATTTCACTCTCATTTTGAATTTGCTTCACTTCTCTAATTTCATCATGAAGTTTCCTTTTTCACGCTATTTCTTCTTTCTACAATGCTTCCTTTTCTGTCTTTTTGAGTAAACGGTTTTTGAAATTCGTGTGTGCATCGAAACCAGATATAATGATACTTTTGGATATACCCATTGACACACAATGTTCTACCTGCTTTAGATGACAATTTACTAAAAGATAGGAATCAACTGATATTTCGGATAATTTGAGGTCACTAAATACTGTACACTCTCAAGGGAGTCATTGCCACAGGGCACGCTTAGAGAAGCCAAAGCAATCTTTGAAAAATGTGGATATTTTGAAAGTTCGGTAACTTGCATCCAAAATCCAACCACATCATCCGACGGGCTTCTTTCAATCCTCTCCAAGCTCCTCGCACGCAGCTCCAACGGCGTTTAAATAGGGTGAAATGCACACGATCCAATGTCTAATAAGAACTATTGATGACAATGATCACGCATGAGTTTGTGAAAACCGCTATGACAACCAACCATAACAGATGGAGCATCAGACACAATGGAGTGATACTAAGGGTGTACTATCACCTGCACAAGGTGAACACCCACGCCATCAAGGTAAGGAGTTGCCTTATGCGTCCTCTTTCATAAGCTCTTCGCTTGTGCTAAGTTATGATACAAAATATGTAAAAGTGTACATCAAATAAACAAATGTAAACATTTAAGATGTCAGATGAAAAACACAAACAAGATATTGAAATACACAACATTTAAGCTCCAGGAACATAAACTTTATCAAGACAAAAACTGACAAAAAACGAAAGACTGGCAACTGCATTATCATGATCACATGCAAAACCTTCAACTTTGTATCCTGTCTTCCTATAAAACTGTTTTGTTATATATTGCTAGGGATGTAGTTGAATATTCCTCCCGAATGAAAATCACGCGAGGTCATATTTTTCTTAGCATTCCCCACAATGCATAAATTCCGCAGCAAATAACATCACTGGCTAGAATTCTTATTTAGTTGCTGATTTCTGAAAACGATGTCATAGCACGTATTTTTGTCAGGGAACTGTCAGTGAAATGCCAGGGAAATTTGAAATTCAGGATGCATCGGAACGAAATCATTTAGAGCAGTTTTCTTCGAGATGAATAGAAAGATCCAGATGCATCACCTTATTGGATGTTCACCCTTTAACGGCTGAGACCGAGTTAACTCGTATGAAGTATTATCAACAGTTGACTGGTGATGGTGACAGTGGATTACAGCAGGAAACTGAGCCCGAGTTAACTCGTATCGGAGGAGAGGCAACTATCACTGACAGATAAATTTTTCCCTTCCACTGTTCACGAATGCCCAGTTAACTCAGGCTGCTGAGGTGTTCTAATTTCACAAATGTCGAGTTAACTCGTTTTTAGTATGAACTGACTTGATGCCCCTCTTTCCATATTTTTACAATCTTTATAATTAACGTAAATCCGTACTCACTATCAATGGATATATGTAACCTACTACACGGAAAATCAATTTCGTAAATAGCAGGACTGCCTTTTGAGAATGAATAAAAGTTGTTGAAATATTCTCGAATAAATTAATAGCCCACCTGCGATATTGGACAATATTCAAAGACATCCTTAAAACCGACACTTGAGAGAACGCTATGTCTATAAATCGAACGCAGCATGCGTTGCAAACTTGACTGCAAATTTGAATGGCCTTGAAATAGATTGTCTTCTGAAGTTGAATAGAATGGAAATTGACTCAAGGTCGCGGCACATCCGGGGAACTAACTTCCGGGGCATGAATCACCAATGAAAAGTTTAGAATTTCACATGTGACTGATTCTAACCCAATGACTGTCATAATTTCTAATGGGCTGCCGCTGCAAAGGCTGTTATGTCATGTGGTTACTTACTTATCATGAGAAAATAGTTTGATTTATACCCATGTTTTTCTGTACGGGTAAAGGACTGAAAGGCATGAAAGGCATGAAAACGAAAATTGGACATTGTAAACAAACAAACTGCAAGAATCTGACAGAGCTCAACTCACAAGTCAGACTAGGAACGAGTCATGCTCTTTGCAATGACGGCTTCTCTGAAAACACACACACATCGTCAATAGCAAACCTGACGGTGGTATAAGGAAAATAGATTAATCAGTAGTTTGGCATACAGCCGTGTTGCTCAACCGAATCCATGTGGTCCCCTAGTGGGTAATGAGCTGTCGGCTGTTAGTTGGTTCCATCTGCATTAAAAGGATTAAAGGTGGGCGAAGGATAGACGGGTTTATTGATTTATTCATACAGCATTATGACACCATGATTGAGAGCACTTGAGAAATTATCCCTTTGAGTCGACCAAATTGAAGGAACTTACCAAGTGCAGCTGCCATTTTCCAGTAATTCAATCTTTCTTCCAAATGTACCTGAAAAAAGTGAATGCAAAATCATCTCAACTCTTAATGAAGCAGAACTCATTGATTATTAATAGCATATCATTGAGATTCATAAGATGGATAGGTAAACATAGTGCATATACCTGCCGTTATTTAATGTGTAAGATTTCCTACCAGTGCATGTTACGCAAAATCACTACATAACAACTCATCTGACATTGGGGAAATGCTCTTTTCCCTCTCTCATCTATGATAATGACGCTAAATTTTGTTCGAAAACTTAAAAATACTGCAAAATATATCCGGAAACTTCAAAATTCTATAAGTGCGTCCAAACCTTTTGTGGAGCTTGCACAACTATCATACATGGCGAGAACTATGCCACAGTCATGTGTTACATTAAGGTATGCTGAAAACTCGGATAGCCTTTACATTGAGATTAAAATGATTGTATGTAGCTCAACATTTCCAACCATCAGACATGAAAAGAAAAATTGTGGCTCCATAGAAATATTGCTGTGCTATCAACATCTCTTGAAATAAACTTCGATTAACTAACTTTAAAAAGATAAAATTCAATTTTAAGACAGTTTTACTTATCGGAACATATGTTTTCTTATTCAAATTGTACAATCAGTAATCAGATTTGCAATTTACGAAATGCGCCCATCTCTGATAAGTTAAACTTTTATTTAAAATGATTTTACTTCGAATTAGCTTCAGTTGAATAGAAGATAGGCCTTAATCAAGAAAAGTTATAGATTAGACAGAACGGTGAACAAGAGGACGCGATAATTAATATTTATACACAGAAAGGCAGGCCATTGCCTTGTGTGGAAACTGGAATACTGGAAATGGAATTGACATTGTCTAGAATGTAGAAATGAATAGTAATTGCAACAAGAAGTCAATTGAAATCATTCTTGATCCTTATAACTTAATGATTCTGATGAAATGTCGTTCGATTAATCAATTATTGGAAATTCTTAGAATTCTCTACAGATTGAAAACGACTTACACGGAGGAGTTGAAGAGCAGCTGATCAGCGTCGGTGATGAATGAGAAATTCATTTGATGTACATCAGCTATATCATCGAAGTGGAACCGTTTTCAATAGAGTTGACAGACTCCAGGGCTTTGCACGCATCAGTTTAGTTTCAGTTCCTTTCAGCTCAGCTCGCCGTTGTCATGGCATATCAGGTGATCTCCGCCATTTTCTTTCACAACGGAGGCTGTATTGTGCCCGCCAAGTCAGAAGAAGTGTATTATGTTTCAAAAATGATTTCATCTTCAATCCGGATGTTGACAAACCTGAGGGCGTCTACCCATTTAAGGTGAATATCACCTGAGGCAGCACCGCTATCTCCATGTAACTAGAGATGATCAAAAATTGTTTGAAATCAAATTGCTATTTTCAACTATTTGAGCACAAACTTCATTTTGATCTGCCACATGCCTCTGTTTATTGTATGCATGCATCTGTTATTGCATTTGATGAGCAGTGCACAAAATATGAAAATCACGCAATTTACAAATCGCATTTTCTCAATAAGAAAAGATGTGAGTATGAAAGTGAATCAGGCAGAACGGACAACGAGTTATTTCTGAGTTATCTTTTGATACACTGGTCATCACAATAGGTAAACTAGGAAAAAATTAATGACATCATGAAGCTATCACAAAATCTTGACTCTTTTGACTGAGAATGTTGTATTCTCACATTTTCATCAAAAATGTTATGCTGAGTGTCTTCAAATCCTTGCGCTGCAAGAAATGCGAATATGCAAGTTTTATTCAAACATGGTCAAAAGATATTTTCAAACTTTTCAACATTTTTTTCAATACCGTATAAGTGCACATTCGATGTCATCACATCAAACTTCCGAGCTGGCGAATTGGATAAGTGAATCAAACTTCCGAGCTGGCGAATTAGATAATCAATCACATTACACCTCTGAGCTAGCGAATGGGGTAATCGAATCAAATTTCCGAGCTAGCGAATCGGATAAGTAAATCAAACTTCCGAGCTGGCGAATGAGATAATCGAATCAAACTTCCGAGCTGGCGAATTGGATTTAAGTGAATCAAACTTCCGAGCTAGCGAATCGGATAAGTAAATCAAAATTCCGAGCTGGCGAATTGGATTTAAGTGAATCAAACTTCCGAGCTGGCGAATTGGATTTAAGTGAATCAAACTTCCGAGCTGGCGAATTGGATTTAAGTGAATCAAACTTCCGAGCTAGCGAATCGGATAAGTAAATCAAACTTCCCAGCTGGCGAATGAGATAATCGAATCAAACTTCCGAGCTGGCGAATTGGATTTAAGTGAATCAAACTTCCGAGCTGGCGAATGAGATAATCGAATCAAACTTCCGTGCTGGCGAATTGGATAAGTGAATCAAACTTCCGAGCTGGCGAATGAGATAATCGAATCAAACTTCCGAGCTGGCGAATTGGATAAGTGAATCAAACTTCCGAGCTGGCGAATTGGATAAGTGAATCAAACTTCCGAGCTGGCGAATGAGATAATCGAATCAAACTTCCGAGCTAGCGAATCGGATAAGTAAATCAAACTTCCGAGCTGGCGAATGAGATAATCGAATCAAACTTCCGAGCTAGCGAATTGGATAAGTGAATCAAACTTCCGAGCTGGCGAATTGGATAAGTGAATCAAACTTCCGAGCTGGCGAATTGGATAAGTGAATCAAACTTCCGAGCTGGCGAATTGGATAATCGAATCAAACTTCCGAGCTGGCGAATTGGATAATCAATCACACTACACCTCTGAGCTAGCGAATGGGGTAATCGAATCAAACTTCCGAGCTAGCGAATCGGATAAGTAAATCAAACTTCCGAGCTAGCGAATCGGATAAGTAAATCAAACTTCCGAGCTGGCGAATGAGATAATCGAATCAAACTTCCGAGCTGGCGAATTGGATAATCAATCACACTACACCTCTGAGCTAGCGAATGGGGTAATCGAATCAAACTTCCGAGCTAGCGAATCGGATAAGTAAATCAAACTTCCGAGCTGGCGAATTGGATAAGTGAATCAAACTTCCGAGCTGGCGAATGAGATAATCGAATCAAACTTCCGTGCTGGCGAATTGGATAAGTGAATCAAACTTTCGAGCTGGCGAATTGGATAATCAATCACACTACACCTCTGAGCTAGCGAATGGGGTAATCGAATCAAACTTCCGAGCTAGCGAATCGGATAAGTAAATCAAACTTCCGAGCTGGCGAATGAGATAATCGAATCAAACTTCCGAGCTGGCGAATTGGATAATCAATCACACTACACCTCTGAGCTAGCGAATGGGGTAATCGAATCAAACTTCCGAGCTAGCGAATCGGATAAGTAAATCAAACTTCCGAGCTAGCGAATCGGATAAGTAAATCAAACTTCCGAGCTGGCGAATGAGATAATCGAATCAAACTTCCGAGCTGGCGAATTGGATAATCAATCACACTACACCTCTGAGCTAGCGAATGGGGTAATCGAATCAAACTTCCGAGCTAGCGAATCGGATAAGTAAATCAAACTTCCGTGCTGGCGAATTGGATAAGTGAATCAAACTTCCGAGCTGGTGAATTGGATAAGTGAATCAAACTTCCGAGCTGGCGAATTGGATAAGTGAATCAAACTTCCGTGCTGGCGAATTGGATAAGTGAATCAAACTTCCGAGCTGGCGAATTGGATAATCAATCACACTACACCTCTGAGCTAGCGAATGGGGTAATCGAATCAAACTTCCGAGCTAGCGAATCGGATAAGTAAATCAAACTTCCGAGCTGGCGAATGAGATAATCGAGTCAAACTTCCGAGCTGGCGAATGAGATAATCGAATCAAACTTCCGTGCTGGCGAATTGGATAAGTGAATCAAACTTCCGAGCTGGCGAATTGGATAAGTGAATCAAACTTCCGAGCTGGCGAATGAGATAATCGAATCAAACTTCCGAGCTGGCGAATGAGATAATCGAATCAAACTTCCGAGCTGGCGAATTGGATAATCAATCACACTACACCTCTGAGCTAGCGAATGGGGTAATCGAATCAAACTTCCGAGCTAGCGAATCGGATAAGTAAATCAAACTTCCGAGCTGGCGAATGAGATAATCGAATCAAACTTCCGACCTGGCGAATGAGATAATCGAATCAAACTTCCGAGCTGGCGAATTGGATAAGTGAATCAAACTTCCGAGCTGGCGAATGAGATAATCGAATCAAACTTCCGAGCTGGCGAATTGGATAAGTGAATCAAACTTCCGAGCTAGAGAATCGGATAAGTAAATCAAACTTCCGAGCTGGCGAATGGGATAATCGAATCAAACTTCCGAGCTAGCGAATCGGATAAGTAAATCAAACTTCCGAGCTGTCGAATGAGATAATCGAATCAAACTTCCGAGCTGGGGAATGAGATAATCGAATCAAACTTCAGAGCTGGCGAACTCCGTGTGCATAAAACTGTTAGTCCAACGAATACTTCAATTCAATGAGGCGTGAAATGAGTTTTTAGTGCTGTCGATGAATGGTGATTTTCCAAGAAATAACTTTTTATTACTGGAATTGAAGATGATCAAAATATTGTGATATCCAATTTATCTTATTCAATTTGCATATTTTGTGTGATAGCAAAAATATTTTGAAATGATTATTTACAGATGAGAATACTGTACATTTTGCATTAAAACTATAAGACTTAAAGAATCCCTCACGAAAATTCCTCATGATTTTTTGAGACTTTTGTCACATATTTCTCATGATATTTCATGCGGATTTGGAACGTTTTCACATAAAATATCTCACCAAACTTCATGAGTGTTTCATGAATACCTCATTTATTATAACAAGTTTATTTCATACTTCTGAATTTCGCTGGTGTGTATTTACAAAGGCTTTCCTAGCCTAAACACGTTGCCTTAGAACATTCCCTCGATATGTCCACAATGCTATTTCAACATTTTAGTAAATTATCATTGACTTGATGAGTTATTGGAATGTGATTGTATATATCTTTATTTTCAACATCTTGCATAGAAATGGTAATTGCAGAGTCAAATTATAAATGCATCATTCCGAAAATGCTGTTGCATAACGCCATGGTATATTCTTTATTTTTGCTTTTTATCCTTTATAGACTAAACTTGGAGATTTTTATCGATTGAATATGTTTTCTTGTGGCTCTTTCCTTTCGAGGCTAGCATCCATACCATACTACTTATATATTACCGATTTCGAGCAATTTCGACTACAGAACGCAGTCATCTTCAGGGTACAAAATGATAACTGAAAAGAGCATGCCTTGATGGAATTTTAGGCATTTATAGATATGTGAATGAAGAATATATTTCTAAATGTAATTACATTTGTAAATGAATTTATGTTTTCCTCACGAAGCTATCTTCAGGGAACATAAATGTTAGGTCATATTTAATTAATTATAAGTTAGACAAATAGTCCGGCAACCAGAAGTTAATCAATTAATTGTCATTAATTTTTTTTCATAAAATGATGTAATACTAACTTGGCATTCCCTTACTTTTGAAATGTTTACATTGAGTGTACGCATTTTTTTCACAGTTGCATCAGTTATGGCTTTCCTATTTTCATTTGTATTTCGATAACAGTATCAGTGTAAAAAAGAAGCAACGAACCAATGGAAGTATGATTACAATGTCAATATGGTCCTGTTTCCACAAAACGGACCATGCAAGTAGTGAAAACTGTGCCCTACTTGCCAGGGATAGGTACATGGATAGGTACATGTAAAGTTTAGTGTTATCAATAGGTACATGGATAGGTACATGTAAAGTTTAGTGTTGTCAATAGGAACATGGATAGGTACATGGATAGGTACATGTATACTTTAGTTATCGATAGGCACACGGATAGGTACATGTATAATTCAGTGTTATCAATAGGAACTTGTATGAGATCTGTTTTACTGGATAGGTACATGTGTTTGGTACACTGTGTTTCGGAACGTCTATGATCGAACTTGTGTGGTTTGGTTCTGAGCACTTGGGTACGTACCGATAGACGTCCGTTGTTTGATTTTGAATGGGTTTGCTCAATTGCGACTATTGTGACTATTGCAACCATTGTAATCAAGATGACACATTGATTTTCCTTTTACGTAGACAAACTATGCTATAAATATGAGATAGTTTTTGATGGCATACATAATGATGACTAGTATCCCAACGTCGTGGGTTGTCGCAAGAGACCTTGGATATTCGTTCAAAGCCATAGAAACTGTAACAAATCTCAGTGAAAATATCAACGCTGGTGATTTAGTTGATCGACTAATGGATCTAGATGAGCATGCTATGAATCACAATTTGGATCGTAGGTGGATAGAGGATTTCTCCATGCTACACTGCAATGATAGTGAAATTAGGAGGATCAAATTGGAACGATATGGAAAGGAGGAGACATCTGACAGTGTTTTAATAAAAAGTTCTCCCAATAAAAGTGACTTCAGAAGGAAATTAGAACAAGAGACATTTAAATTATTATGTGAACGGAACTGCGTTAAATGTTTTAAACAGGAACGATCCCTTCTCTTTTTGCCATGTTGTCATAGCGTTATGTGTTCTACATGTTATGTACCCTTTGAAACTTCATCTTGTCCCCTTTGCGATGAAGAAATATCTTCAACAGTCACTGTATATCGTACATGATGAGTCATCATGCAGGTCTGTGATTGGTCACTTTTGTGTCTTTGTGTGACTTTTCTATATAAGGAGGACATTGTACCGTTCTATTTCAAGCATAATTTGAGGCTAATACAATGTCAATCAGCATGTCGTTCACTACCAACATTCCCATTTCAATAATTTACCGAAGTCAACTCTTCACGGGCAATATATTTTATTCTGCCGTGAATATAACTGGCTATAAAGCGGATTTGGTGGATCTGATGGAGGAAATAGTGAAGTATTTCCGCTGCGGAGAGGACGTTGTGGTGCAGAGAATGTTGATGAGAGTCGTGAACAACGCTCTTACACGAGTTGCAAGATTCTGGCTCAACGAAGTATTTCGCCCACTATCTCAAACGGAGATTGTACCGGAATACTCTCGCTGTTGGTGCAGCAGTATCCAACGGAAACTCAACACATGTCTCCATGACATTATCACCTCCAGCTACTATGATGAGAAGGGTGAGAAGTGCAAACTGGACTTGTTCAGTGGACCGCCATCAGTAAGCATCAATGTGGCTGCTCAAGGACATTCTGAGGTGATCAGTTTGCGGGCATACTATGCCAATATTTTAAAGACTTTCCATTTAAAGCCTTGCTGTATGTGCTGTCCTATTTCAAAACATCTAATGAAAGACATTGAGCAGCTCATAACTGCTACAAATGAGACTCTAGCCGATGTGAGTGTATATCAGTTTCCCTCTACAACTTGCTAAGTGTTTTATGTAATTTTATACGTACCAGCAACAAACTCTGTGTGAATGCTTGTAAACTTTTGTATATAATGTTGTAAGTACTAAGCAAAAATTGTAATTGTATTATCTATTTCCATATTAGAATAAAAATGTCTGTAAAACGGAAGGCATCTTCTCGTCAATCGAAACGGTCCTTCAAACCTTCAAGTCAGTTTAAAAAGGCGTTGCGAAAGTTAAACAGGATACATGATAATAAGAAGAAGTGTAAATTGATTCAAAATTCAAGTGATGATTTCATTCGTGATTTAGCTTTTGCAATACACAAATGTCTACCTATTTACAAGCCTCTGTTGAATGCTGGCTCTTTGAATAGCATAAAAAAGTTTTCAAATCCAAGGAGTAGTGATAAGAAAAGGCGAAACTTAATTCAGCGCGGTGGTGGTGGGTTTCTAAGTATGTTAAATGATATTGGAAACAGTATTAATGGTGTTATCAATAGTCCGCTTGGAAGGATTGCAGCAACTGCTGCAATGTTAATATAAGGTTAGCGAATCATAAAGTGACACGTCATCACTTTGATTGATGAGTCATATATAGGTGTATATAAGGAAGACGCTTTAATGATATTTTACCACTTTCAAGTGACAATTCATTTGCGCTGGTTGAAAGCTCCGAATTAGTACTTGTTGAAACATGACTCAGAAAATGTATACAATCAGAGAGGAAGGTGACGCTTTTGATCAAGATCTCTTGAAGCTTCGTCCGACACGAAAGGTGCAAGGGATTGGAAATACGTTCTACTTTCAAACCTTGAATTATGGTGATGATGGCTTTTATCTTCAAGTTCCATTCTTCCACAGTAATGGTATGTCTACATCAGGGTATAGCAATATGAGACAAATGCGAGTGACTTTTCCAAAATGGCAACAGGTGATTCTTAAAACTATTGACTCTTTCGCGAAAGAATGTGTTGAGCTGCCTGAAATTGCTCCCACTCATTGGAGAAAGGCATTAGAGGAAGGAGTTGGTTATAAGGAATTGCCGGAATTCGATACACTGTTTTTAAAACTATCTGATCATTTTCAAGCATTCGATCTCTTTACAAACGCGATGGAATGTGAGGATCTCAAACGGGGCCGCTATATGGGCTTAGTTCACGTTACCGGACTTTATATTGGCTCACATGGTTCGACTGGTAAAGTCGCATCTTTACAAATGAAGGTTCTTCAACTAGTCTATGAACCACTACCAATTGATAAATGTTTAATTAACATTGATAAGACTGCTTCAAGTGATGGGAAGGAAGAGAGCAAAAAGCGAGGTCGGAAATCTAAAGATGGGAATCCTAAATTGAAGTTGAAGCGCCAAGATGCTGACTTGAAAACTTTCTATAATCCTAATTGTGATGAGGAAACACAAATGTTTTAATTTGTAAATGTTTTAATTTGTAAATGTAACTTGAAAGTTTCTATTCTGAATGTAAATAAACTTGATCTGGAACATGTGTCTGTTTTGTTGTTCTAAGCAAAATTAGCGGGATGATGAGTTTAATGTTAATGGAATTATAAGATGACAGATTTTCGTCTATTCACTGATCGCACAATGTGTGTCGCTGGACCAAGTCAGTCCGGTAAAACTACATTTGTAACTGAATTGCTACAATATAGAAATGAAATGTTTAACAAGGAAATTAAGAGAGTCAAATGGTATTATGGAATATTTCAACCACAACTACATTCTGCACTTCGCCAGAAAGGTTATGAGGTGAAGCAAGGGTTGCCATCAACTGAGGATATCAAAGCAGGTGACTTACTAGTATTAGATGATCTATTACGAGAAAGCAAATCTTCAAAGGATGTAACTGAAATGTTCATTCAAACTGCACATCATAGGGAAGCTTTTATTATCTACATCACCCAAAACATCTTCGATGGAGGGAAAGAGCAAAGAACTAGAAGTTTGAATACACATTATTTGGCAATATTTAAAAATCCAAGAGATAGCAGTCAGATACATCATCTCAGTAGACAGATATTACCTCAACAACCTAAAGTACTTTCAAAAATATATGAAGATGTAACAAAGAAACCACATGGTTATCTATTTATTGATCTAACCCAGGAATGTCCGGAACGACTTCGATTTCGAACAAATATCATACCTAATTCCGCTGAACCAATGACAGTTTTCTCGGTTCACAGTTAGTTTTAAGCAATGTACTTTGTTGCCTTATTATTTTCAAACATGTCGTATTCAAAGATGGTAGTCATTCCTCAAGAGGAGTATGTACAATTGACTACATTACAAAGTGCACAGGAAGTCAAAAATATAGATCAACCTATTACGAATCAACTTAAGGAACTAACACAAAAGGATATGGAAATTCAGAAGATTAAGGATCCCTATCGACGAATGCAGTTAGCAGCTGAAAACATTGACGAGAGGCGACAGATTCGTGACAAGTTGCGACGATTTATAACCTTGTCAACACCTCGACCATATCGTGTGCGCGCTGAGCGATTATTTGACTTCATTGATCCACATGTGAAGTTCAATGAGAGAGGGGAGATAATAGATGAAACAACTGGTGATGTTATTAGAAATAGTCACATAGATGACCTTCTACAATATGCTGTCAGAGATGTAAGGCGAAAACTAGGTGCACCACAAGGGTGGACATATTTTCAGAAAATTTTATCTGATCAAAATGTACCTCACAATATTATTGGAGGACCGACTGTGAATGAATTGGATAAGGGTCACTTACAAGATGGATCAAAGAGTAAAACACCCACGATGGCGGTCAAGCGAGAGCTTGCAGATCCCGATGATCTGCAACCAAAAAGAGCTACTAGGCGCTCAATGCGTGTTGCGAAGGAGTATAGTAAATATTAAGCAAATATGAATTAAGCCTTGCCTCTCTCATATTATGTCGTTACAAAAATTTTGCTGTTGTTTGAAATCTGCGCTCGAAGGCAAAGGAGAAGAGGGCATAGAGGTTGATATCAATTGTGTTAGCAGTTGCTGTGCGAGTAATACGCGTGCAAATCAGAACAAAGACGATGAGTACAGCAGTGAAACTCAGAAAGATTTATTACGACTTAAATCATCCCGCAAGTTTCAGTCGTCCGGAGGTTCTAGCTCGTGCAGCAGGTGTGGGAATAGAGAAAGTCAAGAAGTGGTTGAGGAGTCAACCGACTTACACTCTTCACAAAAATGCGAGAAAGCGGTTTCCAACAAGAAAATATGTTGTTAACAATATAGATAGTCAATGGCAAGCGGACTTGGCTGACATGCAACAGATATCACAGTACAATGATGGCTATAAATACATCTTAACCGTAATAGATATTTTATCTCGCTATGCTTGGGCACGTGCGCTGAAATCTAAACGAGGACCAGAAGTTGAAGCGGCTTTTCAGAGCATTTTCGATGAGGGGCGTGTTCCGCAAAGAATACAGACCGATCAAGGGAAGGAATTCGAAAACTCTCATGTTCGAAGTCTCCTTAAAAGTCATAATGTGGAATTGTTTAGTGTCAAAAGTGCTTATAAAGCTGCCATGGTTGAGAGGTTCAATCGCACACTGAAGACAAAAATATGGCGCTATTTCACTGCAAAAAATACACATGTTTGGGTAGGTGAGCTGCAGAAATTTGTTAAGAATTACAATGAAAGCTACCATCGAATCATTAAGATGAAACCAGTTGATGTTACCCCAGATAATGCGATGGATGTATGGCTTCGATTGTATGATAAGAAAGCGAAAAACATTTCCAATGAAAAGAAAATTAATGTTGGTGATAGAGTTCGGATTTCAAAGGTTAAGTCTACATTTGAGAAGGGGTATCTACCTAATTGGACTGAAGAAGAGTTTTTTGTGGATGAAGTAAATACAAAATTTAGACCCACCATGTATAAATTAATAGATTACCATGGCAATCCAATTGAAGGAAAATTTTACTCTTATGAATTGCAAGTAGTAGACAGAAGTGAAGAGGTGTATATGATTGATAAAATAATTAGGAGGAAAGGTCATGGCAATCAAAGGAAATATCTAGTTAAATGGAAAGGATATCCTGATTCATTCAATAGCTGGATAACGCATCAGGATCTACAAAATGTGGAGATGGGAGACACTCGTAACTTTTAAGCTAATATAGCATGTGACTTCTTCCATATATGACTTTAACATGTCTACTAACTTCAATATCATTCTTCCAAGCAATAGCAACCCCAAGATATTCCCAAGTAACAAACCATCTCTATACTCTGTTGAATTCGCTAATCCAATTACTCTGCATGGACCCCATGAAGTTGCTCTAACTGAAATTACTTATTACAACGATATCAGTTTGCTAAAGAACAACTATTTTGAATTACATAAAGAAGTGCGAGAGAAGGATGATTGCTTTCGCATATTTCAAAATAGTCTACATGGTACATGGGCTTTTCATCATCTAACTTTACATCCTTTTTCAACATCTTTACCATCTGTTCAAAACATGATTAAAATTCAAAAGGCATTTGCAACGTCAACTTTTGATTCTAAGGTTCCCACAATGAGCTTGCAAGATACAGAAAAGGAAATCGGTAGAATGTTTGAACGAATAAATGATCTCTTCAAGCTGACTTTGAATAAATTCTACAAACCAGTCATAAAGGGGTCAACAAAATTGATGAAGGAAGGGAAGCATGTTCTTCTTGTATTAGGTAAGGATTTGAGTCATACTTTTGGGTATTCCAGAACAACTTTCTCATCAAGGTATTGGTACAATGGACGTGGGTGGAATTCGGAGAGGAAAGTCACTGATTTTAAATGTAGAATTGTGCCATTGTATGCATTACAAAAAAGGAGCATCCGAGTAAAAAATAAATTTGAGGTCATTAGAAGTGTTGAAGACTTTGCAAGAAAGTTTCAAGGATCAGTGCCAGAAACGTTAATGACTTGTGAATATAAGAAAGAGAAAGTAACTTTATTTACTGTTGAAACGGAGGCAGAATTTATTGTTTTTACTAAAAAGACACCATTGGAAAAGTCTGAGTCCGCTGTTATTGAATTTGGATCTGAAATGATTGGGATGTTTAAGGGCCTTGAAAGCGCACCTTGGTTGACAGAATTAAATGATACATTCAAGGTTCAATTGTCCTCTTCTAAACTCAAAGCATCAACAAATGCTTCATGGGATATCCACGTATACAGCGAAGACATATCGGGTGATGAATTGTCTACTTCCAGTGAACTTGTAAAAAGAGTTAATTTGAACATTGAAAGCTTGAAAACGCCATCTGAATTGTGTACAAAGTTAAATGAGTTTGGTGTAGATTACCTTGATGCAGATGAATATCACTTTTCTTATGACCCACATAAGAAACGCATGATTCTAAAGGTAGGGAAGAACTCTCTTATCAAGCTGGATAGCGTGTTAACGACCACATTGGGATTCTCAAAATCAACTATTTATGAAGGTACATCAATAGGCGATACAGCCCCATCACTAGAGCGTGATATAAGTAACTTATACGTCTATTGTAACATTATTGAATATACAAGGGTTGGCGACATTGAGGCCCCACTTCTGCGCACATTTCCTCTCTCATCCGTAAGGAAGCAACTAATCAATCGAGAATTTTTTAACACAATGTATCTACCAATCAGCCGAAATTTCATCAATAGAATTGACATATCAATTCATGATGATGCAGGAGAAGTAGTACCGTTCTGTGGTGGTGTTACTGTTTTGACCCTACATATTAGGTCACGAGAATAAGGCTTTACGCTATTGTGACTTCCATAGTTATTCAATAGTCATAATGACAGGCATTTACAGTAGACCATCATATCAGAGCGGTTATCCCGTGTTTGTTGGAGGTAGACGACAAGTTGGAGGAGGCATATTTGGTGCACTAAGACGTATGGTTCTTCCAACACTCAAAAAGTATGGCGTACCAATCATGAAGCGTGTTGGAAGCAGGGCTTTAGATTTTGGTGCAAATGTTGCAGCTGATGCGCTTCAAGGTGAGGATATCGGTGAATCTATGAAAATGCGCGCGCAGCAATCTGCCATAGACGCATTAGATGATTTAACAAAGACGAGACGTACAGTTCGGAAGAAGCGTAGGAAGTCAAGACAAGTTGGATCAGGCCGAGTTACTAAGCAAAGACGCAGGAAAAGTAAAAAGCCGACTAGAGCAGCACGTTCTAAATCTAGACGTCGAGTGAAAACAAGAAAGCGCAAACGAAATTCCACAGCTACTAGAAACAAGTCAAAACGAAGGAAGACAACATATTTGTAGAGCTAATACGATGCAGAGTATCAATTCGGCTTTGTGTTTCTTCGATTCTCCCCCTCATCAGACAGACATCATCTCCTCAACAATTGTAGACATAGTCCCCACAACAAATATCGATGGTAACCAGCAGCCTATTCAGTTTGATATACCTGCCAATCCTCAAGATTATATTGACTGTCAATCCATTGATTTAGAGTTGTGTATACAAATTAAGAAGACTGATGGTACAAATATCGATTCATCCAAGGATAAAGTGGGATTAGCAAATCTTCCTATTGCCAGTCTGTTCTCAGATGTGTATCTAATATTGAATGACAAACAGATTGAAGGAGGGGATCGAGCATATCCATATGGAGCATATATACATACAATGACTCAATTTCAAAAGCAAGCTAAACAGTCACACTTGCAAGTTTCTGGGTGGTATGATGATCAGCAAGGGAAATTTGATGATGTCTCAAATACAGGGTTGAAAAGACGAATGGATTTAACAGCGGATTCAAAGGAATTATACTTGAAAGGACCCGTCTATCTTGATTTCCTTCGTCAATCTAGATATCTGCTATCACAGGTTAAAATGCAAATAAAATTTATTCGTGCAAATCCTGAGTTCGCGTTAATGGCTTTTGGAGCTACAAACTATCAAGTCAACATAAGTAATGCCGTGCTCAATGTAAGGCGAGTAACAATGAACCCGTCAGTCATCAACGAGCATGCGACAGGATTGAGGAAAAACAATGCAATATATCCAGTTAATCACAGTGTGTTGACAAACTTCACAATTGGTGCGGGATCATCCTCACATGCCTACCCAAATCTTTTTCCCACTGCAATGCCAAAGGCGGTGTATATCACATTTGTGGAAAATGAGGCATTCATTGGTGCTTTTGAAAAGAATCCATTCAATTTCCAACACTTTAATGTTAGCAAACTAGCACTCTATCAGGATGGGAAATTTGTATCTTGCAAAGCATATGAGCCTAATTTCAAAGATGGTAAATTCGCACGTGAATATGGTTCTATTTTCACCGCCCTCAACATGTTTAATACAGACGATTCAAATGGAATTACAATGGATATGTACAAGAATGGCTACTTCTTCATTATGTACAACCTCACAGCAGATGCAGATCTAGGTGGTGAAAGCGTAGGAGTTACAAAGCCTGGAAATCTACGACTGGAGGTATCATTTGAGTCACCTTTGAAGAAAACAATTACTTGTCTCATTTATGCTATCTATGATAGCAAAGTTGAGATAACAAGAATGAGAGACGTGACTGTCAGCTATCAGAGATGAGTAACTTAAGCAACATAGAAATCTTGAGGAAAATGAGGAAAGCTCATCCCTACTCCAAGACAATATTTCTCAATGTCTTTTCTAGAGATAATTTACCTGATTCAATTCCTTTCTATCCTTGTTCGCTTATCATCAATACGGATACCAACAATCTTCCCGGAAAACATTGGATTGCTGTATACATCAATCGTTATAAAGTTGCCGAATATTTTGACTCTCTTAATCAACCTCGTTTACATGATATCGCATTATGGATGAACAGGTTTTCCTGGACTGTTAGGAAAGTGACATCGTTCCCACTTCAAAGTAATACATCTCTAATGTGCGGTGGCTATGTACTCTATTTTGTCAACGAGAGACCATTGAAAAATAACTGTAAAAGTGCTTTAGAACTATTTTCAAAAAACTGTGATAAAAATGATGTAATTCTTACTAAATATGTTGAAACAGTTTTGAAATAAAGTTTTATGTTGTATCATTAACTTGCTCTCTTTTTTTCCAAAACAAGGGTTTATAAGGAAAACAAAAACATGCTCATATTTCATTATCTATTCACATATATACAAAAAACATGTTCACATTTCATTATCTATCCACATATATACAAAATCTACAATTTGGTTTTCATGAAACATTTTTTCAAATCACATATGATGGGAGGCACATCACTTATGTCTTTAATGCCGGTTATCACAATCTTTCCATTATGGAACACATGAACATGATATGGATGCCAGTTAGTCAATTGAGCTGCTGGAAATAACTCCACTTCATAAGTTAGATTATGTGATGATGTAACTTTACGGAAATCATAGTGATAGTGTAATTCACATAACACGGTCATTGTCTTCACTTTCCAATCAGATAATGAATCACCAAGTAAATGTTCCAAAGTTAAGTGTAAATATGAGAGATCACCCTCCATGACCCTTCCAATACATTGGATTGTTCCATTTGGAAAGAATAGGATAGTGAGAGATCTATCCTTCCTCTGAATCCTCCATGTTAACATTGAGGGTCTTCCAAGATGTAAGCTCGTTGTCGGCTTCAATTTGCGTTTTATCAGTAACCATTGTTTTCGGTTGGGTATATTCCTCTCGATCTCTTGTAGATTGAGTTTTGACTTTGCTTTTGTAGTTAACATCCGATTTACAACTTCCAACCGTTTGATGTCCTCCATCTTTAATGAATGACGTTATCTGTGGTAGTATCTCCCTTGTAAAGGTTTCCCATGTGACGTCACTGAAACGAAAAAATCGATATTCAACATCTTCACGTTTTGGTGAACAGACGTATAGTTTGACTGATGAATCACACTTTATCCATACCTTGTCATCGAGAGGAATCTTGATCCGAGTCTTATGGTTGTCAATGAGATCCGCAAAGTCTTTCAGTGAAGGCAATGAGTCAATACTAATGCAAACGCCACGATGTTTTCGATCACTATTTGCTATTGAATGACGAAATGCTATTCTTTTAGAATTTGTTATGTGAACGTTTTGAACGTCACTAAGTTTCCATGTTCTAATGTAATGAGGCATGTTCCGAAAGCTATGTTTCAAATTTAAGTTTAATGTTTGCCTAAAGTTTGTTATTTTATTAGCTCAACATATCGGAATGATGTTGAGTACAAATTCTTCACATATTCATTCACATTAGGACTACCTATTTATTAGTAATCATTTCTACATATCGGAAAGATGTAGAAATTTCAATTTTAGTAAGACTACTTATGTATTAGTAAGTGTTGCTACATGTCGGAAGATGCAGCAATCGCAAGATCTATTACAAGTGGAATATTATATTGTTTTTATTTAGACTTATTCTACATCACCTGTGACAGGAAGGCATCTCCTTCTCTTCGACGGTGGGGGAAGACCTAGGCTATAGTGTCCATATGGTAATGATAAATTTTTATCCAGCCAACAGCGCTTATCCTCCCAAAGTGAAAGACCTCGCTTCCTAAATGATTTTGTGCTAACTATGTGATTTTTTGAATTTATAATTGTCATATCTTCAGTTGTATCATTCTCACTATAATAGACACTCCTATAGTCATCATGTTTCAATTTTTTAACTGCTGCTCTCTGAATTCCTTTTGCACGTTTGATGCTATGATTCGTAGAGTCTAGATATTTCATGGAATACATTTTCGGTTTTAGTAGGATCATTTCCTCAAGCAACTTTCCAGCACACTCATCCTTAAAACAACCTAATCTAGCTTTGTTTGTAGTTGAGTATAGTCGGTGATGACTGTCATAGTTTGAAGAGTCAAACTTTTCACCGAAGTATAGAAGTATATCTTCCAGACGGACAGATGGTGATGTGTATAAACATAGGAAGAAACTATCGGTATCACCTCCACAAAGTCGCGTTCTATTTATCAGTGGACATCCTTTTAGATCATTGTAATATAATTGATACATTTCCAACTTACTATAGTCAAGTACTGCTTGACCAACATATATTAATTTATTTAAAACTATTGAAGGTTTGTACATTTCCATACCAACCAGATCTTCATCAAATATTTTGTGTTGAACATAGAGAGGATGATTTGACAATTTCAGTAGTTGTTTCTCATTGTTGACTAGTTTAAATTTTTTCCTTCTCCTTACATTTTCCATTGTTTTACCATATAAAGAATTATTTTTCAATTTGTAGAATGACTTTTCGAAGTCAGTGTTTGATTGAGCCCTCTTTTGAGAGTTCATATCAATGTATGTTTTTAACCAAGGCTTTTGTGTGAATTTTATGCCACTATGAATCTTCTTGATTCTCATGCCCATGCTCAAGTAAAATTTTAAAATTGAATAGTGGACTACATAATTTTCCCTATCAAATTGATGGAGCAGAAGTTTCTTGATAGAAGAAAAATGTGTATTTGGTCTTACTTTTTCATATAGATTTTTCATATAGTGTGAAAACATTCTCTTTTCAATCATCTGCATTTCTGGAGCTAATGGGAAATCGGCAGTGTCATCATGAATGGCTGCAGGATACTCTAAATCTAAATCAAAAATGTAGCCGATTTCACCATCATCATCTATATTTTGAACATTTTCTTCATTTAAAAAATTATCTAATTCACTTTCATTCAACCATTTGAAATTTGAGTGGGGTAGATTCCTACTGAGTGAAGAACCGTAAAGGTTATTAACATCTAAGTAGGTCAAATGTCGACTTTCATGTATATTATTTCCTAATTCTTCAATGCGTGCACGCGCTCGGTGAATGTTGGTGAAAGTCATACCCCCTCTAATTCCTCGTTCAAATAGATTGTACATATTTTCATCTTGTATGTAGTGTGGGGGATCATTGGAAGAGAAATTTAGTGCTGAGGTAAAGCTAAGATGTGGGAGACTGACAAAATGTACAGGGTCGACTTCATCCTCACGTTGACTCAATGCTCTAAACACTTCAAATATGTCTGCCAACAATAAAACATCTAACTTCAGATATGCCAGCATGTAATCACCAAATGTGCTACAATTAAATTCAATCCACGCCTTGTTAGCGTGTTCATATTCACTATCGGAACAGTGCTCACGAGTAAGATCATTATAGAATTCAAATTGTGGTGGTAGACAGTCTTCCGTCAACGTGTTTAAGTTTTTGAAGTATGAATATGGAAACACTCCCTTCTGATATAAAACATTATCACTTAATTGTGGAAATTCTACCCTTAATGTCTCTACATGCTCATACGTTTGCAAGCCCTTGGCTAATTCACTCAAGGATGCACTTAGAAATTGATATGAGTCTAAGAATTTTAGTTTAAAGTATACTGTCTTCCCTTTGTATTCATTTACAGGGACACTGGCGGATAAAGTTATATATTTTTCAGCAGTTGCTGCTACAACATCTAATTTCCAAGACTTCATTCTTCCAATCGCTTTATAGCAAACGATGTGGCTATCATAATTTTTAAAATTGTGGAAAAATATGGGGAGCTCCCGTCTGTTAAGTCTTAACCGGAGATTGCATTTCCTACATAATGTTTGCCTATATCGTCCGGTGATATGATCATGATCACGAACTTTTATGACTTCATCGCTGAATTTTGATTTACATTTGTTGCAACATTCTGCATTCTCATGGCGTGCTTTTTCATCCGCTGACAGTGTCATTGGCTGCCTAGTTGTTGCACATTGGTTGTCATATAAGTCTTGGGCTACAGTTTCTAAGTGGTGCAAGAAACCAATAATGCAATTTTCACCTTCAAAGAGGTAATACTTGTTTTCAAATTTTGATTGAAGGGCATTATGCCAGACATGATAAGCTCCAATGGCCGCAGGTTTATGTATTTTATTATCAATGTAGCACTCTATATCTGCATAAATTACTAAAGGAGGACTTAGTTGATATTCCATGCTACTTGTTAGTACTTTTAGATCTGTCGGCATTTTTTCTATTTGTGCTTTTCCTCGAATGCAAAACTGGAAATGTCGTTCTAGTGTTGTCTTATATGTGAATGACTGAGTGCATCTTTCGCAGAAGTATTTATGTCTTTTTAAAGTTCTCCTATACAATCTTGACAGCTTTGGAATTCCACAATAGTGTGCTGCTCCATTGTTTAGAATTAGCAAAATATTAACCGTTTGCCTACCAGTAAAGTTACTATTGTAACGAACACCTTTGAGTCCATTTTCATAAAAGTGAATGTTAATTTTAATATCATTATTTTTCTCAAATTTTGGAATATCTTTGATTGATACTGGTGTGGAAATGCCTTCCATATTTAGCTCAGATGTCCACTCACTATATGATTTTACTTCATTCCTTGAATAAGGTACTTCATTATAATGCAATATTGATAAAACTGCATATAGGAAGCAATCATTTGCATTTGAATTAACATTAATGACAGCTTTAGAGTTTTTTAACTTCTTTGGTAGAGGAAATGATTGTCCACCTGACAGTATTGGACTTGTTATTACATTGAACTCTATATTTTGTACATCATCTATAATCCAATTGCTACCCTTTTTTGTGAAGGCTTCAATATGATTTATTAGACTATTTAGATGATCCTGAAACCAAGCATCATAGTCATAAATATAGTTTGAGGATGATGAGGTAAAGTGTGCGAGAAAAGTTTCTTCTTCTTGAGGATTAGAACGGACATAACGAATTTGTGCAATCAGACGACCGCGCAATTGATAGCTCCTTAGTAAGTCAGACACTAAATTCCCTAACATGGAACGCATGCTTTCTAAAAATGATGTTATGTCCACAGTAGGTGTTGTTGGCGTGATATCATACACACGTGCATGGCCATTGAGTGCGCTTTCACTGAGACTAACAGTTCCATAGTTATTATGCATATTCATCTCACTATTTGTGTTATGTACATTCATATGCTGTCGAAATCTACTTATAGAGTTATACGTTTTGCCACACCGAGAGCAGTATTGCATAAAGTTTTGTATGTTAGTTGAAGCGCTGGTTGTTGGCTTAGAAGTAGATCTATTTTGATTATTTGAATTTGACTCTGTTATGCTATCATTCGGTTTATTATTGCATACAAGTTTATGCCTCTTAAGATTATCCATCCTATTCGTCTTATATGGACACTTGCTACATTGATACGTTTTTCCTAACTTACAAAATTTTTCATGTCGTTGCAAATTGCCTATGAGAGTGAACACTTTTCCACACTTGGTACAGACAACCATGATTATTGATGAGGATTGAAATTAGCAAGCCCTTATATACATCTACCAGCTAATGACGTCAGCGTCATCACCAGCCAATACCGTATGTTCCGATCTGTTGTAAAGACAAAACATATAATTTCAACAATTATTTTTTTTCAAAAAAGAAGAAAATAAAAGTTAAAGTAATAAAGTTACAGTCTGACACATTTAACAATACCACTATGGTAGAGTTTTAGGTGACTGCAGCTGTCACTACAGCCACCCAAATCGTCCATCCTCGTAAGGCGCACTCTTCTGATGCCATTTTGGGAGCATTCCAGGTGCACAAGCGTTTCTTTGTTATGCTGTTGGCTGGTGGTAACTTGGGAGGCCAACAGGAGGTTTGATTGAGTAATATTTCTTAGAGACTCAATCAAACCTCTATTGTCCTCCTCCAACTTAGCCTCGCGGGCCTCAGCCTCCTTTAGGCGCTCTTGGCAACGACGGAGTTGCACCTCAACGTCTTGTACCTCTGCTGTCGCGTCGAGATCCACATCATACTGCCGGACAGGGAGAGCAGCTGGAGGTGCGGGCGCAGCAGCGTGAGGGGAAGGATCTGCGGCTGGGATCGGACAGGAAGGAGCTGCGGCTGGGATCGGAGAGGAAGGAGCTGCGGCTGGGATCGAAGAGGAAGGAGCCAGTGTCATCATCGGCGATAATGGAAGGCGCACACTCCAGCTCGGAGAAGCCCGGATGTGGCTGAACGAGACTTCCTCCTGAGATGCACACATCGCGGAGTCCTGTAATCGAAAGAAACAATTGTTTATCATCTATTTAGCATTTTACCATTGATGAGATACAAAAGTGAATTTCTCTTACCTCCGGCTGGATTGTGACCTTCTGATCGGTTCCAACCTCCGTCTCACGGGGCAACGAGTCATTCTAAAAGATAAATCAATCTATTACAAACAAAAAACATATTTTAATAGAAAATTCTGTACTCATGCAGTTGACCAACTTTGATACTTACATTTGTAACAGGATCATCATCCTCATCGGAAGAAGATGTCGGGGAAGAAGTCGCTGACGACGTTTCCTCATCAGATGAAGTCGCTGATGAGGTTTCATCGTCCTCTGATGAGGACTCCCGAATAGGATACGGCTTTTCCTCATTCTCTTCCACCGATGTACTGGTCGCTGGCGTCGAAAGGAAACTTCGATGCTTCCTGAGGGACAGCGATCGCGCAACCTGCAGAGAAAAATAATATAACATGTTCGCAACTCATTGAGAAGCATACATGTTCTTGGAAATACTTCATGCATTGAGAAATATTATTGACAAATAACTAAACAATGACACTTACGGGACTAGGAAGACACATCTTCTCCGGTGTAGGCAAACGGGGTATACTGTTCACACCTGTAAACAGCTGAAGAAAAGAACATATTCAATTTCGCATAAAGAGCTAATGAATAACTTTAATACTTACATTTCTCAAGCATTCAGCCGCTTTCTCCTCTTCAAAACTGATACAATTCTGTTGAGGCAACTCACTCTGAAATGTTGTGACAATGTTGAAATACTTTTTACATGATAGAATAATTAATGGAGTAAATGTATTCTCACATTTTTAGTGACGATCTTTTTCTGAATTAAGACCTTGGTCTTCTTAGGAGGAGGCATCTCATCATTATCCTGAAATGATTAAACGATATATGTTTTTATGTATAATGGACCAATAATTAATTTATTCGGATTTAAGAAGCTATCCTTTGAAGGTTTTATGTATGATTGGCAGAACTCACCTCAAAATCGCTTAAGGTGTCATCGATGAACTGTCGTGACTTGGGGGCTTTCTTTGGGGCTCGGGACTTGATAGGTTTCTTTATTGCTGTAGGCTCATCAACCTGTGAAAGGACACCTTCCATCGGCCTCTCCTTTTGAAATAACCGCTCCAACCTCCTCTTTTCAGCCTTTGAGGTGAGGTTGATTCCCTTCCTCCCATTTTGTTGAGCACATGGTGTATGTTTCTCAATGAATGCCTTAGAGGCTTCGGTATTAACCTTTTCAGTACTCCGTTTATATGACTTGCAGGTTAGGCAGTACAGATACGTGCATTCACTTTTGAAGATACAGTTCTTGTGGCCGCTCTTATTAGCATGTCGAACGGGTATTTTGCACGTTTCACAGAAATGAAAAATTAGGCGCTGTCGTGCAAGACTCTCTTGTCGGACCATCTCTGTGGAGGAAAAAAATTTGATTATAATTTTATCTCTTATTAAATGAGAACTCATTTATATATCACCAACAAAACATTATGAAGTACTAACTTGATATTGAATAAATCTTAGAAAGATTTGAAATCTGAAGTTGAAATTGAAACCGAAAGTCGAAAGTTTAATTTTCATTCGAAAACGGTTTGCTCATAGAAAGAGTTGAAATTTACAAGTAGCTGTCTTGAAATTATTTAATTTCGAAATTAATTTGATGAAATGAAAGTGAAATTTCGAAAATTTCAACCAATCCTCAATTTGTTTAATTAAACAAGTTTGAATTTTATACATCTGTTAGCAGATGACAGACTGAATATTTAAAATGGATGAAGGCTTTATTTAGGTATCTTTTATTTATAAACAAACTGTGAAAATCTTGTTGATTCAAATACACTTACATTTAAACTGATATATTCATGTCTCTCGCTCAGTGACTTAATATAGGATGAAAAATTAAAAAAAACATGGTTAATAATATAACATAAAGTGTTCCTATCCTAAAAACCCAAGCTTCTATATTTAAAGCTATTTGGTTATAAAAACTTAATAAAGTTCCTACTCCCGAATATCCTATAAAGTAGCACAACATGACAATGAAACTCACTTCAGAATTGTAATAAGAACCGGAGAACGGAGGAACGAAGAACGACGTCTGTTATGGACACTAAATAATTTGAAAATGAGTGAAAATTCGTTGTGTGCAACTTCTTTATATATGAAATTGACAAAGCAACTATGAACAAAGACCTTATGACATCACATCTTGGAATTGGTACGGTTAAACAAAATTGATAACTCAAACAAGAATTGGAACAGCTGGTTTATTTTTAACCTTAGAAATGGAAGTGCCATCATATGTGTTGAAAGATTTCTACATGTAAACAGTAGAGTGAATTCAAAGTAATATGAACTGATGGACTGATGTATTATTTGATATACATGTTATTATTAATAGTCATATAATGATTCATATTTGAAGTTATAAAACGTGTGGTTTGAATAGAACATTAAAATTTGAATTAAGCGCTAAATTTCGAAAATTCAAATTTCGCGCCAAAATTCGAATAATCAAATTTAAAGATTTTTTCGAAAATTTGAATTTCGCGCCAAAATTCAAATAATCAAATTAAAATACTAGGTTAGGGTTAAGGGTTAGGGTTAGGGTTAGGGTTAGGGTTAAGGTTAGGGTTAGGGTTAAGGTTAGGGTTAGGGTTAGGGTTAGGGTTAGGGTTAAGGTTAGGGTTAGGGAAGCAAGAAGAGTATCTATGGCACCCGGAACCCATGGGTAAATAAATTTTCGAGTGCGCGAAGCGCACGAGAAAATTTATTTACCCTATAATCCGAAAAATTTCGAGGGCGCGAAGCGCCCGAGAAATTTTGAGGCCCCCCCCCCCGCCGTGTATGAAGTGTATGAAGTGTATGAAGGTCAAAGGTCAAGGTCAGGTCTAAGGTCAAGGTCAAGTGTAGAGGTTTGTATATTATGGTCATTTTTAGTTGTAAAACTTTAACTTTGAAAATTTGTAAACTTAGTCATTTTTGTAAAAAAACTTGGAATTTTTCAAGTTGCATACAGATGCATACAACTAGGATTTTTTCATCAAATGGGTACATACAATATATCATTCGAATGCTCTTTTCATGCTGATTCTAATGGTGTATTGTATGACACATGTATGACATATAACTAGAGAGCTACATGTCTTTAAAGAATGGGCTAAAAACTTAGTGAATTTAAAAATCTAACATTTGTCTGCTTGCATACAGTTGCATACAACTAGGATTTTCCCATCGAATAGGTACATACCTTATATCATTCTAAAGGTCTTTTCATTCTCATTCTTATGGTGTCGTGTATGACACATGTATGATATCATCCTGGACTGCTACAAGCATTTTAAAATTAACAACATAACTGTTTCTTTAAAAGTTATATGTTCCTATTTATTTCAAGTTGAAGTCTTCATACTTGATTTTTTTGTTTCAATTCAGTTATTGAACATCATTAATTGTAGATAGTTATTCCCCTTTCCCATTCAGACCTTAATTGAAGACCGATTTGTGAAATGATAAAACAAGTCTGTTCATATATACAAATAAATATTAAATAAAGAGATTAAGAAAAAACACACTAAATGTCATCAAGGTAAGGAAAGGGTACAAGTTTTTTCAAGTCCACTTGCACATGGATCCTGGTCTTCTTGGGCGCACAGGGACAGCGACGTGGTGTGTCAAGGTCGATGACCGAAAATTCGAGAGCGGTTGTGAGGTTCCGCTCGTTCGGCTCCATCCTCATGAACACCCGTTTGGTGTGATACTTTTTCGGGGCGTTCTTGACTTTGACCGTGACCCGTCCATAAAGTGGCGTTCGCATGGACTTCTTATTCATGTGACGCATCGTCTCAATTGATACGTCACTATCCTCATCACTCGAGTAGTCGGGCGATGCAGGGGCTTGGGTGAACACCACCGGCTCCTCGTTTGGTGTTGTCGATCGCTCCATCGGAGATTGGGGAGGTGTACTGGTACGTTCCACTGGCGAAGTGGTACGATCAGCAGTACCGTTCTCAACTGCGGCTTTCTGTTTGCGATCCATTATGACTTGTAGATTTAAAATAATTGTAACTTGTAAACGTGAGGATTAGAACCTTTGATAAGAATTGGTACAAACCTCGGACTTATATACTTTTTAAACAAAGGAAATCCTAACAGCCAATCAGAGAGGTACCGAACTTCCCTAAAGAATATATATAACTATATAAAGGATGACATTGTTCCAAACTGTTAAGTACTTATCCTCAACGTTCCATAACAAGAAGCATGTCCTCAAAACCACTATTTTATTTTCAAAATGACAGCCAAGTCATTATGGGAGGTCAGTTGGACATGACCATGCATCTGTCTTGCGGCTGCAAAGTGGCCCTATGGAAGACCTTGACTGTCTCTGCACTTCAAAGGCGGAATGGACTACCGGTGAAGTGTCCGGTACACGAATGTGACCATGACTTTAGTAAAAATCCGACATTCCATGAGTGGTGTGATGACTTCTTGAAGATCATGGAGTCGCCTGAGGGACGTGATTTGCACCCCTCATTTATTTTTCACGCTTAAATTAAACTTACATTGTAAATCTCTTGTCTTTTCATTTTAAACATAGTTCTGGAATTGGTTTTCTTATTGGGGAGCAACTAAATCATAACTGCACAGTAAAGTTTCACATCTAAATAGTGCTACATTAAAAATAATTGTCACAATAGTCGCAATTGAGCAAACCCATTCAAAATCAAACAACGGACGTCTATCGGTACGTACCCAAGTGCTCAGAACCAAACCACACAAGTTCGATCATAGACGTTCCGAAACACAGTGTACCAAACACATGTACCTATCCAGTAAAACAGATCTCATACAAGTTCCTATTGATAACACTGAATTATACATGTACCTATCCATGTGCCTATCGATAACTAAAGTATACATGTACCTATCCATGTACCTATCCATGTACCTATCCATGTTCCTATTGACAACACTAAACTTTACATGTACCTATCCATGTACCTATTGATAACACTAAACTTTACATGTACCTATCCATGTACCTATCCCTGGCAAGTAGGGCACAGTTTTCACTACTGCAGTGGGCAGATCTTCGCCACACGGGTGCGCAGTACTCCGCTGCTGAATAACAGAGGGCTAATCCTGCTGTTCGTAAGGGTGGTAGCTCCAGCGCCCCATCGTGATCCGACAAGCATTTGAAGGAGGTTATTTCTAGTCCTGATTTTCATTGCGAGCTTCTGAAGATGGCTCTTGTAAGTCAAACTTCTGTCTAGTGTCACACCGAGGTAGGTTGGAGAATGATCGTGTTTGACACGAGTGCCGTTCATATAAATGTCCAGCGCCGCTTCGCATTGGCTGTTATTGAGGTGGAAGCTCGATGCAACGGTTTTCATCACACTAGGTCGAAGACTCCAGTCTCTGCAATATGCTGCCATCTTTTCATGACGCTGTTCAAAAATTCGTTTAATTTGGCGAACTCCTTTTCTTGGTGAGCGCACCAAATGTCGTCAGCATAAATGAATTTTCTACTCTGGGTATCTGGGAGGTCATTTATGTACAAATTGAACAAAATCGGGGCGAGGACTGATCCTTGTGGTAACCCGTTTTTCTGGGCTCGCCATTTACTTGTTTTGCCGTCAATGTGCACGCGGAATCGTCGATTTTCCAAGAATTTCGCCAAAAGAGCACCACCCAACGTGGTAGGACTTAAGAAATTTTTATCAAGAGTCCTCTCTACCAAACGGTATCGTAGGCCGCTGTTAAATCGAGGAAGACGGCCCCTGTTTTCAATTGCTTCTGAAATCCATTCTCAATGTATGTAGTCAGAGCTAGCACTTGCTCTGTGAAAGTTAAATTGTGAAAAGCTCGCATTATGGGTTCAATGTTTTTTAATGAATTTGCTCGTAGATCAAAACATCAATTAATCTTGAATATTCAACACATGAGTACAAACCGAAAATGATATTCAATGTATTTAAAATACAAGTCTCTATGAATATCGCTACTGTAAGAAAGAAGTGTTAAAAAGTCCACCATTATCCCCATGTCATTAACTAACACAAAATCACGGATAACAAGAAAGGAAGCAATGACACTCAACAACTGCTACACCAAAAAGTCCATCTAAAACGACGCAATATTGTTGCGTAATCGAATTTCTACAAGAAATCGCTGAAATTGTATTCTGCAAGAGCAATCTACCAAGATTGGAGATTAAATGAAACCACTTCGATGATGGTTGTGTTTCACGAACCAGTCGAGGAATTTTGAGGCAAATATTGATGCAATTAGATCTCCCTGATGCCATTCCTAAGCTCATAAAATGGATATTAGATTCATGAGCTCTCGAAAGATCCAAGCATACAGAAAATTAGCCGTCATTGAAGAGGTTACATAACAGTGATCAGGACGAATTTCTTCTCCGAGGATTTTGACATTCTCAATAAAATCCCATGAATGGAAAAAGGCAATATTTTATGTAAAATGTATATATGTAATATTTCATGGAAAAATTAATGGAACATTTATCGCAGAAAGAATAATGAATATTAGGATTACATGTTATCATAATTTCAATGATTCTGAAAGTCATTAAACTTTTAACATAATTTTATGCATTCATGGTATACAGATGCATAAAACTTATATGCGAATTAAAATGAGTTTGATAACAATTAAATCATTTTCATCAAATTCAGAGGATGACGTGTGCAGATCAAGAACTAGTTGTGAAGATCGCATGGGCACTCCCGTGTTCATTTAGCGAAATTTTGTGATTTTGTAACTTTCGTCTGTATTTCTCCGAGTTTGGAAAATACAATATTTTATTCACAGTCTCCTCCTGAGTGCTTTTTGTTATCATACTAATAAGATAAGACAATATCACATACTTTAAGAATGACAAGTGTTTTCCTTTTAAAATGATGTTTTAATTTATCATCAGAAATTATCTTTTTTATTTTAGAAATCCTTGCGAAGTTGAAGATCATAACAGTTCAGCTGAATCCGGCAATACTCGACATGCGGAGATCTTATTTTGATTTTATACTGATAATAAATATATTTTACTTTAGATATTGACTATTTTGATTCATTCAAAGAAAACTATTATAGTAAGCAAAAATAATTCAAATATACTGTTGGACAAGTCATGATTGCTATGTCTATATAGACAAATCTTGCGCATTTGCAATCATTGAGGACAATCGCTTGAACAAATTGTGAGCCGATTTTATGTAGCAGCTGCTGCATACACAAAATTTGTTAATTAAGAGTGGGATTACTGGATAAGTACTCTGCCAGAGCAGGGTTTCTAACACGTAGTTATTATGACTCAGTGCATTTCTATAGATGATCAACTTTATATCAAAGATGATTTCCAAGGAAGTTTAATGAATAATTCAAGTACAGTAAGACCAAACTACAATCTAACAATCATGAATAAATTGTGTTTCCTACATCTCAGCGATGGTCGAGATATTCACGTTTTTCATTCTACACAGGACAATGCTCTTTTATGCTTCACTTCTTTCTTAGCGTTTTTCATTTACTTATGACATTGACAGAAAACATACGGAAGCATTTCACATCTGCTAAAGCATGTAAGAATTTTGAAACAAAAAATGAAATGAAATGAGATAATTGAAGTGATTGTATGCGTTTGCATTAAATACAATGCATCTTCAATTATCCGAATGGATACCAAAATACTCCATTATAAAAATTCAATTTTTAATTCTTTTCGCTTTGTCGGATTAGACTGAAATTGAGGGAGTTGATTAACGCTTCCTTTTCCTTTCTGTTTAGGGTTTGTGGATGTGAGACTTCTCGAACGCGGTCATGATATTCACTAGCAGCGACACCTAGTTCCACCATGCTTTATTGACGAATGGAGTCATGTCTTCCACAAGGACGAGAGCCTTCGACTGCCACGTCTAGCGCTAGCCTGATTGGTTCTTCCTCATCTCTGTGCTTCACATGGCTGAACCACTGTAGCCTTCGCTCTCTGATGACTTCTTGTAACGAAGCAAAGCCACACCTGCTCACTTCGCTAACGCTATCGGCCTGATCAGTCGCTGAAACATCACTCAGATAGGAAAGCATCCTTCTGTCGCATGAACGCAGCTGTTGAGTGAGGTTCCATGATTCTGCACCGTAGAGAATGCACGACTAATGCAAGCACTGTAGACATCGTCCCAGCACCTGAGTGGAATGTGTCATCTTCGAAGCAGACTTGCAGGAATTTTCCATTTGTGCCAGGCTGACGCAATTCTAACCGCGTGTTCGCTGCTACCCTCGCAACAAGGCGCGTCTCCGAGGAAATGAAACTCTTTTACGATTTCAATTTCCTCGTCGTCTGCCCAACACATCTCGGCATCACATTTATTATTACTTCCATGGACACAAATTGGTCATTGAAAATTCATTACGCTGCTGAGGGGCCTGCGAGTCCACTGCACCGCTTATTGCACTATTTACGACACTGCTGACATAGAGTGGGGTTGACACCAACCCCTCTATCGCATATACTACAAGGGAGGCTTCTCGATTGAACGATACAATTCCCTTTGCTGAAACACTGCTCATCATCATGGTTTTCTGAGTGCTCCCTTTCAAGTCTTAGCCTTCCATTCCTTGAACATGAGAACCACCTCCCACTTGCTGTCGTCCATAAGGACTAAATCATCAGAGTACAACTTTTTTAATCCGCCTCTGCTACGATTTTGCGGTGTGAATCTTCTTCCATTATGAGGATAAAAAGAAGAGGATTGAGCGTGGGTTCTTGGTGATCACCTACGCCAAATAACCGTATTCTCCTGAGCTGAAAAAGTGACATCGAATTCTCCGATCAGAAATTGAAGTCCAGAGAAACTAAAGGCCGTATCACATCACCTACGTGCTGCGTGTTGCGTGTTCAAAGTCATAGATATAGGTTAAGAAGGCATTCATATCCATGATGAAACTCCAACCGCAAAAGGTAACAGTTAAACACGTACATGAACATGCAACACGATGAGAGGAATGAAATGTCATCGACTATTATGAAATGTGAATGTAGCTGTCAAAACGCAGAAGTTGAAAAATGTTCAATTAGAGAGAATCTGATTGGATGTCGCGACTCGAGTCGTACGGCTGTAGTCGCATCATCGACTTCGAATGACACGACTGCAACCGCTTTCATTTCTCTATTATTTAAGTATCTGTGTTATGGAAATGGCGAAACGACGAGCTTCATCAGCTGCTCTCCTAGAGGACGAAGTTTAGAGGAAACAGTGGTTCGCGTTGCAAATATAGAAAGAAGAGAATATACATGAATTTTATACGAAAAAAAGTCGAAGGATTTCAATGTATTCTAATAGAAAGGCATTTGATGAAACATTAAATAATATTTAGAAAGCTATTTCGCCTGAATATTGTCCATTTCAATCTTATAGTATCTCTGATTGAATCGTCCCGTGAAAAGCGGCTCTAACTATAAACTTATATAACTACAAAGATTATTTATTGGCATTATTAGTCTTGTTGCATTTACAGATTCAAATTACAAATGTTCGATGGTCGATATTGGCTTATATGGGAAAGAAGGCGATAATAGTATAATTGAGAAATCTAATATCGAAAAGTTGATAAAGACTGACGGTTTTATCCACCTCCGAGAACATTTCCTAATAGTCTTGAATTACCGTATGTATGTGTGGGTGATGAAGTGTTCAAGTTGTCAACCCGTTGTGATGAAACCGTATCCAAGAAACAGCGCCCGACTTGACATTTCAAAAGCAATTTTCAATTTATACGTGCAATGAGAGTTTCTGAGAACTCATTTTCCTTTTTGATTGTTTCGAATATTTTATACACTCATAGCTGTGAATGTCGGAGTCACAAACGCAATAATGATGACAACATGTCTTCTTGTTCAGAGATACCTCGAGAAAAAATGATGAATTCTATTTTAAAGTCACTTCGGAAAAATCACCAACGGAGAACTTGATTTCTTTACGAGCAAATGGTGGTTTTAGAAATTTTGAGGACTTTGATATCAGGGAGCGCTTTTCTTCTTATTTTACAACTTCTGAGAAACCTCCATGGCAACCGAAAGACGTGATGAGAACTGATTTGGATGCTGATTAATGAAATCCTATTGAAATATTTTACTATCTTCAGTTTTTATTCTAATTCCATCATCTAAATAGATTAACCTGATGACTGACTTCACATATTCCTAAAATTAATGCACGTGAACATTAACGGTGTTGACGATGGGCTCATATCAATATATTAAAAAAGATCGAAATTCTACGAACGAGAAATTGATATTAAAAAGTATACGCGACGTTTCGCACTAGGTTTAGTCATGCAAAGGGTAAAACAGTGATTACAACTGAACATTTAAGTCCGGATTGCGAGTTCAAGTCTCACACAGCTCGATGCTTCGACCCAATTGAGTATTTGTGAGACCTGTACGTAACACTTGCCATTGAAGACTACTCATCGATGGACATGGATATCTATAAAATTCGTTTAAGTGCCCCGGTAGACCAATGATGCACCCGATGATGTGTGTTCTTTTAGACGGGAACGCATAGTTCGCTGGGATTCTCCGATGTAGAATGAATTGCATTCTCGACATCGGATGACGCAGACCACATTCTTAACAAAACAATCGGCGTTATAATAATTTGCAGCCGAACAAAACGAACAATTAGCTGTCAAACAATTCTTTGATGGCTTCGACTTCAACCACGATGCCATATATCTCGATCTGAAAGAGACTCGAATAGCTTTCTCTAAGTTACATTTGTGGAGAGTTCTTTGTATTTCCCTCATGTCCTATTCATTGGTGTAAGAAATAGTCAAATAAATGAAGGAATCATCATCACTACTCCTTGTCCACGATCATTTTTGGCTTGACGTAGTACCTTCCGCATCACTTTCCTGGGAAACCATTCGATTCATATCTTTTTCCTGTCATATCACAGCCTTGCTTGATGGAAACGGAGCTCGAGCTGTTCCTGACTACTGCTCTTTTGAACTCATAACGCAGGATGTTGGTTAGCATATGACGGGGATTAGATGAGGACCATGGTATCACGCAGTTCGAATGAGAAGGTTTGGAATGTAATATAAAATCTAGTTTAGATCCATTAACCATAACCAGAACATCAAGGAAAGGTAAATGACCATTCGAAGCTTCCTCTATCGTAAGAGGAATATTAGGATGTATGTCATTCGGAATCTCAAGAATTTCTGATGCCGGTATGTTACTAAATATCAGAAATGTATCATCTATGTATCGCTTCCATAGTGCAACTTTATCGCTAGTGGTCGAGAAAACTTGTTTTTCGATGAAGTCCATAAAAACAATGGCACAAGCAGGAGCTAAATTGTTGCCCAATCTGTAGCCATGTTTTTGCTTGTATAGGCAAGTCATACCGTCCACCATGCCAAGTCTAACTACTTATACATCATAAACATGCATATACATATAATAATTTTAGTTCTCTAGCAATGTATTGAAAGTATACCCATTGATCAACAACAGTTGTAAAGTTAGGTTAAGTACAGCAATTCATACGGCTCAATGAAGCATCCAGTGCTGTTAGATTTGACTGATGAAAATCATAAACTAAATGGAAAGTGAAAACTGATAGGTTGTAATTGTAATACTGTATTTTGGAGAAATATTTATGATGGTGAAGCAATTATCAAGAAGTTGCAATATAGAGTAAGTAGGCTATATGTTAGGTAGAGTGTCGACCTAAAAAAGTATCAGCATACAATGAAAATTTTA
This sequence comes from Prostheceraeus crozeri, assembly GCA_907163375.1. NCBI lineage: Eukaryota > Metazoa > Platyhelminthes > Polycladida > Euryleptidae > Prostheceraeus > Prostheceraeus crozeri. Next base: position 189,572 of record CAJQUW010001043.1, read on the forward strand.
TATGAATTAGTTTTTTGCGGAAAGTACGTTCCTGCGGTCCAAAGAAGTTATTTGAGAAGTTTTTAAAAAGCTAAAGTTTTGCAAATTATTCCATTGTTTATACTACCGAGATGAAGCTACTTAATAAGTAGTACGAAACAAGTTGGATATCAAAAGGAATGAATATTTGCTAACAGGCATCTTCATTATGTAATTATTATATTATATATTATTAAATTCTTGATATTATTATTATTAAGCGGAATTTAAACTGATGATCAAGGAAACTTCATGAACTGCATTATGATGCATCCTTGCAAGTCTTCAAGGAAAAGTAGAGATCTTATTGAGAGCTTCTGAGATGTCATGTTTCTTATTCAATTTTCAGTGGCATGATGTTATGATTCACAAGGCGTCATTTCTTGAATATAAATAGCAGTGTGGACCCATTTCAATGTTTTAAAGTTAGTTATCATTGTCTTTGATTGTGATGTTTTACTCTTTCAGTGGCAGGTATAGTTTGTGATATGATCACGCTTAAGAATATAATCTTATCAAGGATGAGTTTTATTGTAATGCTAACCCATCGAATTGCTATGTAATTTAACAAACCATATTACCTCTCCAAGGTTGTCATGATACGGAGAATTTGTAAATTACCTTTCCTTCTTCTGTTTAATTGCTATCATAATCAGTCAAATTCGTGTACAGTTCTCCAGAAGTGCAAAAATTTGCTTATCTCACATGTGATGCTGGGTCTCAATTCGAATTCATTTAATTAAATCGAAGCTGTATACACATTGGGGATTGAATAAATGCTGAGTTGCTCCCCTAACTTACAATTTTTGTATTTCCAACACCACCATCCAAAAAGTCAAAAGGTAGGATTTTACATTATTTGTACTGTACGAAATTTGGAAATAACGAATTTCTTATATATACTTTGAACGAGTAAAAAAGTCAAAATCGCACTCAGATCTGAACGTATAAAGTTGGGACTAATGCTGGCAAAAAAACTAGGTCTTCGACTATTTTAGACGCTGAAAGCAATTTTATCTGTCAAAATTGTTTCTCGTTTAAAAGCATATCTCCGCGCCGAATTTTGAATGTGATGTGCATAATATTTTCGTGCCCTTTAAATTGATGACAACAAATTTTGCTGACTTTATATGGACATGTCAATGCTTGATTCATTTTTACAGATTTTAGTCAAACATGAAAAAAATGAGGGGTGGAGGAGATAGCCCATGAGCATCCTATGTCTCAATGAGTCTCCCATAACAATTGCCCGAGTTATGGGAGACTCATTGAGACATAGGATGCTCATGGGCTATCTCCTCCACCCCTCATTTTTTTCATGTTTGACTAAAATCTGTAAAAATGAATCAAGCATTGACATGTCCATATAAAGTCAGCAAAATTTGTTGTCATTAATTTAAAGGGCACGAAAATATTAAGGGGTCACATTTTTAAAGTTTTAGACCCCCTTCCGGTGAAGTGTGCCTCCTTTGTCTCTTAAGATAGATTTCGAGGTGACTCACTACTGATCAAGATTCGAAGTAACTGAATTTCCTTTCTGACGATAGTTCGTCACGCGTTCGCTTGCGCAAGATCAAAACCTGAGTCACCTTCTTGAGTTCATGTTTGGTTTTCATAACGTCTCCCTACCATAGCCGAGTGGATGATCATTGTTCTTATTTTTTTGATGAATCACACTTGTCGATCAATGATCTATTGCATAACAAAATTCGCGTTGTTTGCTCAATATATTTAATGTGTAGTTGTCAACTTATTCGTGTCTAATCGAGACAATGCGCTGGTTGAATCGGTGCATGTATTTCTAACTATACTTTTCACTTCGTGATTTAATATACGACGAATATGGAACATTTATACATTTATCTATGTGAGGAAATGCAAGGTGCCATCAAACATTGTGTCATTAATCAGATCATCATCATTAAAAGATGACTTGCATCCTAAAAAAGTGGAACGGAAACGTTCCTTACTGTTTAGACCTTCGATGAACAAGAAAGACAGAAAAAATGACTCCATCTAATACAGTGTTCATGTACAATTGATCAAACAGTGCGCATAATCAAGAATGTGATTCATAACGCAGAAATGTACGAATTCTATGTATTGCAAAAATCTCTAACGTTAGACCATGGTGCCCATTTCGCCCCAGATGGCCTTCCGAAAGTTAAAACAGAAAGAAAGGCACATTCTCTTGTTGTATTTTGTGACTTCGTGTAGTGCTTCATCATTCTGCAAGTGATTATTCTACTATTGTGTAAGTTCTTGGATTGTTGGACTTGCCATGCCTCCTTCTAGCAGAATACATGATGCTGAACCAGGCGGACAGACAGAGAATGCAGTTAGAAATAAAAAAATAATATAATATTAAATATGATATAAAAAATATGAAAATGGATAATTGAAAAATTAATAAATAATAAATATATTAAATCTTTTATTATATATAATAATTATTCAATATGATTAACAGATTAGTATCATACATTCTGTAAAAAGTTTCAGTTATTCTATTCGGTCAGAATCACATGTACATCAGAAAAGAAAGATGCCCTCAGGCATGAACCATTTAGGCACCTGAACCTTGGCATCCGCAGACGCAATTCGAAGTAATCTTAGCAGACTAGCCCTCATTCCACTTTATCTGGATGTGCCATCTATCTTAGCGCACACATGCTCTCTATTTGAATTAATTCATCATTCAATTTATAGCAAGCATCTAATGTTACATGCTATTTTGAAGCTTTGAACTGATTTCTGAGTAACTTCGATGCATCCAATTTAAGAAGTGAAGCGAAGTATACGTCTACCCAGTCATGATTTCTGTGAAATTCAAAAATGTTGAATTTCTGTTACCGCCACAGGATCCCCTCCCCACAGAAATAAACTGTTTATCTGAAGTTCGCTAGAATGGAAATTGACTCAAGGTCGCGGCACATCCGAGGGAACTAAGTCGGGGCATGAAGAACCAATTAAAAGCTTCGATTTACTCATGTGACTGATTCTAACCCAATGATACAGACGTTGGCAGGTGTATCTAAGTGAAATTGCGTGCGATTTATGTGCCGTTATTGTGCGTTGCATGAAGCTTAATTTCCATTCTAGAGGTTTTATTGTTGTCAATTTCTATGCCCCTCCCCTGTTACTATAATGAATTTTTGAGTGAATAACCCAATAAAAGTTTTAGTCAATTTACGGTTATTACGGAAAATCGAGCACATAGCGTTAGCTTACAACAAAGGGAGAATGTAAATTACAAAGAATTCCGAGGCATTATGAATGATTTGAAACATTTTGATTTACGCTTCATGACAATGTGAAGGAATTTCTCACAAATTTTCCTTTCCAATGTCAATGTCATGACAAATCAACAAAGATGAACCTCATTTCCATGAATTAAAGTCAACAAACAGATGAGCTTAGACACGGTTTAGACAAATGTACAGCAAGACAGCGTTCGTTTTAACTCAATATTTTGGTCATCTGCTCTGCATATTTAAAATGAATTATAGAAATGTGGAATTATTGATATATGAAGAAAATTCAACATTTTGTCTAGACGAACTTGAGTTAAGAGCCAAGCAAGAAGTGAGTGCTTTTTATTTTCTGGAAATTTCTATTTGCTTGCAACGGAGCATGTATGACACTATATTCAGCACCATAATTCACAGATAAGTTCGCTAAGTTTTGACTTTTGAAGTATATTGAATGTTTTACTTTAATTATAATAAATTTTCACATTACCAGAAATGTTTACCAAAGTCTCAATCTCATGATTTAGCGAATTGTGCTATGCAAAGAACATAGAGTAGGAATATATACTTAGAGTGTCAAAAGATTAAGTTTTTTGTGGAGATTACGTTCCCGTGGTTCAAAATATTATTTGAGCACTTTTAAAAAAAAGTCAAAATTTGCTAATTTACATACTACCGAGATGACTCTCCTATATAAATAGTATGGAACAAGTTGGATATCAAAAGGAATGAATATTTGATAATAAGCATTCTAACTAAGCCGAAATCAAGCTGATTATCAAGGGAATTTCATGAATTGTATTATAATGAAAGTCTTCATGCAAAAGTCGCGATACTACTCGTGCTTTCTTGGCTGAAATTTCAAGTTTTTAATTCAATTTTCACCGGCATCGTTTTATGATTCACTAAATTCATGTTTCAATTCTAGAATTTGAATAGATGTGGAACCATTTGCATCTTTCAAAGTTAAATGAAGTCATTGTCTTTGATTATGTGATTTTGCTCTGCCAGTGGCAGGTTGCCTGTGATATGATCACGCTTAAGAAAATACTCTTGAGGTTGAGCATGAAAGTAATAAGAACCCATCGAATCGATAATTTAGCAAACATTAAATCTCCAAGGCTGTCATGACACTGAGAATCTGTGAAATACCATCATTCCTTCTGCATTACAATCATGATCACTCAATTCCGCTGTAATTTCTGCAGAACTGTAAAAATTTGCGTATCTCACATTTGGTAACAATACCACCTGCATCGCCCTTGAGTTCATTTAATAAAATCGAGAGTGTATGCACATTGGGGATTTAATAAATGCGGAGTTACCACTCTACCTAATACACCTACTCTATGGCAAAGAATATCCACAACATCTATCGTTTACAGGGCAAACACAGCCTGATTGATAGCTTTATCGCTACCTTAGAGACGCTCATCAATCAAAAATGCAAAGTAAGAGACACGTAACTTCATGATCAGAGACAAAACAAGAGGGAAATTGCCTCTTTAAATACTATCAACTAACTTAATCCATCCAATTAAGAACGGCTATTGTTTAAAGTTTCAGCAGCCAACTGACAGCAACATTACTGACAAATATTTATCGCAGATATAAAGGAAGTAGACAAAATTGACAAGTTTTATAACAATATACAAATCATCCTTCTTTTCATGATGATGAAAAATGGTGCTGATGGAAATTATAAACTTCCTGCCGACACTGGTACAGAGACAAAAAGAATGTGTCAACTAGAATAAAAGATAGGCCAAGGCGCAAGTCAAATTGGCAACTGCTTAATGATAGCTTATTCGTTTTGTTTGCGCCATAAAACATGTAAATGAAAAAATTCCGATGAAAGCATTTAACTCAATTACCAGTGCTGAAACATTCCTTATTATCTATCCATTTGATTCGAGCATCATGCTTTTCATGGAGATCAGTTAAACCACTGACTTTCATTCACGACATTATATTTTTCAGGAAGATGATTCCTGGTGGAGTTACCATGGGAAGTATCACATTCCAAATTTTTCGCTTCAGCGGCAATGGATGTCAAAACATCTCCGTCGGGTGATCAAATGTCCGAGATACAATTCAGTTAATAGTCACTCTAATATTTGTTTTAGAAATAATGCCTTTTCTTCAGGGAAGTAGTGATAATCCTGACACCTGGTAGATGTTGTATAGCGTTGTCTCGTTGGTTAAATTTGATCCTATGACTCTCCTTAGATTTGGATTGGTAAATGGAATATTTTCACAAGGCCTTATGTATAATTTTGAAAAAATCACTTACTCATGTTTTTCACATGAAGGGAGGAAACTAATTGCCTGCAATTTACGTAAGAAACTACGATACTTACTATTCTAAATAATATTTCATTTCAGACAATAATTTCATTGTTCTTTATAATAACTGAACTTTTTATTCTTTTCACCATGACACACTTCATTACGTAAAATATGCTCAGACTTTGCTGGAGCGTGGTGATACTAGCAACTCTTCTTTTCTGTTAACTTCAAATGACGACCAATTCTCAATGCTATTTCAACGACCAAGAGATATAAAAACTAGGCCCCTAGTCACTGTGTCATGGAGGCATCAAGCTGCGCATCAAAAGAAACGCAGAAAATTGCATTCGGAACACGAACCTAAAGAGTACTAAGGAGACCGCGTAGGTGACTGGAGATGCTCAAAAACAGTGTTAAGTTAATAACAGAAGAAAATGGCACACTAACTATCACTTAGCAATATCCAAAAGTTCATTAAAATAGGATGCTTCATTTCTTGACAATTTTAACCTTAACAGCACTTCGTGATGTTGACGATAATTCAGCGAATATTTTCGGCAGCCATTTATTTGTTTTCAAAGTGGAATCAACATGGGACCATCTCCATCAATATTTGACGCATTTGTCTTGTTAGCATCTGACAAGTGAGACGTTGGAAACAACGTTATCCGATTTGTTCCGATATTTGGCTAACTGACAGTTTCCAGCATCAGGCATCGTCAATCGTTGTGTCATTCGCATCTCGTGAGACAAACTCCAAACCTCCTTCACAAACAGCCACACAATTTATGTCAACACTTGGCTCTTGAGACATCTTCCAAGCCGACTCTTTACATTGTGAATATCCTCCTCAACATAATCAACTTTGACTGCGGCTTCAACGCTTATCAAGTTGAGTGAGTTCAACATGCATTGGATTCTGACTGCAGTTAAGTTTCATAAGAAACGGAGTTTTCAACTCATCTTTACAAGAAATACTTGATGTCATCAATGCAAAAATATTTAGAAATTCTTGTAGCTAAGTGACCACAATCCAAACTGGATTATATATTTCTCTCGAGATCTAGAAAGCAGTGAGCTAAGCGCTCGCAATAAATTGTCAAACAGGAATTAGAGCGGTAAGTATTCGATTAATCGGTTAATCAACAAATTCTAAACACGGTCCACTTTGGATAAGCAGAGGACAGTTTGGGAGCGAGATTTCCATCCCGCTTAAGCGGAGTGGCAAGTTTCGAGCTCATCTTATCCTAAACAATTGCCATGCACACTAAATTTCCGTTCTCTTATTGATAGCAGCGCTCATACATTGGCATATACTCGTAGGTTCCCAATGCCATTCCCATTCCGAATTAAGGCTTAAGACAAAAAGTATCTATTTGTGTAAATTGAATGAATATGAAAATGATTCTATCGGTGTTACATGCATTAGTTGGAAGGAGCTGTAAAAAATGGAACAGCAGTTGATGCTTATTAGTTGGAAATCACAGATCAGTCTAAATAAGAAAGGAATCTAATGTCAACTGGTAGCTTTCAAGCGAGACGCGATATTGTAAGTGAAATGCGGTCACTGATTAAATTTATGTACGTCACTTCATATGACACTTCCGTCATCACGGGGTACATCATTGTCAGTACGAATTTTTCCAAGGTTTTCACTCATCCCTAAAATAGCGATATGATCACACTAACCTATCATAATTGACAATGCTGAATTGATGTCCGTCGAAATCATTAGCCGCCGCGGCATGGCAGGCCCAAAACAATGATTGATTTAAATAGATGAATAACGTGTTGAGACGAGTCAATCTTCGGCACAAAGAAATGTGACATGTTTTGCAACTTGTTGCGACGTTCTCACAACTTGATTTATGGTCTTACTCATAGAAATCCGACCTTTCGCTTTGTTTACGTTAGTGAGATTAACATAACTTAACATAGACAACATTAACATAGAATGGACAGTAACTCGTTTATGCGCCGATTACTAGATATCTAGAAAAATCAAATTAATGAAACATGCAACAGTTCTTGCCGCAATTATTATTGTATTATAGAGTGCCGGGTTTTATAGTCTTACGCTCTGTTTTGTATCCTATTTTGCCAAAATATCAAGGGAAAAATCGTAGGTAAACTAGGGAGGCGTTTTGCTCATTATGTCACTGTGCCTCGTGATCACTATGTTAATGTTGTTCATTTTTAATGTGGGACAGCCAAAGTTCATTAAATTATTCTAGGGACGCCATACCTCAGGTTTGCGGAGCGCTAACTTGTAATTTATTGGTTAAGAAGTCTACACGATGATCTATCAGCATATGCAGGTTGAACACAAATGAATGTCCCAGCTTTAAAAGGCCTAGTGACAGAAAAAATGATGGTTTAACGTCACATCCCCCACACTGGGGGCTGGGCGGAGATGACATATTTAGGCTTTAATCTGCAGCGGTGTAATCTTTTAGTTCGGATGTCTTTCCTGAAAACTTCCAATGACAATTTTGGGGCTCGACCTCTAGACCGAAAGATCGCCACGCAAAGCACAGAACCACTGTGCCACGGAGACCACAGCGACAAGATGATGTGGCGCAAAAAATAAGATAATTGTATCCTACAAAGGGTGACGTTCTGAAGTTTTTTCGATACAAAGTACGGCTGTATAAAAGCCAGATCTTCCTCAACTTCCTTTGCAATAATTCGATAAAATGTGTAGCCAGTTTCAAGAATCACTTTCAGAGCTTGCTCATCTTGTCAGAAATATACCATCTAATCAAGGATTTTATCGATTATTTTTTCCTGACTTTATTTCATCAAAGCCATTAGTTAGAATTAACACCTTCATCTAAGAAATTACATTGTAGATCTTCGATTCGGTTGACTCGCGAAACGCGAGCAACATTCACTCGTAGGTTAAATTCATGTCACATTCATTCGTTACCTTAGGATATGTTCTCATCTGCCGTATGCCATTGTTAAAGCTAAAAGCACGTTTAAAGTTTTTGTGAAACGCGGATATGAAGCCTGCAAGTTAATCAAATGTATGGAGAGACTGTTGAAAAAGCATTTTTTAGTTTTGTTTAAATTTGGTTTGCAGTCAGCCAGAGAATTTTGTATTTTGTGTGGCTTCATTTAAGAGTGTTATCATTGTTAAGTCATGTGTGGGGTCCGCCTTTTTGGCGGGGGTCCGCCAGCTAGGGTTTGAGCGTACAAAATGTTAAAGGACCCGAAACGCGACCTAGCTGGTCATTTTGCTGATGAACCCCTTCTATGTTTATTCTTTTCTGGTATGTCTTGTATAAAGATTGTAAATATGTTTTATTGTTCGGTACGCCATCTAAGTATTATTTCTTTCTTTTATATTACCCGATGACCGGCGTGAACGCTTTCAACAGCCCTTTTCAGGGCTACACTTATTAAGCATATATTAACTTTTTATTGTATATTATTGTTCATTCGAAGTGCACTAACCTGACTTTTCCCATAATTAACACAATTTGTAGCAACTGTGACAGTGATTTTTGAAACCATTTCCACATTTCATCAAATCATTGCTTAGGTAACTGAAAAATGATGTACAGCTCCATATATCCATGGTCTATATCCATGTTCTATATCCAAGAAAAATTTCAGAACGTCACCTTCGAAGGATATACATGGAACGGTTTAATTTTGTACACTACTCTTCCTTGCTACAACGAGACTTTAAAGATGGAATATTACCTTGTATTCACCATGTGTTCTAACTCATCGGATTGACATCATAAAATTCATTTTGTTGAAAAAAGTAGCCAATTGCCAACCTGTACTCATAACATTTTCGGTGCCATGAGCAGACGTGTGCTGTTTTGCCACGCCATGATGCAGTGACTAATCATTCATGAAAGAGTCGCTCTTACCGAGAACATTTGCCAAACACAATGGACAAGTTCCATGCAAGATCAACCACGGATCGATGCACACCATGTGGAAATGATGTCGACAGGGAAGAATCCGCAACTCCTAAAAGAAAAAAACTTTCATTCATTTCTGAGCAACAGGATACGCTGATTCACTACAAATATTTCTGATTTTTGAAGCTGATAGCAAATCACAAACTAATTTCCATTTCTGAATCGCTAAGACGCTCAACATCACTCCATCATGTTTTCTTTACATGCATAGGGCGTTCATGTACATGTAACACCATGCTATCTCAGTGCTATCAGCAAGAACGTTGGATAGATTCGGGCCAGCCACTTTTCATCCTGCTACGTGTTGGTTTCAGCATCTTTCTAAGAGCGCGATGTTGGTTCATAAAGTTTCACCTCACATTCGATCAGTTCCTGTCCTTGGTTGGCCTATGACCATTAGAGATAAAAGTGTCTCGCTCATAGAATTAGATTCATCTGCGCGCGCTTCGGGTTTCCTAGAAAGGAAGAATCATATCCAACCTTAATATCGAAATGGCACATCACAGAATTAGACTACTTGCTCCTTCTCGAATGGATAATTCGTGTATCGCTTGCTATTGGAAATGGCAAACAATAAGCGACCGGTTTCACGAAAGCGTGTTAGCCAAACACGGTTTAATTTATGTGGTTTTACGCTATCACTTGTTTCACGAAGCTTCTATCACGGTGATAATACTATCACTCAACTCTCTTAACACGCAATATTTATACCTCCTCGTAAGGAGTTATAAGAAGGTGGTTTGCATAGTTGTAACTGATTTGACAGTTCAACTCCGTGGCAGAATGTCGTTCTATAGATATCAAATTCTTTATGGAAACCGAAGCATAAGACGAGAACGAGTTTTTTGTGATCGCAGCAATCCCTTAGACGCGTACTCTAATAAGGATTTGTATGATCGTTGTCGTTTTGACAAATATGGTCTCATCTATTTGGATGAACTTCTCGGCGAAGACCTGCGACATCCAACAAGAAGAAGTTGTGCTTTATTTTCACTACAACAAATATTCATCGCGCTACGATTCCTATCATCTGGAGCATTTTACATCATCGACGGTGATGTCGTGAACGACAGTAAAGCAACAGTGAGCAGATGTGTTACGTCTGTGACAGAGGCTCTAAGGCATAAAGTGAACGAAGCTATGTTTGTAGCTGAATATGTCACTCAATCGTCAGTACGTCGGCATGACCAAAGACTTTGACATTGCAGAATAGGAAATTACCATAGAAATTTATTACTCAACGAAGATATCGGAGTTGCCAAAAATTTTCATAGTTTGCCGTCTTTATAATTTCCATAGTCTTTGGGCATGACACTGTCCTAAACACGGTATTAAGTTGGTGATAGTTATAACTGGTTATAACCAAAAAAACACGCTTTCGTGAAACGGTTGTAAATTGAGTTATATGAAACACCGTGTTAGCCAATTTATCACTCACATTTACTCTTAAAACGGTGTTTGGCTAACACGCTTTTGTGAAACCGGCCAAAGCTGTCAGCAGAGGACACCAGAGCCAGTGAGAGATGCGTGCGTGCTGTGATATCACTTCGCACACACCAAAACACACATCGATGCCTGGCCTCGATTCGATGTATGCACTATACAGTGAGCAATGCCGAGGAGAGGATGTGAAATCATCAAGTGAACTAATTTTCGTACGCCTGCTACTTTTTTTAATAATGATCGGAAGGGCCAACATTATGGAGAAAACCTGTGCGCAATGATCTCAATTCTTCGAATCTGAATGAATTTTGGCAATCGAAGCACTTTGCTGGAACTCGCATTAATCCGCAAGCGACGCACGAATTTTTTCCTATCTCTGTAAGGTATTAGGAATTCCTTTTTGCCCACTTAATAGGTTCCTCGATGTGCCGTCAATTTCGTATCAATCACACTTCTAGCAAACCGAAGCAGATAAACGAAATATTTAATTCGGTGGTCTCGCTACACTTTCTATGTTCATCTTCTATACCACTGTCTTGGGCGTTTACTTAATTCGTACACAGACAAACAAAGTACTTAATGAAACGAGTCTCTCGCACACACTTGATCCAATGACCGTGCAGAGTTGATTAATAGAAGACCATCATTATGAGTGACTTATGCCCACGCTAACAGACATACATGTATACGGTAAATATGATGCCAATATTCTGCAAAATGGGGCATCGAAGATAGCATAATTTAAGCCAAATTGGCAAAAACACACAAGTAATTTACTAAATTAAAGAAATAGATACTCAAATCCAACGACTAAACCAATCAACTTTACGGTGATGCGAGTGCTTATTTCAGAAACTCTTTTTCCTTTGCATTATCTCTTCCTATTGAGTGACTTTAATTTATTAAGCATTGGAGTAGAATGAATGAACGACAAGACAACGTTTCATGAAGCTAAGATCAAAGGCAAAGAAAGTACATCTCATTCTATAAGTACTCGAAAAGTCTAGATATATTGATGAAAACTTCTTTCGCAGAAAATTAGTTGATAAAAGAGTTAGCCTATGACTTTTCTGGTGACAATGCGATGTCGATTCGTGACAATCATAAGATTTACATAAGAGACATCTCAAGTACTTTGAAAATTCGAAGTAAAGCAATTACGTCATAATAAGATGATTCTCAAATTCTTTTTCTCGCTGAGATTACATCCTTTTCGATACTCATGACCAATAACCGATGTATGAAGGTTGACTGATTCATTCAATTGTAATTAATATAAGATCTCCTGGCAAGCCTTTTCACACACTGAGGTCAGAGACGGAGCCTTGCGAGTGTCGGAAATGTTTTTCATGAAATCTAACGATTCGCATTCCTGCAGGTGTTAATCAGCAACGAGTGGAGTTGGATCAAGAAAATAAACTGTTTGGGATCCCATCTTATCAAACACCTTATTTCCTGCCCTCTGTAGACACTGAGAATCAATTGGACCATCTGCTGACCCCACGAAACACACACACTAGGTGTCCAATGATCCTTATCAACCAAGAAGTGGTCCACCTTTATTTCGTATAGTGGTGAACTGATTTTCAATATAAGAGTCTCGCTGTTTAGCGACAAGAGATCTTACAATCAAATGCATAGGAAACAGTTTTTCTCTCCAGCATAATTTTCTTAATAGCCGTCTACATACACTGGGTTTGAAGAAAAGAAGCAATTGTTGATACAAGTGATTCAGCTGCTAGTTTTTGTCTTCAACATGCTTCAAAGTTTTTCTATTTCCAAAGTTTTAATTGTTGGATTTGCACAAGAACACCGCATATTTCAGGAGATTTACTCTGCGATTGAGAAGTTGTAATTGTATAGTATAGTTTGAATACATTCTTGAATACATTTTGACTTCTGTATAAAAAGCACTTACCACGTACCATAATAATAAAATTTCGTCTAAGCCATGTTTGAGACAAGAAAATAGAAACTGAAAAAACCATGAAAATGACGATGAATCGTCCGCTGAATCCATTAACATTTTCAAGCATATTGCTTCTTTAAGCAACATTTCAACCCGCATTTATTTTGACAACATTGATTGAGCAACAAAATTTTGCAACCATAAGAAGAAAGAAGATCAATGCGATTCTAATGGCGCCATTCCTAGTCTTACGTGATGCCTAGAACGCCCGCAAATAACATTTTTTAAACAAATTTGAAAATAATTCATGAACAGAAGGGTTCATTTGTGTCCATGGCATCATTTCTGAAGATTTCAGAGGTGATATTTCGAGTACCCACTGTAGGCTACAATCGTTGGAACGCCGACTATTTGCGCAAGATTCATTGAGCCTTAAAATCCTGAAAATGGGAAAACTAAGAAATAAACTATGAGAGCGAACTCCATTTCCTAGCAGTCAACGCAACCAGTGTTCATTACGGACTTTTTTCTAGCAGCTGCTTGCAGGTTTCGCAAAGTAGGCAATAAAAGGCGCTTCTTTCTAATGTGATCTTTCATTGAAAAAGATTATAATTTTTCGGATATGTCAGCCATGAATTGAGCATCTCTTGTTTCTACTAATATTTGTCACACAAGATTGAATTTCATTGGCTATTGATCAAGCTCATGTCTACATAATAATGCCAAGTAGTGTTATCTTACGAACAGTAATTAAAAGTAGCAAAATGGCGTCATATTTCTCGAAAAAGCTGGAAGCATTGACTAGATTCCGCTTCCACGTAAAGATGCTATGACTTGAGCTGCGCCTGCGTGAGTTCGCGATCAGCTGTCAGTAAAAAAACACTCTCAGCAGTCATTGAGTATTCTGTGTGCTTCCCGCCTCTTCACACATACAGCGGACTTGTTCGCGCGCGAGTTCCCATTGATTCTGAAACGGCGTCACACGGCCTGGAAAGATGGCCACTATACTGCAAGTGCTGGCTAAGAAAGTGTACAATACGCTAAATCATAGTTAGTTAATTATTTGTGTCAGGGAGATTTTCGCCACATTTTTTACTGAATTCTCACCCTTAGATCAGCCACAAGACATGAAAGAAGCTGGGGGCTACTCAATGAAGAAATAATAATAAATTATATTGTTCTAAATAAATATAAGCAAAATAACAGACCGTCTAATCTGATTAAGTCGTCCCCAACAGAAACCTTTTCGCGTGTCCTTTCAAAGTATCAAGATTGTGTTGATCAGGGAAAGTTGTTTGTGGAACATGATTCCAAAAGCTGTGCCGTGCGAACTATATAGATTTTCGAACGACTGACAGTACGTGTGCATTCTAAACTCACATGATATTACTGTCCGCCATGAACTGCTCCCACCGGCTGGAGAAACATAATTTATGAAGGTCGTTAATCAGTTTTTTAGTCAGTTAATCGGTAGTCGTTCCTATCACTACATGAGCTTCATAACTTCCTCTGCCACGGTCTTAAGATTCTGTCAGTGCTCACTGGACAGAATTGTTTCCACAGAGGGTAAGCTGGAAGATGACAAATCTATACATGTAATAGTCCAACTCAACATGAGATGACTGCTGAAACAAATACGAAAATTTTGCGCATCCACTTCCCAGCAAAAATGCACCAAGAGGACCGAATACCCATTCCCCGGTATGGATAGGGTTTATCAGAATTCCCACGACTGCTCTGATGGAAACTCAATCTAATTCAGAAAAAGCATGCCGTCCACTTCTTGCTGGATGGATTGCCAGATCCGCCTTCTCCAAACTAGAGGAGAATTTTCGGAAAAAATAAAGAATTTCTCAACAAACATTTACTTTCTAAGTAATGTTCATGATTTGAAAGAAAATAATTTTTCCCAGATACGGAATGTAGCTCTGAGATACGGAATGTAAAATTTCAATATATTTCTCCTTTATCGTTCCGACAGACAAGTTTCGCACAATGAGTCGGAATCGCTATGTTTGCACTCCATCGAACAGCTGCTTCGAGTATGCACGTGTCACATGTCTAATCGGCTTGATCGCAATGGGCTTCTGAAGTGCCGATTGAAGTTTCATGAGAAATATACGGAACTTAGTAATGACTGAGTTCAGAAATCCTTAATGAAATTGAAATTTTCGATTCTGAGTTTTTCAAAGTTTGATTGAACCGACTGTCTAGATCCTTCTGTAAACCGAGTATCCATTCTATAATTGAGAGTTGATTGGTTGTATCAGACAAATGACTTTTAGACAGCTATGCTATATGCAGCATCACCCGCTTAACCGGCTACCGTGGGGGGTTAAATTTTCACAATTAACCCCACTTCATCGCGGTTAGAATGATTTCTCTATCATGAAATAGGTTTAAGCTACTTCGGTGTTGAAAGTATTTCACACAACACGGCTTTCCAGTTTCAAATACCTTGTAGTTGTGCCTAAAATGGAACGAGGTGGAGCTAAATGAGACTGAAAGTCATTATTACCATCGATGAGTTAGGTGGGGAAAGACTAGCCATTAGTTTTAGGCGAGACTAAACCCACTGGAAAGATTTACTCGACAAATCAATTTTCATATAAAACGTCAATTTAATTACAATGATAAGTGGTTGATAAAAAGGCATTGTCAACTTTAAACACTTGTAAGTAACTTGCACAACTTTACTTGGTCTTGCTGTTTCCTATTTTAAAGGAAAATTCGACACATTTTCGATTGTGGGTGGACGGATGCGTTTTAAGGCAAAACATATTTTTTGACTTAGGTGTCAGGTATCCTAATGTGAAAAAGAGGACGATCAGACGATTATGAGGGTAAGTACATGTAAATCTGCTAGAACAATGACAATCAGATGCAAAAATCAGCCTCTTGTTCAGGTTAATTTTTCTATCATGTTGCGTCAGCAAAAGTCAATGTGGCAAATGCAGGCAAACACATTTGCTGAAGAACAAGCAAGACACAAAATGCTCTCAACAGTGACTCTACAATCACTCCAAAATACGTGGAGAATGAGTGCAGGCTTTGACGCTGAATATATATTTCATATTATTTTGTTTTTTGTAAAATATCATTTTATTGCTAAAATATCTATTTTCAAAAAATCTCTGTTCTCAGCACGAAATTCTTTATTGCCCGATATTTCGCCAACCAGTTCGGTAGGCATCCTCAGAGGCAGTGGCTATCATTAACATTGAACACTTTTAAGAGAAGATAAGAACAATATAAATAATCATTAAGACAAAAAGACAAAAAGGAAGTCACCGTAGATAATCACTCCCCGCTCTAACCACGTCCTCGTAGCAAGCAGGAATAGGTTCCGTTCGATAAACACAATTGTCACTCGCTTGAATGTGCCAGCTTTCTAAAAATAGCCTCTCTCGATAGCGAGATTCCTGCACAATAACCTGGGAATTCCACCAGTGAATGCGATGACTCTCTTCATACGCATGTGATGCAATGGCTGACTTTTCAATTTGTAGATTTCTTCACGCTGCTTCGTGCTGTTATATTCTTGTGATCAATGCATTGTTCGTCTGGCCAATATAGTGTTTATCACAGTCGGCACAGTTGATCTTGCAAACAACGCCTTTCTTTTTATCTTCTGGAGGGCGGTCTTTTGGAACATTTAAAATGTCTGAAAGTCTTGTAGGAGGTCGAAAGAACACTTTAAAATTAAAGTCGTTTAATACTCGACCGATTCTGTCCGTCACATTCTGCACATAAGGTAGGGTTACCTTCCGTTCCGCCTCTACCTCCTCTCTGGCAGTATTTCTATTAGTTTCGAAGAGCATATGTCTAGGATAACCATTCCCCGACAGAGCTCTACGAATCTCCACGCGCTCCTCATCTGCGGTTGCAACATCTGAGCAATGAGTACCGAACTGGTTGGCGAAATATCGGGCAATAAAGAATTTCGTGCTGAGAACAGAGATTTTTTGATAATGGAACCGGCACACAGCCCTTCAATTTTCTTAAAATATCTATTTATTAATATTTTAAATTATCAATATAAAATAATCGATTTTTTTAAATTACATATAATTTGCGAAAACATTACGAGGTGAAGCCAAGTTGAAATTCAAAAAAATCTGCATGAATTTAGAGGCAGACTGCAAAAGTTAGCGGTCAGTTTTTGAGGTATTTTATATTCATGTCACGTCAGCAAAGACTGCAAACAAACTAGGTGGCATTCCAAAAATATTTTTCATCTTCCCGAACTCAAGTCACAGAAAAACGTTTTTAAATAAGAATATTTCACAACGGACAACGATATTAGATACATTTTACACAGCAATAAAGCATTTCCTTGAATCCAGCCTCAGTTACAACAATAGCTCCATTGTTGACATCAAAGAGTGGAGAACTTTCTGATTGCACTTAAGAGCACTCAACTACTCTCTGTGGCTATCGGACATATCAAGTATCGGTTTGATGTTTGTGTGATAACAGTATTCAAAACTTCCCGACAATTGGCTGTTCTTAATTATATTTTTATCCGGAAAGGTTTCTAGCAAACTTTAATACATATGTGATGATTATTTGATAATAATAATAATAGTCGTTAATTCAATGAAATGAAAATCATTACATGATGAAATTCAAAGTTAAGTTGGACTTGCAGCTATCTAAATTTCAAGTGTGTAATCATCTAATATTCTATGCTTTTTTCATCTATCTCAAAGTTCATTTATCGAACATGACAATGAGAAAGGAAGCAGCAATTCTTTCTGAGGCTCATGAATAGTCAAGAGATGCCCGTCAAGTGGAACAAATTCTAAATGAATTGAAGATTGTACGTATAAATGACATACACATCCGAGGGGTTATCATCCACTACTGCGTCATTCAAAATTTGTTCGACCAGTGAATAACATGTGCAAAATCAACTCTTTCTCGTAAGCTCAAATGATATTTGTATTTGCTTATCTCAAATCTCTGCAAGAATCCAATTTCCTTCTGTTCCTTCGTAGGACAATAACGCTATTCAAATGTTATGAGGCAAACGAAAGACAGACATGATGTACAAGAAGGCGAATATGAACAGCAAATATCAGTAAAGCATATTCCAATTACGTGAATCTTAAAATTAAAGAGAAATCGATGTCTTAATTGTTCGGAGGAGCACGAGGGCGAAGAGATAGACAACTATTTACCACACTAGTTACTGTTCGGGAAACTCAAGCAGACGAACGACAAAGGAGGGTAACTGTTTCTTCGTGTCAACTATTGCTTGCTGATTCTTAAATAGCAAGTAGAATAAAGTATTTACTTGTTAACTTATTACTTGAACCATTCACGTTGATTGCTCCATCCTTGTGGGATTCGAAGATTTGCTTACATGGCAGTTCTCATCTTAATTCGATTTCGCATCCTCATACGGAGTCCGTGCGCTCGAAGGATCAATCACTCCATTATTTCTTTGGACGTCCAACAGGTCCGAGACCATCCACTTGCATTTTTCAGACGCGATTCACCTACTGATGTTCGTCTTTTCTCCACATGACCGCACCAAGTTAGTTATCATCTTCTTGAGGTGTCATCGATAGGCTCCGGTCAGATTCTTCTTCTGAGCTCTTCATTTGAAATGCCATCTTCATTTCGCATACTTCAAGTCGCCTCAAACGGTCCAATGACGTAATCCAAGTCTCGCTGCTGCACCACATGAATCGTAGATAACTGCCTTCATAAAAAGTGCAGTTACTCTGGATGTCCAAAAGGGTGCCATCTTGCGATGCCTACACAAACCGTTTCGAGCTCTCGACTGTTGTGTTTGCCCCTCCTCTAGCATTCATGACATCGCGGAGGTAACGAAAAGTTTTCACTACTTCGTAGAATACCTCAGTCGTACGTAATGAAAATATCGGAAATAAGACCAGAGAGTTATGGAAATTTACTTGCTTCACCCTCAAAGACATGGAGGGATCATTTTCACCCAGGGAAATTTTAGTAGAGTCATAGGGATCTCATAAGCAGGTTGGCTCAAAAATGACTCGCGAGAGCTAAGAACGATGACATAGTGCTTTAAAATTCCGCTCCGCTAAAACTCTTTTATTGTACCGATTTCGATCAGCAGACCCTCCAGTATACCGCATTCATCGATGCTTACTTTTTATCAATTTTGTAATGATGTGAGTTAAATCATTATAGGCCAGTACTTAAAACGAAGTCGTCCTTCACACCGATAAAATTATGACATATTGTTGCAAAATTGCTAAATTACTAGAAAAATGGAAATGCTGAACTTTCAGAAAGATTCACATTTTAAAATGAATTTTTAAATTCTAAAATTCAAATTTTTAGAAACATAAAATCTTATCCTTGAAAACTGATTGCCCAACACACAGTGTAGCAGACAGGCAGGAGCTCTCGAGTAAGTTATCAATTTTTTTCTCACTCTACTTATATTTACACAGTCCTTTTTTCATTGCATACCATTTGAACATTATCAACATTTACATTTGTGTTTTATTCTTATTTTTCACATTGGTTTTACTTACTGAATAGTTCGATTTGTGATTTAATTCATTATTAATTGTGTTTCGCCAAAGGTTAGCCCTTGCTAATTTGACTGTGATTGGAATTGATAAACACGAAGTAGTTTACTCTTATTGCTTTGAGAGTTCTGAATCGCTTCGACAAATCACTACCAAAAAATTAAAAAAATGCAAAACAGTTCAAATTTCAAACCATCAAAGTTGACTGCACAAAATTCTCGATGAACAAAGAAAATAATCAGATTTGTTTCGGTTGCACTGCGAAATTGTCGCGCTTGTTTTGGTCTTGAAGATTGAGAACCTTTCCATTCCGATGAATGTTATTGATTATTGAAAAGCTTGAATTGGATTGATTGAGAATTACTCATCTCTCCTTCCATCATTGATTGCACCAATCCATTGCGGCTAAATAGACTCAATGAAAGATAAAAATTTATATAATCCAAACTTTAACATCAATCGTCGAGGCAATCTCTCCTCTCAATTCATAATCGGAAAATCCATGACTCAGCGATTGAGGTGACTTACGTAACAGATCTATTCAAGGATGAATTTCATTACGAGAAGTGACACTGCAGCAAAACTGATGGTCATTTCAGAGAATTGAAACAATAGCACATCGCTGCCGAATTTGATTGATGAAGAATGCACTTTTACAGAAATGTTAATATGATCTGATTTCATGACAACGAACACTGCAGAGCAGCAATGCATCACTTTTATGAAACAGTGTGAGTTGTGCGGACAAAATGAATAAATGTATTGCAGTTATTCAATAATACCTGTATTTAGCGACTAAATTTAGCATGCTAATTTCAAATATGAATTTACCCAGGTATGGCTGCAACTTTAAATAGGGAGTTGTGTTGATGTTGAGAGATGTAAACTAGACCTGCTGATGATTCCTGATACAGTCGAACCTCTATATAGTGAATTTCAAGGGAGAAGATAGAAAAATTCACTATGAGGAGAGTTCACTATAAGGAGGTTTTCTAAAATTTGATATCTAAAATTTTATGGGGGTAATTACCAGTTATACTGACTGCATTGTATCACAATGTCATATTAAATAATGCAAACTCAAGATGAAAAATGTAGCTACTATAAAATCATCAGTAGTATATACAGTATAAGCTACATAATTAATTATGAACGATGGAAATAGCTGTCAATACGAGTCTGCAGTTGTACAGTACGTCACTCATCAACAGAAGCAATCATTTTTCCTACTCGATCAAAAGCTTGTTGATCAAGCTGCAAGATCACTATTCCTTTCAAGGAATTCCCTGATCTGACTCAACAGTCGAAACGCTTGAAAGCGCAAAAAAGCTCTTAAAGCGCACATTAATTTGAAACAATAAGGTGAATTCACTATTGATTTGCATCTGAATTTATTTTGGAGACTCATAGACTCTAATCCTTTAGGAAACTTTGGAGTAGTAAATAACATCGAACTACTCGCCTCAATAAAGGTAGAGCACACCTACATGGGATGCGCATTAATTGCAAAGTACAGTACGCGACAGCGAGTTTGCATGAAAGATGAAAATGGTGGATTTTCAATCACTCGTTTATTATTGTCATCAAATCATCAATTATTGCAACTAGTGAACATTTCATGATGAAACTAACAAAAATTGTTCGAGAATTACTTTAAAAGCACCTCATTTGCAAGGTTCATCAGAATTTTGTGTGATGTCCCTTGGACTTCACGACAGCGTCAATTCTCTTTGGCATCGACGCTACGAGATTTTTGCATATTTCTTTTAAGTTAGGGTACCATACCTTGAGAAAGCTTTTGATGATGTCACTTTTACTTCTGGCCTGGTATTTGCGCAGGCGATTCTTGACAATGGCCCAAAGGTTCTCTATCTTATTCGAATCCGGTGAAGAAGGCGGCCACCTCAAGAGCTGGATACCTTTTCCGTTGAAATGTGCAATTGATTTCTTGGACACATGACAAGGTGCATTGTCTTGTTGGAAAATTCCACTACCGTCCGGAAATGTTTCACTCAGTTGTTGAACGAGTCTTCCGTCGACGATAAGCTCGATGTATTTGTCACTGTCAAGACGTCCGTCGACGACATGAACTCGCCTAGTCCCATACCATGAGAAACAACTCCAGAACATCACTTTTGTAGGGTGCTTCACTGAAGTCTTGAAGTGCTCCTCAGACAATGGATAACCGTCTACAACACGTACGAAGCGAGGACACCCATCGTTGGCTTCAATTATGGTTTCATCTCACCACAAAACATTCTTCCATTGGTCAACGGTCCACGACGCGTGCTCCAGAGCCCATGCGTATCTCTTCTCAATGTTCAATGGCGAAATATATGGTTTATTCTGGGGTATTCTGACGGAGCAACCAGCCTCGTGGAGGGTTCTTTGAATTGTGCGAAGACTCACGTCCTCAGCAGACTCTCCCATGGCCTCGTGAATATCAGCTGCTGTGGATCTTGGCGATTTCACAACCAGTGATCGAAGATGTCGCAGGTCTCTCTCACAGAAGTTCTTATTCTGTCTACCGGAATTTTCATATCGGGTTTTGTATCCGCCACTTTCTTCATATCGTTTAATAATTCTCGAGACAGTTGATTGATTCACTCCAATATCAGCGGCTATTTCATCATGAGTTTTTGACGTGTGGCTGTATAAAGTGATAACTTGTAATCGTCTTTCGTTGCGCTCACTCATTGTGATTGTGTCTTAAAAGCGGAGTGTCTATGTGCTTTGTTCGAGTTTGAATTTTAAATAATAGATATCTATTATGTCTAGACAATCATTCATCAACATGTAATCAAATGAAGTCATTTCAAATAGATCTGGC
Organism: Prostheceraeus crozeri; assembly: GCA_907163375.1. Classification (NCBI taxonomy): domain Eukaryota; kingdom Metazoa; phylum Platyhelminthes; order Polycladida; family Euryleptidae; genus Prostheceraeus; species Prostheceraeus crozeri. Next base: position 211,777 of record CAJQUW010001043.1, read on the forward strand.
GTCATAGATAGCTGATGAGACAAGTTTAACGCATTGTATCATCTTCATGCAAACTCGCTGTCGCGTACTGTATAATTTAAGATCAATACATACTTGATGTAAAATATTCATTATGTAGAGGTTGAGACAACAAAGGGACTAAATAATATGTTCACTATGTAGAAATATGTAACAAGCGCGAAGTATACCATTTTTGATGGGATCAGAAATTAAATTCACGATGAGGAGAGATTCACTTTGTAGAGGTTCACTATACGGAAATTCGACTGTATTGGATGAAATGGCAGCTATTCAGGTGTGTTCCTATTTTCCATCTGAGGAGGCAACTCATTATTAAATCATTCTACTTACAGAGACTAAGCAGGATGCAGTCTATCTGTTTTATTTCCTTTCATGTACAGAGATGCAATTTCTACAAATGTGTCGTGCATTATGTACGAAGTGTCAAAGTTGCAGAAGGTCACACATTTCGAAGTTCAGTAAAGCCTTGAACAGTACTTGGAAGTACATGAAGTTCATGAAGTACAGACAAGGTCATGAACACAGAATTAGATTGTTTAATCGTATCACTTTGCTAGAAGTGCAAACTGATTCAAACAGATGGCACATGCAGGAACTCAATAAGCGGATTGCTCTGAATTCCTTCAAAATGCTCCGATCGCCACGACTCCTTCAGATTCGAAGAATTCATATTATTGCGCAAAAGTTTTCTCGATAAAGTTGGGCCCTCCGATCATTTTAAAAAAAGTTAGCAGGCGCATGAAAAAACGTTCACAAACTTCTCTGTAGAACTTGACATCGTCTGTCTTGCTGTGTGATCCGGTTGATAACAGTCACTGAAACTTTGCACAATTTGGCGTGGTTAATGTTGAAATGGCTCCTCATTGTTCGATTGCTACATTTCATTTACGTTACATGTTTCAATGCTTCCCTTCTAGTCAAACGGAAGAAGAGACGACCTGTCTAATTCTGTGGACATGAAAGTGATGTGACTTGAAGGATCTGAAAGTTAGCACACGCTGAGGTTGTCTAGATACAGTATAGAAATTGATAACAGCAAAACTTCTACAATGAAAATTGACAACAAATGTCTGTCGCAGCTCATTGAATATCTAAAGAGAATGACACCTATTAAGTCAATACAAGACACCAACACCCTTCATTCCACCCTAGGCCACGCTGACGGTTCAAAAGTTGTCGATATCACTTGAAGATGACTTCTCAAGTGATTCATCTCCAAGTGATATCGACAGCTTTTGAACCGTCAGCGTGGTCTAGTGAAGAAGGTGCGAGCTCCTCTCCGCCTTGGACTTCGGATCGATTCCTTGGTCGGGCGAGTGCGGTCGAGGAATCAAGGGTGTTGGTGTCTTGTATTGACTTAATAGTTTTCATTCTCTTTAGATATAGAATGAAAGTTAAGCTTCATGGCATACACAAAAGTGGCACATAAATCGCACGCATTTTTGTCTAAATTCACTTGTCAACGACTGCATCATCGGGTTAGATTCAGTCACATTTGTAATTCTGAGCTATTCATTGGTGATTCATGCCCGAACTTAGTTCCCCTGGCGGTGCCACGACCTTGAGTCAATTTCCATTCTGGTCAACTTCAGCTAAACAATTCATTCCTATGAGATGCAGACAGATTATCATTTGCCTTGAATTGTAGCCAAGAAAAGTGGGTGCATCACGACTAAAGTCTATGCTTCAAGCAAGGTTGCCTGAAGTGAATTCGAACGACAGCAATTTCATGTCAGTGAGGGAATGGTTGTATTCGCAACTGTCTTGTAATAAATTACTAAAACATCATCTGGAACATTTCTCTGACTCCACACCAATTCGCAGCAGTTCCGACTGATCTGAGTGCCAATTCGCCAACATGTCGACTGACCACATTGCCAACTCGCCGGTGTGCCGACTAGCCTCATGCCAATTCGCCGATGTGCCGACTAGCCGCAGTGCCAATCCGCCGCTGTGCCGACTTGCCGCATGCCAATTCTCTAACATGTCGACTGACCACAATGCAAATGCACCGATGTGACGACTAGCCGCAATGCCAATCCACCGATGTGCCGACTAGCCGCAGTGCCAATTCACCGCTGTGCCGACTAGTCGCAATGCCAATCCGTCGAAGTGACCATCCGCCGATGTGCCGACTAGCCGCAGTGCCAATCCGCCGATGTGCCGACTAGCCGCAATGCCAATTCTCTAACATGTCGACTGACCACAATGCCAATGCACCGATGTGACGACTAGCCGCAATGCCAATTCGTCGCTGTGACGACTAGCCGCAGTGCCAATTCACCGCTGTGCCGACTAGTCGCAATGCCAATCCGTCGAAGTGACCATCCGCCGATGTGCCGACTACCCGCAATGCCAATTCACCGCTGTGCCGACTAGCCGCAATGCCAATCCGTCGCAGTGCCGACTACCCGCAATGCCAATCCGTCGCTGTGCCGACTAGCCGCAATGCCAATCCGTCGCAGTGCCGACTACCCGCAATGCCAATCCGTCCCTGTGCCGACTAGCCGCATGCCAATCCGTCGCTGTGTCGACTAGCCGCAATGCCAATCAGTCGCTGTGCCGACTAGTCGCGGTGAGAATTCGCCGCTGTGCCGACTAGCCGCAGTGAGAATTCGCCGCTGTGCCGACTAGCCGTAGTGACAATTCACCGCTGTGCCGACTAGCCGCGGTGACAATTCACCGCTGTGCCGACTAGCCGCATGCCGATCCGTCGCTGTGCCGACTAGCCGCATGCCGATCCGTCGCTGTGCCGACTAGCCGCATGCCGATCCGTCGCTGTGCCGACTAACCGCAATGCCAATCCGTCGCTGTGCCGACTAGCCGCAGTGACAATTCGCCGCTGTGCCGACTAGCCGCAGTGACAATTCGCCGCTGTGCCGACTAGCCGTAGTGACAATTCGCCGCTGTGCCGACTAGCCGCGGTGACAATTCGCCGCTGTGCCGACCAGCCGCAGTGACAATTCACCGCTGTGCCGACTAGCCGCATGCCAATCCGTCGCAGTGCTGACTACCCGCAATGCCAATCCGTCCCTGCGCCGACTAGCCGCAATGCCAATCAGTCGCTGTGCCGACTAGTCGCGGTGAGAATTCGCCGCTGTGCCGACTAGCCGTAGTGACAATTCACCGCTGTGCCGACTAGCCGCGGTGACAATTCACCGCTGTGCCGACTAGCCGCATGCGGATCCGTCGCTGTGCCGACTAGCCGCATGCCGATCCGTCGCTGTGCCGACTAGCCGCAGTGACAATTCGCCGCTGTGCCGACTAGCCGCAGTGACAATTCGCCGCTGTGCCGACTAGCCGTAGTGACAATTCACCGCTGTGCCGACTAGCCGCGGTGACAATTCGCCGCTGTGCCGACTAGCCGCATGCCGATCCGTCGCTGTGCCGACTAGCCGCATGCCGATCCGTCGCTGTGCCGACTAGCCGCATGCCGATCCGTCGCTGTGCCGACTAGCCGCAGTGACAATTCGCCGCTGTGCCGACTAGCCGCAGTGACAAATCGCCGCTGTGCCGACTAGCCGCGGTGACAATTCGACGCTGTGCCGACTAGCCGCAATGCCAATCAGTCGCTGTGCCGACTAGCCGCAGTGACAAATCGCCGCTGTGCCGACTAGCCGCGGTGACAATTCGCCGCTGTGCCGACTAGCCGCAGTGACAATTCGCCGCTGTGCCGACTAGCCGCAGTGACAATTCGCCGCTGTGCCGACTAGCCGCAGTGACAATTCGCCGCTGTGCCGACTAGCCGCGGTGACAATTCGCCGCTGTGCCGACTAGCCGCGGTGACAATTCGCCGCTGTGCCGACTAGCCGCAGTGACAATTCGCCGCTGTGCCGACTAGCCGCGGTGACAATTCGCCGCTGTGCCGACTAGCCGCAGTGACAATTCGCCGCTGTGCCGACTAGCCGCGGTGACAATTCGCCGCTGTGCCGACTAGCCGCGGTGACAATTCGCCGCTGTGACGACTAGCCGTAGTGACAATTCACCGCTGTGCCGACTAGCCGCGGTGACAATTCACCGCTGTGCCGACTAGCCGCGGTGACAATTCGCCGCTGTGACGACTAGCCGCAGTGTCAATCCGTCGCTGTGTCGACTAGCCGCGGTGAAAATTCGCATCGTTGCCAGCGGCCTCGAGACCCCATCCGCGCAGGCAGTGTATAGATGCAGGGTGGTGTAAATGAAGGTATAAACTCAAGCCTGTGATGTAGGCCTACTAGGAAATTGCATCAGTGAGCACATATTTTAGGAACATGTTCGCTGTTCCTGGAAACTATATACTAAGCAGTGGATTGGCAACTTTATCTCATGGATAATGTATACGAAAGGAAAGTTTCTGCTTCTAAAACTTTATTCATAGCCTGGTCTAGATTTTATGAATATTCATTATGTAGATATTACGAACGTTATTTCAACCTTAACAAAACATCCTAATCGATATAACTCCTAGTTGTGTTTTGTCCACAACTTAAATCAAATACTAGTTAGAAACCTTGGACGGACATCAGATCAAGGTCACTTTCAGTTGCAGGCCTACATATATATTTATCGATAGCCTAATAGTTGAATAATGTTAAAGAAAATTAAAATAGTAGTTCTAGTAGAAAAATTGTTGATTACAAGTTGTATATTTACAAGAAACAAGCTACCGATACTTCAGGAAACCCAAAATAAAAGAATATTTTTCTGAGACCTTTATCCACGCAGATTCCGCGCACGCGCAGCTCAAACCCTTCATCCGCGCAGCACTTGGAACGCTGAATTCGACGCAGCTCCGGCAGGACCCACTGCCAATTCATCGCTGCTCCGGGAGGTCGAGTACAAATTTGCCGCAGCTCCGGATGTCCGGGCTGGGCCAGGGATGTGGGTGATACAGGTTGTACTAGCCTACATGTATATTACTATCCACATTTGCTTCAAAAAGATAATTCGAATATTTTGTAAAATAAATAATAAAATCCAAGCTGAAATTGCACAATCGGTTCAACGTCATGTGTGGTAAGCCCGTGTCCTTCTGTCAATTCGAACTTGATTTGCAAATTCTCAACCATCTTTCTAGCTTTTTGCTTCTCTGACACATGCAAGCGGAAATTCAACAATAATACAGTTGGAAGAACTTACCTCACCGGTGACGAATGCTTCTAGACAAACAGAACATTGATCGCGACTTGACTCATATTCTGCTGTTGATTGAACATAAATTTGTGTCTGCAATTTTTCAATCGCCGCTTGAATCATCGAGCGAGTTTCGGAAGCATTTCTTTGTCGATTATGCATATGAATCTGTAGAAGACAATGAAGCAGAGGAAAATATAAATAATATTTGAGAAAATCTCAAAATATTCAGAATCGCCCGAATGTCGATCAATCGTGCACTGATTCGTACGATTCGGAATCGCGCGAAAATCAAATCAGGCCCCCGTCACTGGATTGAACTAGATCTTTTGTACCAGATGAATCCACTCATGAAACTATTACAATGTGTGACGGGATATTAAGCATGCATTTTAATTCAGAGTAATACTTTCATTGTGACAAAAGTCACGCTGACCGGCTGTGGGAGATGTTATTACCGGTCGGTTTCAACCCTGACAGATAATAATGAATGAATCAAATGACAAGTTTGAATATTAATACATGCAAAGAAGTGAGAAACGCAATTAGTATATTAAGTGAATTTTCGACGCTTTTCATTAAATATACATTTAGCACACTGCAAACATGTCGATACGTTAGTGCGCCTGTGATAATTATTAAATGCTGCTTTTTCAAACACAATGTGCTCTTGCATATGATAAATATATAGAAATAGATCACACAGAAAATTTGGCGACTTTATTGAACCGATTTAAACTGTTTTCAAGAATATCTTTAAGGCGTCAGCCCATCAGTTAAATTATTTTTCAACGTTCATTTTCACGATGAACTCATACCGGTGGGCAGCTATGATTCCTAAGAGCCACTGTTGAAAGATGGTGATTTTATATTCTCTTTTTCGTTATTTTTTACAATTAATTTCAGTTAACATCCATTAACTATCTTCAGGTGAAAAAGGAAAGAAATTCACAGGTCTAGCATAAAATTGAAAATTCACACCGACGTATATGTACATGTCATTATGACATACAGTATAGACAGAATACTAAATGGGAATGGGCTATGAAACAAGTAGCATTGGGTTACATAGTGCCAATAGAATCTTAAAAATGACCTGATTGGATATGGATTTTAAATTTTAGACTGGACTTGTCAATTTCTTTCCTTTTTAACCTGAAGATAGTTAGATAGCAAAAAACAGATTTGATGCACTCCCTAATTTATTGGCAAGTTAAAGACTATTGAAGATAGTTAACGGATGTTAACTGAAATTAATCTAAAAAATAATGAAAAAGAAAATAAAATCACCATCTTTAAATGTGTGCTCTTTCCAATTCCATTCAAAACATGACAAATAAACAAGACAATATATTCAAAAGCGATGATTCCATTGAAATTCTCATCGCATCCGACTTGAAAAAGAATTTCGCTTACAATCCATAGACCAAAGAAAGTTATCTGATTTCCTACTAATTCCACTGGAACATCAAAATGAAATGTTTTTATAATCATTATTTGCACTAAATCAAAAGATGTTAATCAGTCTTTAACAGAAAAGTTCTTTTATTCACCTCGCAGCCAGATCGAGTTGACTGAAAGGAGACTTTTGTTTTTGGGAAGTGAATGTTCTGATGAAATCCAAGTTCTGTAAATTCTGTCAAAATTTATCCCTCACGCAAAACAATCCATCAAAAAATGTCTTATCAATCAAATTTTGTCGCTGAAAATATTGCTCAGACGAAGCATTTTTTCATTCGACAGCTAAGATTGATAACATCTTAGAATTAGTGATAGCAAAATATGTCTCTACCATTCACATCTATCTATTGGAGGTTTAACGTGACATAATCCTCTCACACTATCATTTTTATTTGTTTCCTCTCACTTCAGTGAGAAGACAGGAGGTTGTAAAAACATTTAAACAAACTTAACACGATGAAACAATGCTAAATCCAATCAATTTCTGAGATTTGGTGAAATTAAATCAAGATATCGCTGTTTGCTTAGCTCATTCATAACCTCATTTGGTTCAGGAAGTTAAGTCGTAAAACTGGAGACGCAAAGTTTTATCTACGATTTGATCTCAAGAGAATAAATAAGGTTGAAGTATAACTTCCATACACGAGGTTCTCAATAACGAAGAGAATCAAATTGCTTCAAGGATAGGAACATTCATTTTTGCCTGTCAACTTGATCGACAAACACCAGCTAACGAATCACAACTGTTTCAGTTAGAGAATGATTGTCAGATTAAAAGTTGGCACGAGCATGATTTATGAGTCCCAGTTTTCAGGATACTCAATCATTATATGCAAAACTGACGCACAAAACTATTGAATAGTTGGAAGATGATTTGTGATCTGGGAATGAATTAAATACAAATTTTAGCAGACGGACAATACTTCATAAGAGGTAAAAAGGAATGAAGGCCATATTTTAAATTTTTGACAGGTGATTGACCACTTCATCATTGAGTAGCTATACAAAAATGATAAATTACTTTGTGTCTATCACTGAGTTCAACTGCTATAGTGGCTGATAAAAATGCAGAAAATTCTAGATAGTCATTACGTATTGTATTTGAATTATAATCACATAAATAATGTTACATAATTACGTATATGCTCATATGAAAAGGTACTACCACTTTATAAAAAATCAGAAATTTCAGTTTTTGAGGATAGGACGCTGGTGGATGATGTGTTCGGCCGTTGGAAAATATACATGTATAAGGCTGCTGAAAATTCAAACAATTGATCTCAAAACATCAATGTCGGTAACTCCTGAATCTCATCTGTTGTTAATTTCTGGATATTATTCTGATAGTCTCTCTGAAGCGCAGGAATCATTAACAATTAAATATTCTGCTTAAAAGTAATTACAATCATACTTACTCTAATTTGTATTATCTTTGTTTAAACATCATCAAATTTTACAGTATGAAATAATTTTTACACCCCATTAGTTGTGTTTCGCCAACATTTTATTGATAACATGACTAACGTAAACGTTATCATTGTGAGACCGATCAGTACGAATTATTAGTTTTAGCGATTAGAAAATATCATTTGATATTAATAGGATGAATATACCGTATGTTTGATGCAAATAAAAGCAAAGTCTGGTACGTGCGATGCCTACCACTCGCATGAGTCATTTTTACTTTCTAAATTTTCGACAAAAGTCATTTTTGTTCATGTTGTCATACATATCAACGTTGCTGATATCAGAATGTTTTTTAAGCATAGATATAACAAAGACTACTTCAATGCTGATGGAAGGAGAAAATTGTAGATTTATGGATGCTTCCACACGTTCTGAAATTCATCAAAATAGCAGTTTTAATATCTATATAGGTGTTGTCATATCCAAATTCATCAAATGTCTTGCAGAAAAGTTCAATATTGAGGGAAATGCGATGATCCGAAGACACTACGTCCACTTGATTGGCGGCACGTACAGAACAAGTATGACAGGAAGTAGCAACTCAGTATTAATTAAATTCCCAATGTGAATAAAGTTTCGATTTCGTTAAATGAACTCTAGTGGTTACCTAAGCATCACATGTGAGATGTGTACACACATTTTTTACCGCTTTGGAGATATTTACATGGTTATGATGACTGATTATGATGGCAATACAGAATAGTCGTGTTTTACAAGTCCTCTGTGTCATGATAACATTGGAGAGTAAACTAACTTCGATAGAAGTGACTTCAAGACTTCTTAACAAAAATATTTTCTTTCGATTGATCATACGTATCACAAGCTACCTGAGACTGAAAGAGTACAATATCACAATTAAAGATAATGATCACAACTAACTTTAGAAGATATGCACATGAATGGGTTCACAATATTACTCAGATTCAGATAAGAAATGAAACTTAATTTAGTGAATCATGAAAGGATACTTATGAAAATTGAAATGATCCACTTGTATATAAATATAGTTGAATTCCAACTGCATGGAGGAGTTTAAAGTGAAGAGACCAATCTGTCAAATTACATTTTTTTGCAGTACGCAACAGTGACAACAAAGCTCTGTCGCAGTACATTGAATATCTGAAGAGAATGAAAACTATTAAGTCAATACAGGACACCAACTCGCACCTTCTTCACTAGGCCACGCTGACGGTTCAAAAGGAATGCGAGTGAAGGCAGAAGTCATCTCCAAGTGATATCGACAGCTTATATCATACCAATAACAGGACAAGAAGCTGTCGATATCACTTGGAGATGACTTCTGCCTTCACTCGCATTCCTTTTGAACCGTCAGCGTGGCCTAGTGAAGAAGGTGCGAGCTCGTCTCCACCCTGGACTTCGGTTCGATTCCTAGGTCGGGCGAGTGCGGTCGAGGAATCAAGGGTGTTGGCGTCTTGTATTGACTTAATAGCTGTCATTCTCTTCAGATATTCAGTACGCGACATGTCGCGGAGACCTGTTCCATCTTCAGGAGGATAATGGAGATGAAGCAGGTCTCCGCAACATGTCGCGTACTGCAATAAAATGTAATTTGGCAGATTGGTCTCTTCACTTTAAACTTTTTCTTTTGATTAAATCATGCGTCTGCCTACTCATTCCTTCTCCGCTGTGCATAGAGGAGCATTATGATTCTAACCATTTACAAATCATTTCTACATGCATTCAGTAATTTTATTGACCACAAAATGCGTTCTGCTAGTTAATAGTTTGGACGCAACTCAAATTAACAAATCCATTTAGCCTATTGAAAAAAATCCTTAAGTAAATTTGCTAGGTTAACAAACTTGAAAATTGAGCCAAGAAACAGAGTGAATTTTCAATTATTTGTACTAAGACTTATATAATGCGGTGCATGAAATTTCCTCGACTAATTTACGCAATTTCTATTTAATTGTGATTCTGATGAACAAAGGTTCATCCTTTTTATATCTAAGAAGCATCATACTACTTACATATTAAAATCTGAAGCACCAAGTCGCTAGCATGTAAACACGGGAATAATTTGCAAAAATAGCATTTTAGAAGTAGATGAAACATTTTCTTAGACCGCGGGAGCACAATCTTCTCAAAATCTGAATCTTTCATTCAAAAATTTTCGGTGTATGCTGACATTTTTTTGAGTCGACACTCTACTTACTGTACACTTACTCCATGATCGGTGGGTAGAGAAATGAAGATCCGAGATAAAAGTTGAGCCTTGCAGACAACGTTGCTTATGCGTCGGTACAGACCATAGAAATAGACAATACAGTCTTCTTTTTTCTTTCTTTAAGTGTTATTCATTTTTTCAACTTTTATGTACCAGAGTATGGTTTGAAGATTATGCTTTTTGAATTGCTTAAGCAAAAATAAAAAAAAACGTTCCAGCATATTGCATTGATTCCTTTCATTTGGAATCCCCTATCAAATGAATGAATTTATAATTAGAAAATATTTCAAAATCAATGCTTTAACATTATGAAGATAACAATGTATGAATAATATAATTCATAACGTATCAAATAAAAAGCTGTGTGAAATATAGAGCTTGCAATGTATTTGAGCAGCATTCTATTCGTCTGGTAGCTATACACTGTGTTTATATCATACTACTTGCGTGTTTTGTCACTTTCCTACTGCAGGTCAGTTGATTGTGACGCTAGTAAGAAATTGGTTAAGAAATTGGAGTGCAATGATGAGATCACACGATGCTTAGCGTCTGATCTACAGATATGCTTGATGATATCTACATCAAGCTGATTCGAAAATTGCACATTGCAGTGATGGGCATCCACTGTCTCAATATTTCTCTGTCGCAGATGATAATCGTCATATTCGCTAACTAAAAGTTGTTTTACCTCTAAAGTGCAATCGTGCGGTATATAATAGCTGTTTCGTTAAATTCGCTGTGTTTACACGGGTTTGTGATTGTTTCCGCTTCCATGTCAATTACCACTATTTTGCATTGAAAAATACATACTAGACATTATCATCACAGCAATCGTCGACATCGACACTGTTTCTCGGTAGTAGGCCTATGTATTAGATATTAGCATTTGTAGTTTTATTGTAGAACGCACTGTTCTAAATCTATCATTTTCAGCAATAAACAATATTAAATTAATATTAGAAACCTTGTCTTGTTTAGAAAAATGCAACTTGGGGTAATCGTGTTTTACGTTACTGTCTACTATTGTGAGTTTATGAATACTATTCAGTATCTGTCAAATCCATCAAGACACTGGCAAACTATAGTCAGGAAGGTCGGTAGCATTTCATCACAGCCAATGTTTGCAAGTTCCACAAGTACCGTGAATCTTATATCACATGTCATTATTTGAAAGGCATAAAAATGCGTTTTTGAGGGAAAAAAAGTTATTTACTCTGCCAACGTCTACGATCCTTGGGATATTGATTTGGACACGTTCACAGAAGTTGCGCACACTGAAGTCCGACAACCTGCATACAAGTTGAAGGACGAGCATCTGCCGGTAGATCTTTCAAAACAAGGAAGCCGAAAACCTCGGAAGATCTGAGAGTTTGGCAACTCGATACTGCACTCAACATCAACCGAGACGTGGAGATGCGGAATCAGGAAGCCATCGCTCAAACGCGCGGGACAGACGTAAAATGGCAATGAGTCAGTTGAAAACTAAATAAAAACTTAGACTCTTCACTAAAAACGAGACATTCGCTTACGTGTATTTTATCTTGATACGATTTCGTTATTTGCGACCTCTCTAGAAATTGAAACAGCAATGTAACATTGCGTCATATTCAAGTCTTCATTCTCGTCATCAAACATTCATTGAGATGATTACCTGGAGTCAATATTGACGTTCTTAAATGGAATAATTTCATCATGAAACTAGCAGTCACTCTGATAATCATTGAGTCGTTGTAGATGGAGTTTCAATGTCGTAATTCGTGAATATTGTATTGTCTTGTAGAGAGCTTATGAAATAGTAAATTTTCTCTATTTTTATCAGAGTGCTATTGCTGTATTTTGAATAATTCTATATAATAATAATATTTTCAATAATTTTGAATAAGCATATCACAAGTGATCTGCATACTTCTATGTTAAAGCTTCGCTATGCTTTATTTCGAGCATGATCCTATGCCTGAAATTTAGGACCTATTGTCTTTCGAGCGACAAAATTCAATTATTTCACAAATAAACTTGCAATTGACAGATTTATCAAATCTCTGCAGATATAACCAAACCATGAGACGTGTTTCAACAGATTGAGTCGCGTAATAAGTGATTGCAGAATGCAATCCGCCCTCCACGTGCCAATTGGTCCGATGGCCTTGTGATTAGAGGACATGTTTGCATATCTACAGGCTCCAACATCACTGCGTCTCACGCTCTAACGTCTGGAAACTGCACACTATTGATGAGTCCCATAAATCGAAGCATGTCTAATGGTAACTTTATCTTTAGAAATATGATAAAAATCAATAAATTTAATTATTGCATTTCGAAACAAAAGGACGAAAGTACATATGTGTAGCCATACTTCCTTCTTTACAGGACAGAAATCAGAATTTGGATGCTTTATATTCATTTTCACCTTACTGCTTAACCCACAGAATTAGATTCATCTGCGTGCGCTTCGGTTTCCTAGAAAGGAAGAATCATGTCTAACCTTAATATCGAAATGGCACATCACAGAATTAGACAACTTGCTCCTTCTCGAATGGATAATTCGTGCATCGCTTGCTATTGGAAATGGCTAACAATAAGCTGTCAGCAGAGGACATCAGAGCCAGTGAGAGATGCGTGCGTGCTGTGATATTACTTCGCACACACCAAAGCACACATCGTCTGGCCAACATTCGATTCAGCGTATGCACTATACAGTGAGAAATGCCGAGGAGAGGATGTGAAAACATCAAGTGAACTAATTTTCGTACGCCTGCTACTTTCTTTAACTGATCGGAAGGGCCAACAGTATCGAGAAAACTTGTGCGCAATGATCTGAATTCTTCGAATCTGAATGAATTCTGGCAATCGAAGCACTTTGCTGGAACTCACTTTAATCCGCAAGCGACGCACGACTTTTTTCGTATCTCTGTAGGGTATTAGGAATTCCTTTTTGCCCACTTAATAGGTTCCTCGATGTGCCGTCAATTTCGTATTTATCACACTTCTAGCAAACCGAAGTAGATAAACAAAATATTTAATTCTGTGACTTAACCATATCAGTATAAATAACCCGCTGGAAATCATAGTGAAATTAATTGTAGTGTAAATGTCAGCGAAACGTACAAATTGATCTTCAAGATAAGATGAGTTATAAAGTTTATATGTTTCAGCGTCTGTGCTACTGTGTATAGAAGAATCGCTTGACTGTCCGGTCACAGAATTTCAAAGAAAATCAACTGATAATTTGCTGTCAGAATTATCAGAGGCAACGCATGTAAAGCCATCCATCACCGAAAGACGTCTGCATATTAAATGAATGAGATTTATTGGATGTGACGGCAACTTATTGAATTTGACTGATCCGTTAAAGCGTTTTCCAAATTTTGCTACGATTATTCATATCAGAGAGTATACAGCACAGTTTATATCACTTCAATATCACTCAGACATCATATCTGCAGACTACTGCGCATTGTTCAGCATCATACAGTGATTTTCATGGTCTAGAGCCCGTGTACGATTCGTTCATTGTGCTGCGTAGATTATCAGTGTAAACGCAAATTCGGAGACAACAGAGTTGATTTAAAATCAAAGTTTATGCCCGGAGGCGCACAGAATAAGTCAAAAGTCATAGGCCTAAACTACAAGTCAAAAATCAATTTTACAACATTTTTCTCCCGATCAAAGGCGGGTCGATTCTGAATATTTTTAGATTCAGTGATTAGAAATACACAATAAGTCTAGCTTGCAGTATTTTTAACTTCTAGGCCACTTTTCTATACAAGTTTGATAATTTTCATATAAAACGGAGAGGATGAGACACCTACAGACTATTTCTGCTTAATAATTTGCAACTACCCAGCGATTCTCTATTTGTAAATGTTTGGGAATGCATCACAATAAATCAAAATGCATAAAAATTCGCAGGCAAGGCACAAAAAGTCTTGATAACTTTTGAGATTATATATTTATAAGATTCTACAGCAAATCTGTTATCACAGAAATACCACAAGTATATGCACATGCAATGAAACACATTATTGGTATTTTCATTTCCCAGTTTTGATTCTTCCGCTCTTTATCAATCATATCTCATCGAATAAACTTGTAGACAATTGCCGTTCATTCTATCAGTCTTGGAATAAATATGCGTCAATTAAATCAAACCATTAGATTTATAACGATTGCAAAACATTAACAAATCTAATAGAAAGATGTCCTCAGACCTGAACAATTTAAACACAAAAATTCCTTGGCAACTGTAAAGTGACGATCCTACAAGGGCTCGTCAGTACAGCTCAGAAAGTTCCAAGCTAGCTTAAAATATCTGGAACTGGCACTCCTACAATCTCTATGACTATCAGCCGCACGGCAAAGTCAGGATGAGTAAACACAGAGCAGCCCGTTATGCAGTTCTTCAGCTTGTTCAGTCATTCCAGATATTTTAAGCTAGCTTGGACCATTCCGAGTCGTGATGACGAGTCCTTGTAGAGAGAAAATCGCAGCAGCTACTGCTGTCAAGGAATTTTGTGCTTAAACTCCTCAAGTCCGGGAACATCCTTCTATTCTATGCCCAGGCGAACTGGCACTCCACAATCATTATGATTAGCAAACCTGTATGTATACATGCGTAGTTTACACGAAAGCAATTTTTACCGGGCTATGTTGAGTGTGCATATTAAATACAAATCAGGCATTACTACGCATTGTTGCTGATGCTTTTAAATTGATTTCAATACGGCGATACAATATCATAGGGACCTACTACGCTTGACAGTATGTATGATTCGTATGAATCGTGTACCTGTGCGAGTGTGTTTAATGCTATTGTATGAACTAATTAAAATCACGGCACTGCTAAAAAAATTCGAAGAATCCAGGGCGACCGCAGAGAAACACTGTTAGGCTGACAAATCACTATCTAACACTGCTTCTATGCGGTCGCTCCACGAAGCGGAAGAAAACAAAATTAAAACAACTACCCTAGTGAAAAGTCGTGCAATGAATTTAATTGCTTAAAGTACAGTGCGTATGAATATAAATAAATACTTAAAGCATAGGGATCCACACCCTAGTACAGAGTAGGATGCGTAATACTTACAGAAGGTTAATCGACCCAACTTTTAAGTGGACGGGAAATAAATCAAAACTAACAATTACTAATTTTATTTGTATCTAAAACTAAGGATGACAGCTTGGCAGAAAACATGACGAGAAGCTAGCCAAAATTGTAAATGATGAAAATCAAGAAACAGAAGAAACCAAAATAAGATCGTCATGCGCGGAGCCATCAGGCAGGAATCATGTGGCTGCATAAAGCAAGGTTTCGGCCCCTAACCTCCAACCTGTTCCCCGAAGCGGGACCAGGCCGGCCATATCGAATGAACGATAAGGAGGGTCGCTCCAAACCTGAGGAAACATGGCTAAGACTTAATTGCAAATTAAATTAGGATGCACGAGAACATAAGGATAATAGCTGTTAGCCATGCATTCCTGTGATGGAAGGTATTTGACGAGGTGATAATGCATCCCTGCGGAGTCCGGGAACTCCAAAAGAGAATTATTGTTGCATGGGAATGAAAGATCGCGTCGCACGGCAACTCTCTCTAGCCATGCATGATCTCATGCACGAGCATCCGCGCATTGTAATTATATCAAACGTTGAATAGAATCACTACTTTTAACTCATCAAGCAAATTTCATTGAGAAGTCACATTGCAAAAAAATCGATCGATTCGTGGTCATTCAAGAATCACGCGATTGATTCCGTCGCACGATTAATCGAGCGGAATCGATTAACTGCGCTCACGACTGCAGACACAATATCTGCACATTCCTGAGCATTGTTCAGTATCATGCGGTAGTCATAGTCATGGTCTGGAGCCCGTGTATGATTCGTTCATTATGCTGCGTAGGCTATCAGTGTGTCAACGCGAACTCGGAGACAACTGAATTGATTCAAAATCAAAGTTTAAGGCAGGAGGCACACAGAAGAAGTCGCAACCATAAGCCATCGTTCGCATGTCGAGTCAAGATCCTCCATAAGCCAGTCATAAGTCATTTTGACAATCGTTTTCCTCATGACATAATTCAAGCAGGCAGAGGTAGAAAATGTATGCTATCTTCTACCTTTTGTAAGAGTATAAAGCACAAGTATAAAGAATGACGCGTTATATCACAACGTCCGTTCTATCGAAGATCATCGCCCAATGATTCTTAACCGGGTGACGACTTGTGGCTTATCCTGTGTGCCTCCGTAATCAAATCTGATGGCTTATGACTTATTCAGTATGTCAGCTCTCATTGAAACTAAAGTGTTGGAACACTATTTGCGGTTTATGGCTATTTGTGCGTGCCTCTCGTCTAAGGTTGCCATTAGCAAGATATTGTGGGAAAACACTAGGCTTACTAAAACATTTAGAAAGCGTCAGAGTAACTTAAAACTGTTTAAGACAGCTTCAAAAACTTGTTAAGACGCTAAGAAAAAAATGAAAGAAGACACATAAGTTTAAGGTGTAGAATTGTAACATTCGAAATGAGCCACCATGGTCGGAATATTTGAGAAACAGCAGAAGAGAACTTTCTTCTACCAAATATATTTATAAGGTAAATGCTGGAATTAAATGGAATAAATAAATTCACAATATTTCGCCTTAGGCTTCCTCTGGTGAAAAGTCAATTTACAACTGAATGTTGGACATTTATTGCAGGTTTTCGGGAATGAATTTCGCTCTCTTCTAATCTTCGTCGAACGAAAACATTGTAAAGCCCCCTCCCGCGATGAATAATGGTCCATCTAACCTCTATCTGATGAGCAGAGACGATTTCGCTGAGTTACTCAGATTATGTTTGTCTTCAGACATTATCCAGGTAGATGATAGAGGATTCAAACAGAGTCGTGGTCTTCAGATGGGAAACAATGTCTCTTGTGCAGCCGCAATTATATTTATGGACTACATAGAAAAACAAATCATCGACCGATTACAAAATGTTATACTGTGGGAAAGATACGTCGACGATGTATTTGTCGTCCATACAAATTTCGATGGAGCTACCTTGCTATCAATTAGTAATGATATTCATCCGGATATACAATTTGTATGGAATATCCATCGAATAATTCACTTCCTTATTTGGATCTTTCCTTGGAGCTTTATGGAGAATATTTCCGATATTCCTTATACCATAAGCGTTGCCACTCCGGATCGACTATTCCTTGGAATTCTCATCATGCGAGACACGTCTTGTGCAACACATTGAAGAATGAGGTGAGAAGGGCTTTCAGAAACAGTTCTGATGAAGAAATGAGTGAAAGGAGTTTGAATAACATCAGCAAACGATATAAATCAAATGGCTATCCAGATGATGCTATCAAGAAAGCAGTGCAAGCGGTCAATGGAGAAATCAGACGGGGAAAAAGGAGGCATCATGCTAACAGCAAGCTCTTCTTTTCGCTTACTTTTGCAAGCGAAAACTGTGTCAAAGAGGTTAAACGCGCTCTCAGAAGAACTGGTCTTGATCAATTTATTTCAGTGTCTTTCACTTCACGGAATTTGATCTCTCTTCTGAGACCAACCGGTACACGTCAATGCGTCTACAACGGCTGTCAAATCTGTCCGATATCTATGAAAGGTGAGATCTGCATGACTAAGTTCTGCGTCTACGAAATCGTGTGTACTGTGTGCTTGCAATCATACATTGGAGAGACTTCACTAACAATGAGAACTAGATTGAAAGAACACATAACGACGGAATCATCACTGGTACATAGACATCTGCTAACGCATGTAACCAATCCCTCTTTCGACTTGGTTACATGGACCATTATTCATCGCGGGAGGGGGCTTGACAATGTTTTCGTTCGACGAAGATTAGAAGAGAGCGAAATTCATTCCCGAAGACCTGCAATAAATGTCCAACATTCAGTTGTAAATTGACTTTTCACCAGAGGAAGCCTAAGGCGAAATATTGTGAATTTATTTATTCCATTTAATTCCAGCGTTTCCAAAGTAAAATCTCTGAAAATCCGCGCAGGCCAAGTAAATCCGCACCGATGGACCCTAACCCCCTTTACATTGCAGTTTTAAGACCATATTTGTGATTTTCTGGATTTCATTTTCTTGCATATTCAAAAATGAATCCTACATAGTGATGTGCAACTTTTACTTTCAATCTTAAGTAGACTTTCGATGGAACCTGATTGGGTCACTATAACTGTTTCTATCAATAGGGTCAACATATTGTAACTAGTAGTACTAGTAGGTAACTATAAACAAAGCGTAGTGTAGTAGGTACTGTATTTTCAGTAATAATCAAAGACTTCACAAAACAAAATGAGCAAGAAACTATTCCGGTACCAATATCTCTCCAGTCAAGTGGCATGGGAATGTGACTACAACAAAAGGTCTTCATGATAATTATTGCAAAAAAATTCAAAAGTGGCCTCATGGTCCACGTTTTACTACATTTCACGGTAATTGAGTGTGAAGGACATATAGATTATCTGAATGTGGATGTACATATTGACAGAAAAATAAATCTTTTTTAAGAAAAATTGTATTCATCTATTGAAATTGTAACAACTTCAATTGAGGATGACGAGAAAATAGTCAGCACCAAGTGTCTTATCATTGTCTATGACGCCTCGTATCCATCAGTGGTTCGGTCGAAGGCAAAGTTCTCTTCAACTTTCTTTTGGACTCATCTTTTTTCGATGACACGGGAGCTGCATCTGTTATCGACTGTGCTTCTAGCATAAGCCTCTTGGCTGCCTCCATGTATTCCATGGCCGTTTTTCGCTTACTCTCGGCGAGTTTCTCTGCGGATTCCTTTTCTTGCCTGACTCTTTCTCTTTCCATCTCTTTCTCCTTGGCTTTCAGATCTTCCTCTTTCTTTTTTTCTGCTTCAATGCGCTCCTTTTCCTTTTGCTTCAGATACTGCATGTAGGAATTCGATGCCTCATAGCAACGATCGAGCAGCTTGCGTCCAATTGGGAAAGTTGCACTCTCGTATCCGCGATTTCGCATAAATAATTTCACTGTCAGAATACCGTTAAAGTTGGGATCCTGCAATCTGTTGCGGTCTGTGGTCAAAATGCGCTTCATCGAGCTAAACAATCTGTCAGTGTCAGCGTTGCCATGAGGTAGAATAGTGCAACTTTTGGCCAGTGCACTCAAACTATGGTAGGCATCCTTCGAGGCTATCTGTTTCCAAAATTTGAGCAGGTCGACTTCCTCTGTGTCAATTTCCGCATCGCTACGAAACTTGCGCCATTCAAGAAGAAGTGCGTCGGCGTCGCAATCGAAATTCAATTGGGATTTGACGTGAATGAGATCTTCTTCCGCAACATTTTCCCTCTGCTTCGGATCCAAGAATTTGCAAGCCCTCAGAAGATGTTTACCAATAGGCAAGTAATGGATCAAAGATCGAAGGAGCTGGCCATAGAACAGACGAACTCGTTGAAAAAATAATACACGTTGTGCTGCCGTAAGATGGTCGTTACGAAGAGCTTCTCCAGCTTTCCCGCCAATCAGCACATTATCATCCGATAATTGTTCAACATTTGGAACATCATAGAATTCATCTTCATTCATCACCTTGTCAACATATTCTTGTCGAATAAAGGAACAACAGACGTCCGAAATGATCGATATCATACGATCGTAGATCAAATGTATCACAGGAGCTGACGTTTGAAAGAAGATCTCGAAGTCTTTCAACGTTTTCAGGGCGAACAGCACAAAATTCATATAAAGGGGAGAAACGGCGGAATCTAGGAATTTCCGTACTCTCTTAACCCGTTCCTTTTTCTGCTCCGAAGCTGGCAACGATGAGAAGAATTCAGATAAAGCGAAAGCGGGAAACAATTCCAGAAACCGCTGAACCACTTCATAAATTTGAAGCCATCTAGTCTCCACTCTACGCAGAAATTTCAAAGGTTCCAAGTCCATCATTTTCTGAATTTTTATGAAAAAATTGGCGGCTTTGGCATACCGTAGATAGAAAAATGTATCATCGATAGCTTCTTCAAGCTCCTCGCCCAGTGATGACATCGCTTTCTCGACCGAGTTGTGGACATGGTGCATTGAGCAACCCCCAACGTCGAGCAAGTTAGGATTGTCTTTCTTCAAGATGGATATGACGCCACCTTTCTGGCCACGCATGACGTTGGCACTATCCGACATGACAGCGATACAATTTAGTAACGGTATATTTCTTGATACTAGCTCTTCTTTGATAATATCCGCCATCGTTTGAGCAGATGCCTCTCCTAGGGAGTGAATGGCAAGAAAGTCGGTAGGGACGACTCCTCATCAAGATAGGGACATGATGAGGTGATGAGATGATTCCACTGTAAAGTTTCTCAAAAACCTGTAAAGTAATGATTTTTACGCGACAGCTCACATTCAAAACGAAAAAACAATAGAATCCATTTACAGTGCGGTGTAGAAGAAATGGACCATCTGAAGGGCCAAAAGTGATACTTATGGTACTTGAGTGGTCTACTTATTCTCCCCAGCACTAGGTGGGCCTAATATGATGCAGAGTCAAACAAAGCGTGATTTGAAGTAAGTTTTAAGCATAAGTAAGTTTTCAAGCAGCAGGGCAAATGTATCTTGATTCGCAGTCATTTTACAATCTTATGAGTAGAAAATCTAAATTATCCTAATTTGGTTCCCATCTATTATTGAAATAATACTGCAGAAGCTTATTTCTTTTTCAACTGCAGAAATTAGCCCTTGCAGAGCATTCGATCGAGAGGAATCACGCTATTGATTAGTCGAGGGCGCACGTCATCACAAGGCAGACGAAGTGGCGCCCGCGATTATTCGCTGAGACCTTACACAGCAATCACAAAGTGCGATGAACCGATGGGAAATGTATTTACCTAATATACGCACGTATATCGTTCTCTCTTTTGATTTGACTTCAGTTTTACCACTGCAACCTGATGAAGCGGACCTGATAAGTCCACGAAAATTTGTACATTTCTTTTATTTTATCGAACAAAAAATGTGCTCTATCAAATGTACTACAGAAGCTGTACATTAGGTGAACAATGTCTAATTTGAAATGATTTCTGTGAAAAACACCACACTAAGATTCAAAACATACTTAAAAATGAAAAAAGATTGTGACATCAAAATTCTGCGCAGCTTCTCAATTTTCCGCGCTTCCGCGCAGAAATCGGCAAAACCGCGCAGCTGCGCGCTGCGCGCTCACTTTTGGAAACGCTGTAATTCATATACCTTATAAATATATTTGGTCGAAGAAAGTTCTCTTCTGCTGTTTCTGTAGAACTGTAACATTAATCATCGCTCGGTGTGATAATTTATGCATCATTTATTACAATAAACCTTTTTTCCACCAACAGTACAGTGTCAATATTATGTTGCACACTCTCAATGGCGATAACATACTATTCACATGCTCACCATTTTGTATACTTATTTTGCAAATTCGTTTTAAACAGCCGAAAAACTAAATGAAAGTTGATATTACGCTATCAAAAACTTGCATTCACTACTGTGGTGGAAGAAGTGGATGTAAACCGCTAGGCAGGACCTCGAACTCATCCCCACCTTCTATTTGCTCTAGACCGATCAATAGGCCTATAGAGAAGGCGCGCGTACAACACAATTAGGATCGATGCAGACTTAATCTGCAGTACAAGAACGCACACGTGCTGTGAGTTGCTGGAAAAGCTATTTTGTTCGCATGGCACAGCTTTGAATCAGCTTCCCCAGCCCACTCTTGCTGACTGTTGATCTGTTGATAGCTCCCATGATGACGTTTTTTTCTTCGTATTAATGGATTAGTATTGACAAAACAATTAAAGCCGCTTATGAACAAAAAATCCAGTAACTTAGGCTATTCTTATCGTTGTAAATTGTAAGTCGGGATTTCGTATTTCGCAGCTCACAGGTTCGCAGCAAACTATTGATTGCATCAATCCATAATTACTTGCCAGTGGCGTCGCGTGCTCCCAGACCACAGGCCTTCGCTCGGCATTGGAATACTATTTCTATACCAGACATTT
This sequence comes from Prostheceraeus crozeri, assembly GCA_907163375.1. NCBI lineage: Eukaryota > Metazoa > Platyhelminthes > Polycladida > Euryleptidae > Prostheceraeus > Prostheceraeus crozeri. Next base: position 234,048 of record CAJQUW010001043.1, read on the forward strand.
TTTATGTTATAACACTAATTTTCATAAAAGATGAATTTTCAATAACAATTTCCCGAACATTTTTTAATGCCAAGTCAATGTACACATGAGAAGTTAATTGCTCATGTCACTTAACCGCCTTACTCAAGGAGCTGAGATTACTATAATCCCTCTCTGTCCAGACCACACTTTCTCGAGAAAAAAGGAGGAAGGGAAACAGTTTCTTGCGTTTCCCACGGCTGGTCAGCCACTCATGTGTTTGAACTTTGATGCATTAAAATGTCTTGTGTATCTCTTATTTCTTTCTCTGTGAGTACTTTCGATTTTTAAATCAGGTGTTGGCCTACCTTGCTTGACGACTGTCATCTTTTCAGTATATTCCTTTCGGACGAAAGGCGTGACTATGAGCTTATCTACAGTAGTAAACATAGCGTCACATCAATCATGTAAAAACAAATTATGGAATTCTACAGAATCTGGGTGTTCGAGTCAGATGCATTACTCTGCACTCATTGGCGAACTTTCATCACCTGATCACAGTCTTATCTGAACGTCAGTCAGCTGCTGTTGTTGACGTAGTGACCTCTCCGACGAGAAACGAAGGACAGGAACAATTGGATTGCGTTTCCCTTTCTATATTTAAGTACCGAGCCTCGATCAAGAATAACGGAGAATTTCATTGTAAAAATTGGAGAAGGCAAAGCATTATGTCTATCGAGAAAGCCAATATTAGTGCGGGCGCGTGCGCTTGCTGCCTCACACGCACACAACTCTCTTTCGCTCCGTCTGAACACACGACTAGCATGTGTGTCTAATCGTTAGAAGAAAACAGCTGTGATTCGTGCACGCGCAAAACTGTTCACTCTGATGTTGAGCGTCTGATTTTGAGACGGACAGCTACTACGAGAAGCTATCGAATTTAAATGAAATATAATGAATGATGACAGTTTTTTTCATTTTTATAAATGTTGGTAAATTATTATTTAGGATGCGCCGGAGGCCTCGTAGGTACGGAGAAGACGCCACTGTTACTTGCATGTATTTGTGTCATTTTGGGATCGACTGCAATTGCGAAACTTTCACCCCTGTGTACTTACAACGACAAGTGTCAGCATTGAAATCATTTCACGGAATAGAAAACGAAAGTAACTTGTCGCATTGGCTTCTTCCTCCTACTTTACCCCGTACGAAAATATATGTTACCTTTTATCGTACTTCAAGTCGTGTAGCCTCCTTTGTACCTATTTGTGCTTCACTCTGTAATCAATTGCGCAAGCACAAATGACCCTCATTTTTTGCATTTTTAAGCTATAGTTAGTCTTAAAGATTGTCTTAATTATGTTTAACTTATATGTTTTACCATTATGAATGCTATAATTGTATGAGTGACTCTGACATGCATGATCTCCATTATGAAGAAATAAACAATTTACTGCTACTACTGCTTTTGTCATAAGTCAAACATAAAATTGACCGACATGCCTTAGGCGACAATCAGGTCGTTGAGGAAAATAGGGATAGAACAACAAAATTTCAATAATCTCTTCTCACCTTTATCATAATTGCCACACAAACGCAAGAAAATATAAAAAATATAAGAAATACTGAAATAATTCCACCGGCTGAGACAGTTCGATCCTGCAAGGCAAATTGCATGGATTTCAGACAATTGTTACAGTAATCAAAACGGCATTTAAAAACTAAACTGAAATGATGTTGGTACCTGCAATGTAATCATTCATATTTTGTGCACAATCGAATCAACGCAGTAAAACATGTGTGGCATCTCAACATTGTGTCATGAGCCATCTAATAGGAATCTTTATCGGCAAAACTTTATTTCAGAAAATTCTAGTTGCACATGAGATAGCATGGAAATGTAATCAATTCACAAGTAGCTGCTATTTGACTTCACATACATAGGCTATACAGCTTATTAATGCCCAATTTGTGTAAAAATATTGTGAATTTGGACTGTACAGTACAGTCCAAATTAGTGCAAGAGAAGTAGACTGCGATCAAATCGCCGATGCAGCTCAATCGGCTGTTCATCTATAAAACATTACCAGCAACCCACGTTGTTCCATTCCTCCATGTTGAGAGCGTATTTTGTTTCCATGAGACCAATTTTACTGTTCTGCGTAATTCTTATGTTACTTTTCGCATTATCCATATTTACAAAATAAATTGCTGCGTAGAGAAACGTATTTGTAAAATTATCAGTGTTAGCATTCATGACCAAAGCTGGACTTTTTTATAGTTGGAAATTTGATTTGTAAGTGGATGCTTGTAAAAATAAGTTCAAATCAGTTAATACCGATTATAATAATTACGTTTTTTCTTGAACAAAAATCCATCAGAAATCAATGTTCTTTGACATGTCCGATTTTGAAAAGCATGAGATTCATGAGAATGTTTTGTGGTTTTCGGTAAATAGTACACCATTTCATTTTTTCAATTAAGTGCATTCATTTGTTACCACACAGAGCACTGTGATCACCGCTTTTCTGTAGCAATAAATATACATCTGTTTTGGCTTGAAACTTCCAAGAATTACAATCCAAGATAAACAAGACACTGAAGTACAGTTAACTGTCGAAATTCTAAATATCTCAGCGATTTTTCTGAAGAAGGATAAAACAATGTTTATTACCTAACATCTTATTTTGATATGCATGTATACAGCTATCAACAAACTGGAGTGTTGGTGACACACGCAGATGCTTAGTAACGAGAGTTAATGGACATTTGAGCTGGTCCCAACAGAGGTGAGGTGTCATACACATGAAGATGACTTAAAAGCTATGTTTAAGTTATGCTTAAAAGTGTTCAAACGCGCATTGCATAGACAATTTTCATTACGTAAAGTGCAGATACACTGATAAATGAGATAGCTTCACATGTGCCACCACAAGTATTTAAGGTTTTCTTTTCGCAAATATTATTCGCTGATTTGTATTATGACAATCAATTCTGCATAGACTGGTAGACTCCGTGGCACAGTGGCTTGGTGCTTTGCCTAGTGATCTTTTGGTTCAGAGGTCGAGCCCCGAAAATGTCATTGGAAGTCGGCAGGACGGGCATCCGGACTAAATGTGCCACAACGCTTCAGAAACGTCTGACTACGATATGTCAGCCTCCGTATGAAGGAGTGGTGGCATTAACGCTTCAGTCACCCGTAAACTACATGTATATTGTCTTGCCTGATTATGAAGTTTCTACTCGATCGATGATCATGGTCTTCCTCTCTGAAAAAACGAATTGATTTATTACTGCCATTACTGCGTGAAGGCATCAAAAAATTACTCTATACCAGTGGTTCTCAACAATTCATTGCCTGTGGTCCAATTCTCGTATTTGGTGACTTACACGAATTTATAAGTATGCTTCTCTATCATTTTCAAACTTCCGGTCTCGACAATTACTCACCGTGCGCAACATCGGAACACTTTTTACGGGTCTGATATGTCCATACACGATCGGAAAAATCGCATGCGTAACTGACATCTTTAGAAAATTGCCCATCTCGTTTCCACTTGTTTCGTCGATCAACACTACAGGAATATCAACTTTTCCATTGAAGCGGGGCTGAAAAGATTCATGTCGTTGATGAAAACGAAACATCATTCAAAACTCGAAACTAGAAAACATGAATATTCCACTTAAATGAAATATGAGATGACAAATTTTATGACAGGCAATCATTGTTACAAGCTCATTTTATTAGGAAACTAACATTCATTTAAATCTCTTCCGGCACATGTACTAGACGATAATATATTGCGTTTTTTCTATGATATGTTCAAGTGACTTTGAAACTATGTCAACCTTAATGATTTTTGCAAAAATAGATACATTATTTGAAATTCAACATTCTCCATCATTAAAGTTGAAGAAGTATGAATGAATACTTTTGAAGTCTCAGAGATGGATGAAACTGAATTATTCTTCAGTTGCATGGATAAGTTAGATGGATCGAATTATTGAATGAACTTGGCAGTCGCTATCGATAGTATAGTGCTACAAACGAGGAGAAAATTAAGTCCTACATGCATCTACATTTCATCATGGCATGTTTTGACTGCACCTTTTATCAAGTAATCTCTCTATTAGCTTTTGTGTCCTTCTTGACACATGTATTTTGTCGAAAAATTTTCATTTGAATTTAATTTCAACTTTTACAGTAGTTTCAATTGCTTTTGATTGTAGGTAAGACAACAAAGGTCAAAATACAAAAAATATATTTTGAATTAATTTGTGCGTCATGGCATGAAATTAAGGACATTTCATATTTTTTCAACTTCACAATTATTGCAATTAATAATGAATGTTCGTAATTGCGATTATTAATTGACTTTCCCGTGCAGCTAGTTGAACAATCACACTCGTATTCAGTGTGTTCCATTAACACTGCTGAAATCAGTTACTATGAGCCACGACAAAAATATCACCTATGAGTTTAGCGGTACGACTTTTGAATGCATGAATGAAGCTGTGGAATGATGTCCGTAAATGTTGCCGATCATTAGTCTTTATATTTTTCTATTGGCAACATTAACTCACAGAGAATACATTAGCTTTAATACAGACCGTTTCATAAATAGTTGCTCAAAAATTTGACCTATTTTCAAATGTAATTTTGGTGTTGAAGTCCTGATAATTTCAGAAGATGGAATATACAACTACGAAGGCTCATTAATAAAATTGCAATATATCTGAAAGTGTCATTGGAAGGGTCTCTTGCGTCGCTTTGATGCACAATCGAGTCTAATTTGTTCAGTTTGCAATCATGTCTATCACAGTGAACGTTTTTAATATAATCAAGAATTAGGATAAGAGTTCCCTGACACACATGCATATCCTTTCTTCCTAAGAGTGATTCTACAGACAGATTCAAAGACCAGCTCGCCCTGTACAGAGGAATTAGTCATGAATAACGATTCCTGCGATATATGACATAATCTTCGAAGTATTTATTTGGCGGCACAAGTTATTGGAATGCTACATGGCAGTTTCCTTTGCAAGTGTGAGTCACAATTTCGGTCTGAAAAGCAAGCACGCGCAATATTTATGACTATGAAAACATATAGACCTTCTATACACACATTTGTCAAAAATTGCCAACAATTGTCGCTGGCCGAGTAGATGAGATCTTGCTCATATGCTTTAATTCTGAACAGGAAAACATCTTGAGCGAATCTTCAAATGTCATATTTGAGCATTGAAGGATAATTTACAACTATTCAAATGGCTGCTTATTCTAAATGTGATGGGAAACGGGCCGAGTCCGGGTCGCAAACGTCGGCTCGGTTCTCACTCTGATTATGATTAGTGCATAGAAAAGTCTTGGAAATTCTAATATCATGTGTGCACTTGTCACTAGTGCTGCTATTACAGATTTCAGTAGAAATAGCACTTCTAAAACTGTAAGTAGTATGATTCGAGTATCTCGTGTCTTTTCCTAATCGTCCGATAACTTCGTGCACTTTCGAGTTGCCTCTCTTTTTATACCTTCTTTTGAAGATACTCAAAATGGTCAAACTATCATTTCACAGAATATGATCGTATGCAAATATGTAGGTGCATGTAACTGTTGAAGGAAATCGTTCATAGTTCATTATTGATTTATGTTCCATGTACAGATAAATCTCATCAACATATTTTTGCACTCATACGAACTTATATCAACCATTTTGTCATCATAAATAATAATTCTTAAAGAGCTTCATTACTAAAATTAACTAAAATTCGCAAAATTCCGTCCGAATCCCCCTCCTTAGGATGCCGACGGCTACAGAGTCCGGGTTAATGAATAACAACTGACTCTCTAATTTCGTGGAGCAAATTATGAAGACCCTGTGAATGAAGATAAAATCATGTTTCGAGTGTCTGTCAATGCAGCAGCTGATCTTATCAGGAAAACACGGCATCCCATCAAGAGAACGTGAATTGATTCCGTCAACTATACGATAACTGTCACAGATAGCTTCACAAAGTGAAATCACTGAAAATTCGTAGTGCGACTAATTCTGGTTGGCATACATCAGTGGTTCCCAACGTTGTATGATTTGCTACCTATACTATTCTTTGAAATGTCTCATTACCCCCACGTAGGACTAACATCACTGTCAAATTAGTATGTATCTAATATTATTTCAACCTTGTTGATTTTTTGTTTTTTTTTACTGAATTTTCACCCCTAGCACAGCTATGAGCCATGAACGAAGCTAGGGGTTACTCAATGAAAAACTAATAAATTGTATTACTTTAAATAAATAAAAGAAAAAAAAACAGATCTTCTAATCTGAAGAGAAGATCTTAGGTTTGGGTACGCACTCATTTACTGCAGAGCTGCTTCTACCGAAATAGTACCTGTAGAAGAGACTGAGTGAAGCAACATCCCGTCTGACGGAGAGCGGCCGCAACTTGCTAGCAAGATTTTCACCCATGAGATTCTTGACACGTTTCTCAACCCGTTCAAGGAGGTTAAGATGCGTTTGTGGGGCGCCTGCCCACAGATGACAACAATACTCCATCAGAGGACGAATAGTGGACTTGTAAAGATAGCAGATAGTCTGTGGTGGAAGATAGCTGCTAGCACGATAGAGACTACCAATGCGTTGAGCTGCCTGCTTGCTAATGGATTGGATGTACGGTTTCCATGACAAGTCTTTCGTAACCGCCAATCCAAGGAAGGAGATGGAATCTTGTTCTCTGATCCTATTATCTGACATCTTAATGCTATGATCATCATCTCCTTTACGTCGTGAGTGCAGAATACTCTGAGTTTTTGAAGGATTGAAGGAAACAAGCCAATTGGCGCCCCATTCTGAGACCCTGCGTAAGTCTTCATTAAGAACGTTGCATAACTGCTGACGTTGCTGAGCGTTTTTAGCGAGTCGCTCATTGGAATTGAAGAGTGTTGTGTCATCTGCATACATCACCAATTTACTCACTAGGCAGTCTGGGAGGTCGTTGATGTACAGCAGAAAAAGAGTGGGTCCCAAAATTGACCCTTGAGGAACTCCTGCATTGACAAACTTGGTGGAAGACTTTTGGCCATCTAAGACGACAGATATCTGCCGGTCACTAAGGAAAGAAGCAAGAAGTTTGTGGAGTTGATCAGCAACTCCATAGGACTTTAGCTTCATAAGGAGTCCCTGATGCCAGACTTTATCGAATGCCTTGGAAATATCCAAGGCAACTGATCTCGTCTCACCTTGTCTGTCAAGGACACGACTCACATGTTCAGTGACATATGAAAGAAGATCTGCAGTTGATCGAGAGTGCCTGAAGCCATACTGTTCTTCTGATAGAAGGTTCTGAGTTTCAAGGAAGTTAACAATGTGTTGGTTAATCACTGCTTCAAAAATCTTGCCAGCAATTGGAAGCAGGCTGATAGGACGGTAACTAGATGGAAGAGATGAGTCAGAACCTTTCTTTGGAACTGGAACCACGGAAGCTACTTTCCAACAAGAGGGAAACTCACCGGTGGATACACATCTACTGAACAGTTTAGATAAAAGTGGAGAAAGCTCAGGTGAGAGATGCTTGAAGACCGAAACCGGGATGCCGTCTGGTCCACTAGACTTAGAGCTATCGAGACCGGCGATGATCTTTTTGACGTTTCGGACTGTGACTGAAGGAGGACTAATTGTCTCATCAGTGCGCATGGGAATTGGAGGTGGAATTCTACCTCCATCGTCTAATGACGAATTCTTCGCAAACTCTTTGCAAAGAAGCTCGGCTTTGTCTGCTGAGGTTGTCGCCATAGAAGTACTGACTTCGGCATGACGGAGTGCTGGGATGGAGGATTTGTTCCTATTGGTGACACTGTTGTAAATCCTCCAGAAGTCCTTAGAGCCAAGCTTTTGGGTAGCAATGGATTTCCGTACATACAAAGCGTAACGGCTTTTGGCCTGATGTATGGTTTCCTTGCAATGTCTACGTGCGGTTTTGTACAATTCAAGATTGCCAGCGCTACTGTCACGCTTATACTTATGGAAAAAGTGGTCACGCTGGCAACTTGCAGCTGCACATTCTGGTGTAAACCAAGGTTGTGAGTGAGGCTTCATTTGGAAAGTACGGTGAGGGATGTAGGCCAACATCCCTATCTGAAGCCACTCTGTCAGTTCTTGCGCCGACTTGTGGACGTTCTCGCTCAGAATCAAATTCTCAGCTTGAACTTGACTAAGAAAAGTGCGGAAGCCACACCAGTCTGCTTTGGAGAATTGATAAACTGTTCTATGGAAGGGTGCAGACGGTGTGGAGCAAACTTGTTTGCCAGAAACTGTGATAACACAGTGATCAGACGTGCCGAGGGGAGAAGTAACCTTGTGTGAAAAACAAGTTGGATTTGAGGTGAGAAACAGGTCAAGGAGATATCCAGTATCCCCAGCTCGGTCAGGCACTCTGGTAGGACAAGTGACAATTTGACTAAGGTTGTGAGAGACAGCGAAATCCTGGGCTGCCTGACCGGAGAGATCGGTGGTGCGTGAGTGCACAAGCCAGTCAACATTGTGCACGTTGAAGTCACCAAAAACGGCAACTTCAGCGCTGGGATACTCTTGTAGAAGAGAATCGATCTTGTCAGAAAGAACATTGAAAATATCCGCATTAGTTGATGGAGAGCGGTATAGGAAAAATAGAAGAAGAGTGGTCTTCTGCAGCGGCGCAATGAAGGCAAGATACTCATGCCTTGGATCCTCTGAGCTACAAAGCCTTCTCAAGGGAAGGCTTGTCTTGGCATAGACTCCAAGACCATGACAAGGTGCTTTATCCATCCGGTGAAATATGTATCCATCAGGAGTAACGTCGCTTGATGACACACTGGGATCTAACCTGGTTTCCGACAGGGCTAGAAGATCTGGTGACTTACCTTGCAGGAAGATGTTGATGTCGTCGTAATTGGACCTCAGTCCTCTTACGTTGCTGAAGCTGATCCTGAGAGGGGTTTTGAGCTTGACGGCTTGACTACGTTTCTTGTGTGTCTTTCTCATTTTCATAATTTCTCATGGAATATCAATCAAATAAACGAAAATTATACTGTACAACAAAGTGATACAAGAAACTTTGGAAGGCATCAGAAAAACGTAAATAATAGCAACAAAGCTGCAATAAATAATACGCAAAAAAGACACTTATAGGCACAGTTCATGTCGCAAAAGCTTGAAGAAACCCAAATGAGAACCCCTTTGCCGTAACAATGGGTACAAGTCAGGTAGGCCACAGAGGAACCGGATACAGCTACACGGGCTAAACCCCTCAGTAAAGCTACCCACGCATGTCCGTGGCAGTGGAACTGTACCGCCTTTTTTCGAGCAGTTGACCGGGCCTGCCTCCCAAAGCATTACCAGTGGGTTCGGGACCCTCGAACTACCTGACGCCCGTATGCCGTGAATACGTTGGATCTGTCACACCTTAACCTGCAACAAATGGGGAAGTGCAAAAGAGAGCAGTGGAAGGAAGTTCGATCACAAATGAGCCAAATAAGTGCCATGCCCAAAAACCTGATTCAACAACATGAAACATCTGATGACTGTTCATATCTCGCAAACCAGGGAGTGGTGTTAATTGGGACGGCCGAAGCCTACCACACATTTAAAATAAACAAACGTGGAGAAAAAGAATGAAAAATTAATCAAACATAAATAAATTCAATGACCAGTAAAATAAAAATAATATTCCAGAGCCTGCTAGTTAGCCGGAGCACGGTCACAAACCGCCGACAATAAACCTTTCCGACAAGGTAGAACCCAAAGAAGCATGAGCTTCAGACGACATAGCCTTATTGCGACTCCGCTTTCACCCTTTCACCGCTTTGAGGCCGCAGGTTGAGTGAGAAAGGGGATAGAAACAATGATAGAAAAGCCACTTGAAATACCACAAAAATATTCAACTAAAAACAGAAGATGTGATGATTAATCGGACTAATTTATTTGCTTCAAGCAACTAGCCAGGCTCATTAGTATAAAGAAAAATAAAAACGAGTACTATAAAACGAGTTGCAACCTTACGAATTGCGTAGAACTGCACCTAAAAATCCCTGACATTGACTTGTGAACTGTGGCGAGTTTTCGCTGCTTTACTGGATTTTACAGGGATTAAAGAAAACCAGGGTGCTCGCTTTTAATCATGACAGAACAAGACAGTGTCACAAGTACTAACTCAGTGTGTTCGTGTTGCTTGCTCAGCCAGCTTATTAAATCGTGCATAGAGAATCCTCTACGCTATAGAATCGTGTATCTTTAGATCACAGAAAAACTTTAGAGAAACTGGAAATGTGAAGAAGAAGAAGCCTGGTCTTTCAAGGACTGCAAGGTCTCCGCAGAACATCGAAGCGGTGCGGGATTCCATCTTGAGGTCTCCCCGACGATCTGCCCGTAAGCATGCATCGGCTCTTGGGATATCAGCGCGTTCTGTAAGACGGATCTTTCATGAGGAATTGAAATTCCATCCATACAAGCTAGCGGTCGTCCAGAAACTGTTTCCTCGGGACTTCGATGCTCGCGAGGCTGCGTGTAGGGCACTTCTCGACTTACCTGATGACATTCTTGTGTTCTTCAGCGATGAGGCACATTTTCATCTTTCTGGGGCTGTAGACAAGCAGAATACGCGATATTGGAGCGCTGAAAACCCAAGAGAGCTTCATCAACGACCTCCATACTCTCAACGTGTGACTGTTTGGTGTGCAGTATCCCGAGTTGGAATAATCGGTCCCTGGTTCTTCGAAGAAAAGGAGATAACTGTTTCGGTGACATCTCAGCGTTACGTGAAGATGTTAAAGGAGTTTTTCTTGCCAGAACTGAACGAGATGGGCTTGGACGATGTTTGGTTCCAGCAAGATGGTGCAACTGCGCATACATCAAGAGCGTCCATGGCTTTTTTGAATGAAGCCTTTCCTGAGCACGTGATTTCTTTGAGGGGCGATCTTCAGTGGCCTGCCAGGTCCCCTGATCTTGCGCCTTGTGATTATTTTTTGTGGGGATATTTGAAGTCCATCGTGTACCAAGACAGACCAAACAACCTGAAGCATCTCAAGAGTAACATTCGTGAAGCTGTCGCCAACATTCCTATTGAGATGCTGGAAAGAGTCGACACCAATTTCCGGAAACGATTGTCACGATGTATTGACAATAGCGACGTCATCTACCTGATATCATCTTTAAAACAGGAAAGTTGTAAAATTTACTTCTTCTTGATCATACTACTACAAAATTCATTTCTATTTGTTCATTACTTTTGTTATAATATATGTTTCAAATAAGGAAGTTGCTCTGCCCCACCCTGTATAAGAATGATCTGCACAAATTTTGAGAGGTGTTTCCATTACCCCGAGAAAATTGGCAGATTACCTCTGTGGGGTAATTTACCCCTAGGTTGGGAACCAATGCCTACATATAAACGTTTTACTTACTGATTATTGTTTTGAAGTTGATGAGAATACTTCTACTTCAACACCGGGATTGACCGAGAGAAAACCGTTGAATTAGAGACTTAGCACCTTGCTTAATTAACATCGTGACGCATATGCTTTCTTTATCAAAGACATATCTCTTTTCCTGTAATACTTAATTTTTAAGCAACATACTATAACCACGTGCGACATAGTGCACCATGGTCGTTACATAATGGAAGCTACAAGGCTAATAGTTTATATGTAATGAAACACATTGGTTTCATATGAACGTTGTCACATTATATAACTACTGTGGTCACCCTAGGACAGTGGTTAAGTGCTTGGTCCAGGGATGCGGAGTCGGAGTCCTATCAAATGATAGGACTCCGGCCTATAAGTAGACCCGGAATACAATACAAACAAATTATTTATCTTCGTGCACAGCTGCCACTGTCTTGATGTCAACTTTCTCCGTCAAACAAAGGTACAGAGACAGCAGTGCATACAAAGCTTGTAATAGTTGAGGGAATGAACCGTGATAGTAAAAAAAGATTGTCTTTTACTCGTTTCACTCTGTGATTTAGTAGAGAAGACAAGCCTTCCTAGCCTCGATCACACATACGCACCAAAGGTCACATCAGAGACAAAAATGAAATACTAGTTTGTTTGAGAACCCTCTTACCCTCACGCTAATCGTGTGTGATGGCTCCTCTGAAGAGCATAATAAAATCGGAAGTAAAGTCATATTTTTTGGAGAAAGATGGGGGATTTTCACGCCAGGTAGAGACTGGAGAAAAACCGCGTGAAGCACACATAAAGAAGATGGGAGGAGCCGAGTCGCATGCATCCAACTGCGAGCGACATTTGATCAACTTTCATCGAAAACGATTGATAATTGATAATAATAATAATAACTGTATATTTATAGAGTGCCATTACTTGGTGATCTCATGGCGCAACAAAATTATACAACATTACATGTACACAAAATAACATCAGCGATTGTAAGAAATAAAGTGTGTCTTTAAAGACTTTTTAAATGAGTGTAGGGATGCTGAGTTCCTCACGTCTCTGGGTAATGAATTCCACAATGCGGGTGCAGCATAGGAAAAATGATCTTCTTCCGAATCGAGTCCGATAATTGCGAGACTCAAGAATTCGGTCATCATCAGATGAACGCAACGATCGCCTAGGAACATATACGGATACGAGATCTGACAAATAGGACGGACAAGAGCCCTGAAGAATCTTGTACACAGTGACACAAATTTTAAAACATATCCGTTGTCTGATACGAAGCCAGTGTAAATCAGAAAGATGACACGATATATGATCATATTTCGGAATACGCACAATTAACCTCGCCGCATTGTTTTGAATACGCTGTAGCTTATCCAGAAGATACGTTGGACAGTTGTATAGAATTGAATTACAGTAATCAATTCGAGAAAGAATAGCACTGCACACCACAGTTTTACACGCATCCGTTGATAAATAGCGTCGGATATGGCGCAAGCGGCGCAACTCACAATTTAAAACACGAATCAAGTTGATAACGTGACACGATAAATCGAGGTTTCGATCGAATGATATACCAAGATTCCTCACTTTCTGAGAAAAATCAAAATGCGGTAGTGGCTCAGTTGGCATTCTTATGCTTGGAGGATATAACATAATCACTTCAGTCTTCCGTCTATTCAAAATCAGTTGATTACTTGCCAACCAATCCTCCACTTGATGAAGACAATTATTCGCAGGCAGCAAGAGCTCATGTACTCGCTCAGAAGTCGTGCTTTGATAGAATTGGCAGTCATCCGCATACATATGGTATTTGAAAGAGTGGCAGCCGAACACTTTCGAGATTGGTGAGAGATAAAGCGAGAATAAAATAGGTCCTAGGACGGAGCCTTGCGGTACACCACATGAAAGATATGATTTTTTGGATGTACTGTGAGACACCATAACAGACTGAGTCCTTTGAGATAAGTATGATACGAACCATTCATGAGCTGTTCCTATCACGCCATACGTATATTTCAGACGGGATTTCAAAATATCATGATCAACCGTATCAAATGTAGAAGTCAAATCAACAAGCACAAGGACAGACACTTGACCATTGTCAAAAGATAATAGCAAGTCATTCATGATTTTCAATAGCGCCGTCTCCGTGCTATGATTCGACCGGTAAGCCGATTGATAAGATTCAAATAAGTTATTCGCAGTCAGATGTTGCATCAACTGTTGAGAAGCTACTTTCTCTATCACTTTTGAAAGAAAAGGTAATTGTGACACCGGACGATAATTTTCAAAAGAATTCCTATCCAATGTGGCCTTTTTCAATAGGGGCTTGATAACAGCATGCTTTAAAGCAACAGGAAAGACACCAGTTTTCAATGAATAATTGACAATTTCAGTAATCACAGGTAGCACATCATCAATGTGATCTTTCAGTAGAGCTACAGGGATGGGATCCAAGACTGATGATGTCATCGACAATTTAGCTATGACTTCACGTATGTCAGACTGTGACATTACTTTGAAAGAAGACAATGGAACCCCGGAGAAACGCAAATCAAAAACATGACTATCATCAGTATTACTATTTGTGTCACCAGTGATTTGTCTCTTTACGTACAAAATCTTATCAACGAAATAATTCAGAAATAAATCAGGCAAATTCGTAGAACAGTAAATTGTTGGAACTTAATTCCGCTTCTTGTTTGAGGTTAGATCATTCACAACTTTAAACAGCTCTTTACTGGTTTTAACCTCATTGATCAATTTGTTATAGTAATTTGACTTTGCTCGGGTAACAAGTCTGATTACCTGAAGCTTAGCATTTTTATAAGCGAGCATGTCTACAGTTAGTCCGGACTTGCGCCATTCGCGCTCAGCACGACGACGCGTACGCTTAAGGGAAAGAAGTTCGATGCTAATTGACCGAAACCAAGGCGAAAATCTTCGTTTACACTGACGTTGTTCTTCAGGAGCATGAATGTTCAATGTTTTTCTCAATGTGTTATTGTAGTTTGTAACATCAGAAGGGTCCAACCTTTTTAATCCATCAGATAAATCACGACCAAACGCAGAATGATCAATACGCCATAAATTGCGACAAGCAGCGGTAGAAGTAGTATGTAATGTTTCTATGCAAAAGTTAGTAAGAACAACACGGTGATCAGATTCCAAGGCATCAGAAGTCTCCACAATGAATATCAACTCATCTGACTCACGTAAAATAACCAAATCCAGAATGTGACCCTTTATATGCGTTGGATGCATTACAACTTGCTTCAAATCAAACATCTGCAGGAATTTTAAGAATTTCATTGCGCTGGTATCCTTGTAATTATCAATATGAAAATTAAAGTCACCAACAATACAAACATAATCCTGAATCAAATTGACATAGTCGAGAAATACTGAAAATTCGTCAAAAAATGTTGAAACTTTTAACAGGTTCTTAGAGCTTGGAGGAGGACGATAAATACAAAAGAATGTTAGAGAAAGCTTTTTTACCATTATTGATAATTGCATCAATTCAAAAGTTGTGTGCACAAACGGAAACGACGCAATGAAACTCACATGACGAAGACTCCGTTTATATATAATACCAACACCACCACCTCTTGATGTCGTACGAGGAAATGAATTCATTAGTTGGGTTGAAGAGGACAATGCTCCACAAAAATGTTCATATCCTACAGAACGAAGCCAAGTCTCAGTCAGGAACATAGTATCTATATCATTGTCATCGATGAACAGGGAAATTTCGGAGCATTTTTCAAAAGAACACACGGAGCGAGCGTTGAATAATCCAATCTTAAAAGTATCGGAACATTGATCTTGAACTTTGTGACTGCATTTTGCCAAATCTATTAATGAAGTTGAAAGGGAATGAGACGTTTCAATGTAATAGCGATTAACATACGAAACATACTTCTGAGCTAATGAATACACGGCAACTGTGCCAGTTTGTCAAAACAGTTGTTTAGAAATATCAATACGATCTAGAACTTTACCATCTTTGAACAATCTTCCTGATTTGATGAAAATTTTACTTCCATCTGAATTCGAGGCTCTCAACTCCTTGCAAACGTCTCCTAATCGTTTCTCCTCTTTCCGCTGTAAAACTGATAAATCTTTGACAAAGAAAATATTTTGTGAAGAAAGTGATGCATCTGCACGGGTACGCTTTTGGTTAAATAAAACGCAATTCTTTGCTTCGCGGTTAGCAAAAATTATCTTCAATGTTCTTACTTTGTTTTCATCGTGACGACCAATTCGAGACGTAGAGACAGCAATGATTGCTGAATATAGGTTCAGGTAAGCCTATAATGATCTGTGATGAAGGTTACTAGTTTTTTTCAAAAAACTAGGCTTTATATACGAGTACTTGCCACCCGGAGTCGGAGTCCTATCAAAATGATATGACTCCGCATCCTTGACTTGGTCTAGCAATCTTTCGGTCCAAGAGGTCGAGCCCCGAAAGTGTTATTAAAAGTCGTCAGAAAGGGCATCCGGATTGAAGAGATCACAACGCTCCAGATTCAAGTCTGACTGTGTCAGCACCGTCCAAGTCCCCAGTAAGGGGAAGTAGTGACGTTAAACTATCATTTTTTAAAAATGTTTCATGTACACGAAAGTACTGCACAAAAGATGATAAATGCATATATTATCTGAAATTGGTTCATGATTGAAATCATTACAAAATTGCAATTAGGCTACTGTCAAAGTCAGCGCATGAAAGCTGGCAGCAAATGGGCTTCACAATTATTTTAAAAACACGTTACATAGCGAGACATGGTGTACCAAGCCCATTTTCAAATTCAAACGCTGAACTTCGAATAATATATGCAGGTTGTTGACCTGTTGTGAGTCCCAATTTTAGTTGTTAGTTGTCGGCAAGTATTCGACAAATATGCAATTACATGCATTTCAAGATCAGATGTACCTACAATAGCTCAGTTGCATTTGTGCACTCGTATATAACGGGGATAGATCTAAACAGCACTAAAATTTGATTTCTTGAATTTTATCGTGAAATGGTCGACTGATCTTTTGTTTTTGGTCTCAAATCGATTACATGCACGAGTGTATTCATAGAATGCTAAGATACATCAATCTTCATTGTGTAATTTTTTTAATTGCATGGTCACACAAAGCCTATTCAAAAACATTTCAATTCGGAATTTTTTCACGTACTAGTCGATCGAGTCGGGTAACATGAAAATACGGAGTTTACTGCACCTACATAAGAAAATTATGTAGAAACGTATTATCAAAGGTTGTATTATTGTCTTATCTAATCAAGACATCCTTCTTTGTTTCATAATCTCTACCGAGGACTTCGATTCTATCTCAGGCGGGAACAGTCACGGAATGTGCTCATGCCTTTTCATACTTAATCGTTGCTATTATCTTTTGATATTTAATCCAAAGTGTTTTGATTCAATTCGTTCTATTTGATGGCGCTTTAGCGTCATCATTCCCATATTGGTAAAATGGACGATGCCGAAATGGTCATATTTTGGAATTAGCTGGAGCGCTGCAATCAGTTGCAATGTCAGAGCCTAGATGCCCTTTTTTCCAAATTCTATGTGGTAGGAGTGGTTATGGCGAAAGCAAAGGGCTTGGATGCGCAGTCTTCTGACATAACGTGCATGCATGAGTTTGATGCAAGCAATAAATAGGTGATACACGTATACAAAACGTTTGCATGCCTCCTGCCACATCCACGTTGTGACATACATGTACATGCACAAAATCATATGCCACATGATAGTTGAAGATATTTGAAAAAGTGTCGGCCACCCTCTGAGACCTGAGGAGGTGGGGTTATTAGACCCCTTTGGTAACCTACCCTATTTCAGCAGAATGAATTAATTTCACAATGGTGAAAAATGTCAGTTTTACAGTTGCATGTGCGGTCGATAAAAATAAACTAATAGAAAAATATATATCCGAGGTCTCAAGACTCGGAGGGCTACTTCTCACATTTAAATCTAGCGTGCGCTATATTAGAATGCAATACGACATGACTGAACGATACATCTAAATCTGACAGCACACGAAGTCGAAAAGTGACAGAAAAACTCCAGAGGACTCTCACTTAGTGGATCTCATAACGTAAAGCAATGTTCACTGACCTCTTCGTGAAACACTCCATTTGTCCTCACAAAAATAACTGCCGCAGAACCACGCTCAGCAGCACTGACCGCCTGAAGTCAAACGAAACTGTTAACATTTTTTATAAGACACTTAAACATCAATTTGTCAATAACCTTGAAATGCAGCGAGTCACATTCTGACCCGGTTCCCAAATCCGGTTCAAGGAAAATAACAGCAATCCATGATTCCTTGAACAGCTTCTGACGATTTTTGCGGTTACATAATCCCAGAGGATGAATCTGAAAAAGATGGAAAAAAGTTCACAGGAAAATTCAATTCAAAGATACACCTTTGTAAAACCTACGAATATCTAAATGAAAGGCAATGCACGAATTAAACGGATATCACAGAGTGGTTGGTTACCACAAGGTGTATTCTATAGAATTATTTATCCGGTGCTTAATCTCCGTTGCCTGATGCTAAGAATACATGTAAATGATGTTTTGCCACTCATGTACGTTCGTCATGGAATCTAGAAGCACTGAGACAATAATCTCGCTTTTACTTTTGTAAAAACCAGGCGCAGTTTGAACTTTTAAGATCTTTCAGGAATCAGGGATGTGATTGCCGCATCAGGGGCGCCCAGGGAAAGTGGAGAAGGTGCGCCAAAACATGGCAAATCCCTATGAAAGGGGCGCAAATTTCACCATCGTGTATTGATCACGAATTTACTGTGTTTTAAGTTCACAAGAGGTCAAATTTATTTTCCTATCTTTCCAGCTTTAGAGAATTGTGATTTTATGTTTGTAGAATAAGACAAAACATCGTCGCAGTCAAGTCATACCATTGCTCTATTTTCGTGCAGGCAGTATAGGTACAGATCGCTATATTAAGGACAAATATAATCTTTAATGTGGAACATTCCAGCTCACATTTGGAAAAAACAAAAATATTTCAAAACTAACTGAGTTTCACGAGGCGCCATGAATCTTCAGTAGTGCGCCTTGGAGCTTGAGAAAAGCGTTCGATAGAATAGTGAGGTCATCATAATTCTAGTAATTCAGTTTTGGGATATTTCAAGAGCTTCAAAATACATGTTGTGTCAAAGAAAAAAGAACTTCTGATGCGAATTTGATTTTGTGACACAAAAGTACAATGGAAAATCTTGAAAGAAAATCATTCCCTGTATTCTGTTGAATTATTAATTTCACTACTCCAGCTATTGTTGAAGTAATTTCAGACTCCAGAACAATGTAACAGTATAAATAATTAACTGAAATTGAAGGAAGAACTTTCTTCATAGTAGCACGAGATTTGATATCTTATCAACTGAAATGATTGCATCAATCGTTCAACATTTCCAGCATGGAAATGTGGAGAATGTAAACGTGCAATTCTTTCTGTACCATATCCTCGTACATCTGCGGGGTAGAAATGTAATAAAAGTAAATTCCCGACAGATTCCACCACTAAAGTGTAAGCTGCATGGAATAAACACACCGGCTATCTTTAACTGAATAGGTTTGCTTTTATTAATAATAACACAATTTGCAAACGAAAATTTTGTGATGATTGAAATTGGCAAAAAAATAATCAAAAATTGAAAAAGTCAAATGTATTTTTCATTATCATTTGCCAACCAAAATAAAATTTCTTTGCTATATCAGAGTTAAACAAAATGCATTTCATTGATCGACATTATTTAGAATTCTCTTTTCATTTGGGATTGGGTATAAACTGACATTTCATAGACTTGTAACATCATCAGTTGTAGACATCCTAATAGCTTTTTTATAAAGTTGATACATCATTTATGATATATTCCTCTTCGTTGTATGAGCAGTCCTGAACAGATCATATTTTCACTAAAATTACTATTTCGTTCTATTGGTCGAGCTTTTACAAATGTCTATAAGAGAGAATGAAAATTGCAGTAATAAAGAAACTGGATCTTCACTATGATCGCTAAGCAAAATGCAGTAAAGAATTCGGAGTAAATTTTTCCGTACGTATTGAAAAAAATTGGTTATCACAACAACGAAATCGGAAAGAAGAAATGCAAAAGGTGATGCGGCGCGCCTGTGTATTCACAAGCCCAGCTAGTTGGAGAAAGGCCAATAACAATGCATTTTTATTTTCCTGAAGGTCTTATTTATCGACCTGTAGATATTCCGGTGCCAGAATGTTCCGATGCAAGGACTGTCGAGGATGCAGAATTTATGACACTGTTAAAGTAGATGGAAAAATGCACACCAGTCCCAACCGTGAGTCAGGTGAGCGAACTGTTTGTAAGCAAAGAAAACAAGTGAAAAGTGGTACACTGATTTCATGATGTGGGTCCTTAGCTTTTAATGGATGCTGAAATACGCAGTTTGTGAAAAGTATCTTCTGCACCTGGAAGTTTTGCGTACCGGTATCCGGACACTTCCAGGATGAATGTCGCGATTTAGTGCAATAGATGGAGTTGAAGTACATGCATGAACATACACATTAAGTAAGCACACATTTGTGCAATTCAGGCACGTATGTGAGTAATGGACTCAGATTCTATTTATACAAATACAAGCATTAGTTCATGAACAAAATCACATAGCATTTTTCTTGGAGAACACAATGTATGGCAAACATCAAATGCTGAATGCGCATATACATTCTTGAATTCATGAAAATCACTGGCTACAATAACTGATAGAAATCATTCATCAACAACTGAAGTTAACTTCATATTCATCAGCACATGCGCACGAGACAACTACACGGCACCTCTTATCGTATTTACAGACTAAGTATTTGTACTTTTTGGTTAATGCATATGACCTCATACAGTCATTTGTTTTACACGTATTTCAACACTAAAATCATCACAGCTTTGCATCAGAATTAGTCACAATCCACCAGTCACAGAAAAGAATTCTCGTTTCATTTTCGACGAAAATCAATTACTTCTTAATTTCGCATCCTAATTCATTACCAATAATTTTCTTCGGTAAAATGTTATGTTTTCGTCCATATCAAACAGGCTTTAGACACACATTATAACAAAGAAAATAAAGCATTGAGATCAGGTAGAATCAATCTAATATGCATTTCTGATCAAGTAAATTCAAATCTAAAATGTGAATTCCAAATTCAAAAATTGAAATACTTAGATGATGTTTAGACTTCATGACCATGAGGTACTTGTGATCGTGATATAGTAAATGATGCCAAGCGCAACAATTTTATATCAAATCTGATTTCGATATGGACTCAATGCCAAAATCAGAGGTAAGGGCACGCTGAATCCACGATACCAAAAGAATTGAATTAGAATACGGTTAAAGCTTGTGCAAATGCACCGACAGGGTCCCATGATTCAATTTCAATTATGTATACAGGTACAGTATACTACTAAATCATTATGCTCTATCAGCTTTCAAACATTTGATTAATTAAGTTTTCAAATTTCTTAATATTGTTGAAAAGATGCTACACTTCAGATACTTTATGGAGGAACAGCAGAACCAAGTTCGCATATTTCATATTCCGCCGATAGGTTTCGCCGCTCTTTTCAAGTTGTGCACCGGAGCGAAATCAGCAAGACATGGATACGGAATTCGTTGTGTGATGAGCACTTATAATTGATTGACAGACAAGAGACGCAATGTGCAGACACATGAATGAATGAAGTCATAATGAAGGCACGAAAACTATGACAAAGAATAACAATTCATAAGCGACAATGAGCAAAAAATTAATAAACTCCAAAATATAGCGTACGATACTAAAGTGATAATACTGTTTACATCAACGGTACAAAGCTAACAGAATTGAAGACGAGAAAAACATAAAGGATAAAAAACTCTCAGTAAAACAAAATAGTGAATTAAATGTCAAAAAAAATTTGGACATTTTTTAAAATTTATTTCAAAAATGTTACAGAACTGATTTCATTCCAGTGAAAGAGCTGGCGAAGAACATCGACGGAAAATGAAGAATTTGTACTTGGTTCTGTTGTTCCACTACAACTTTTCTCAATATTGCTAGTGAAGGATTGATGTGAAATTTGAAGCATCACTTAGAATTTGAAGCAACTCATTGCTTTATTCCAATGACATGATATTGACTTTCTCAATACATGGTACTTTACTATATGACTTGCATAAACTAAAAGTCAATGGCCATGATGCCATCTGATCTTCATTTTCATCTACGACACGCACAATAGAGTATTTATCATTAACTCATATTTTGTTGTATCGTTGATGAAAAGCTGCGCGTGACTTCCATTTCTAAATTTCAACAATTATACGGTATGAACCTTCACTTCATGAAGAGCTACGCTAATTATGATTCAACTCACAAACTGATTTCCAATTATCTGTTCGACGTCTTAAATCGCGTCTTGATTTAAAAGATTTCCAAAATTCGACGGTTCCTGAGTTTTCCCTTGAGAGTGGATCGGGAAGATGTTCGGGAACATTTTTGCCGCTTCATCGGTTCATCTTTTGGTCGCCGCCATCAAGGGAAGACTAAGCCATCAACATGCTCTCTGTGAATGTTCCGCAAGAATAGGGTACGTGAGTGCGTCCTTCCATCGCAGAAAGTCTGGAGCACGGCATCAACCTAGCTCGAAACCGACTATTGACTGGCTGGAGTGAATTGACACCTATGATTCAGCGATATCCGAATATCGACATTACGTGCACATTGTACATATATGTTACATCTGTGTTGACAGTAATGCTAGGAATTATAATAAGTAGTGAAAACAGCATCTATAATGATGCCATGAACTAAAATCGCACAGTTAATAAGGATTCATCGAATAGCAATTTTTCCAATCCGGATTCGGATAATACCGGATATTTCAAGCATTCAGATCCGGATATCGGATATTTGGCTTACCTGAAGATAGAGGAATAGTGGTAGCAGGAATTATGACCCGTAGATTACCACTTGCGTTGATTGCAAAATCGCTTTTTTACGTAAACAAAGCATATTCAATATATGATAGTATATTGATGTCTCTCGAAGTTGCTTCCGACTTATTCCCTTCTTTTAATTGAAATTAAGTAATACTAGAGTTAAGCGACAGAAACTGGAATGAAGTTTCAGAGATACGAATAAAGCATAATTCGTGTTTCGTACTTATTCAGTTGTAACACCGGGAGTTTTGTGACCTCGCAGCTCTTTCTCAAATGCTCCGCATCCCCGCTAGTGGCACAATTTTTGATGGCGAACGCAACCGATTACAATTTCTTGTCTCGGAGACACGAATCTACCCCATGGTCCATACTATATCGTGAAAATCGTTCATCACTTTCATATACAAATACATTCTTCGATGGCGGTCATGAAAATTACATAGTCGATAACTCGTCACCCAATCACACTAATGTGGATTTATGTCATTCATATATTCATAACCTAGTATCTGCAGAGTCTATTCAACAAAGATGCATTTTCCTGTGAGATTTAGCACGAATTATAATGATTTTATCAATGAATGAGGATGTTCAATTGATAGTGATGAATATCATACATACTTTTTTACTTACTCCAAGTCTTGGAATAAGTTATTGCAGCAATAAATGCCCAATGTGGTTTTAATACTGAGCAACATACTCGAAGGTGTATATTTACGAGACTTTATATAAATCTATATTAATAAATCTCTGAAAAGCAAATAAGCATCAACGGTACGGGAGCCTCTGCAGTTCAGTCGTTTGAACGTGGAAATATGAAATGAAAAGAGAATACTGAAAAAACCCCATCCAAGATCAGAGAGAATTACTTTCTTCATTACTTTCAATGTAGACTGTACACTCAAATAACACAAGGAACTAATTAAATAGTGGATTGGATTCATAAAGTAATTCATAAAGTAATGCTCATATTGAATGAATATCAAGATAGCTTTGTTTGCGACAGTTATAATCGCATTAACTTAGATGATGTCGTCATAAGATTGATTTGCAGTTGATCAGCTTGATTGTAACTTTGACTGGATCATTTAACCAGGAATGAAGTCTGTTGCTTTTATGTTTTTATCGGCCATTTTCTAGCATAACGTCATAGAAAATAAATCGATGAAAGATTATTATGTCACTGTGGGGGAATGCCAAAAAGTCGCGCGACTTGCTTTAACTTAATCACTCACGCATGCGATTTTTAAAGGGTACTTTTAAAGCGAGGAATTTGATATGACATATCTAATTTCTTTATTATAATTTGGTCATGACGCTCACAAAATGCATGAAGAGAGCATCCTTATTAATGCATGAACTCCTTTTTTCTGGTACGAAGGATATATGGCAATTGACTTGATGTAAATGCCATATAAAGTGAACGGATCTGTGCTGCCCTGTAGCGATGTTTTGCGCTGTGAATTAGTGAGTGCTCGCCTGGGTGTGACTGATATTTGTTTGTGTCCTACAAAGCGTCTAGAGATGCTTATTGGACTTGATGAGCCTCATTGTGACATTGGCAAGTCCGCTTCAGAGCTGTGTGCCTACCAGATTGCTTACGATCATAATTGAGACCTGATAGCTTTTCCATCATCTCACACTTCCTTCAGCAGAACTTTGTGGTCATGGAAACAGACTTCCAGCCTTGAAAAAATGTGCATAATGGTTCAGATATTCAGCGCTTTGATGTCGAACTTCTATCTTTTACATGTTTCGCAAATGCAGTCCAAGGAAGAAAATGTCGTGTGCAAAGGTCGAATGGACACCGACCAAATATATAAGGCGCCTCAACTTTTCTGCAGTCGCACGACCACTCCTTTATCATGTCTCATTTCATCAGAGCATTGCTAGGGGATATCCTAGCTACTGGCCATCTCACTCACCGGATCTATAACGGCCGGACTTGATCTTAGGTGCGCTGCGAGGGCCGTGTATGCAACTGTTTCACCCCAGCAAACAACGAATTACTGCGAAGGATCACCCTTGATTGAAAACATTAATCCTATGATTTGATACCACTGATTTTTGCTTTTAAGGTTGGATTCGGTGCACTGTCGAGGATTAGCAACTGAGTAATCTCTATTCATTAACTGTTATCGGCTGCCTTTTTTTTGTTAGGTCACCACCATCATGCTAATTAAACACAACGATACTTTTCAGGTCCGTACTTTTATGTTGGTCAAATTTCGAAGCCAAAACTGTAAATTATACACAGTTTTTCATATAATCAAGCATTCCATGCAAAATTTCCCATATCAGCTATACTGTACAGAACGTCGCTTGGCTTAATTATCAAATGGAAGTGAATGTGCAACTTTAGGGACACCAGTACATTAGTTGTCAAAATTTTGATTTTTAGTCAAAATAACTGCTTCAGAGAAAAAATATTTTCGCGATTCCGTCGTATTTATTGATCCACAGAAGATTCGAAAGGAATCATCCGACTATAATTTACTATAGCTATCTGCTGAATTAACTGGGTCTCAAAATGAGTTTTATAAATCACGCTTTAAATGGTTCTGCGGTTCTTAATTCTGTGGCAAGGCACACATCCTCAAAAATGTAATTATTTTGAGAAAACTTCATTTGCAAAATTTACAATTGTTCCATAAGACCTCCTGTGGAGACTCGGTAAACATCAAGGTAATAGTCCAGCTCATGTCATATGTCAGCAAGCATGTCATTTGTCACTGTCTGCTTCAGTAATGCGATCACAACTCAGAACTCCTGGAAGAGAAGGCACATAAACCTCTCTTCACATTCCGTCCAAGACGAAAATCCCGAAATGCTAGGTCTGGTGATCTCGGCGGCCATTCGTGCAATGCCAGATTTGCAGACCCATTCCGACCCATCCATCGTCGAGATAGCTTTTATACAAATAATTAGCCGAATTCAATGTGAAAGTGCCATGGCACCACCATCCTGTTAAAGATAAAGAATTCTGATTGAATCGGTCAGATTTTGATGGATAAGTCATCCAGTCCATAGGATTTGCATAATACCAGTGATCACGACGGATTCCTCGAAGAGACAAAGTCCAACTCCGACTGGATTGCGATTCCATTACAGAAGAAGAAAGTGACAAATGACATGCTTGCTGACATATGGCATGAGCTGGACTATTATCTTGATGTTTACCGAGTCTCCACAGGTCTTATGGAACAATTGTAAATTTTGCAAATTAAGTTTTCTCAAAATAGTTACATTTTTGAGTATGTGTGGTTACCACGGAATTAAGAACCGCAGAACCATCTATGGTGTGATTTACCATGGCGCAGAACCATTTACAGCGTGATATATAAAACTCGTTATCTCTACAAGTATCATAAAACCCATTTTGAGACTTTGTGATAACCACCGCCATTCTTGCCACAACCAGCCACTTCCACTGCAAGAGAACGTGTATTTTCAACAATAGGGTTTACCAAAAGCACGAGATTTATCTGACTTAAGACCATCTTGATATCAAGCTTTATATTAGATTGGTTGCTGCTTTTTGACAATAGTCATTGAACTTTTAACTAGTTACTTTTTTTTAGTCATCCTTTATGAAAGCAAATTGCCGAAGTTCCATGTTTCTCATGTTCTATTTTTACATTATGAATACGTTTCCTGATCATAAAAGCAGGGTCGAGAAAAAAGTTTTGTCTGAAGCATTTGTGCATTCACAATGTGTGTTTTAGCTTTTTTATATTTTAGTGCACAAAAGTTGCAATACTATACAAACCTTTTGCCGAATAATCTCGAGTCACTAAAGTCATTTCTATACTTTCTGTCTTTCGATTATGAAGCCATGACTCCTGTTAATCATTGATTCCTATTGTAATTGAAATATACACGTGCATGTATGTATGTACAATACATGTATATTCTATTCTATCATTTACATTTCAAATTTTTCAAATCTATGAAATGGTATGAATGATATTTTCAATCACATGAAATTTTATGCGGTGCGTAATCCGCTGTTACTTAAGAGAGCCATTATTCATCGAAAAAGCTTACACTATAATTATGGAATACCAGTGATCATTTCTACCTGAAAAACGAATCCATCGGCCTTTCTTTGGTTTCCCTGTGATATGTACATCCCTGTGAGTCGCATTTTGAATCCTGAGCTTGCATTGTTTCGAATTTCTGCAGATATGGATGCGCGAACAGCATTCACAACTTCACTCACGCTGAGCATGTAAAGGCTGCAGATATTCCAAAATACTATTCGGTTGCTTGATATCTGTAAGGAGAAAATAGGCCTGAAGAATTGCGCAATTCCATTACAGTCCGACAGCCAGAACGAGTTTTTGCATAGAACGATGCCGAAAATGAGAGAATGATGTACTAGCCTCTCCTACTACGAATCTGCACGTCTGCCGAGTTCCAGTTAGTTCATCTTCTTGTCAGACAGGATCAAAGAGAAATGCATGATAATCCAATGGGGCGCAGATTGCTGTTTTGGCAAAAAATAAATTTTCTATGTTTTTCTAATTAAGTGAAATGTAGCAGAGCCATACTCTAAAATAAGTCTAGAGCCATAATTTTTAACATGGAATGTCTTCAGGTCACTTCCTATCATGTGCATGTGATAGTCAGGCTTCTGATCGGCATGTATGCGAGAATGGGATTCAATGTGGATGAAGTGGGCCAAAATGTTGGTATTTGCCGAATCTGAATAAGTTTTGCTTGGTGTCATAGATAGATGCTCATGTACATGTTAGGAAATGACCTGAAGACATTCCATGTCAAAAATTATTCAGACTAATATTATTATATTCAAAAGCAATTAGTTTTAAGACATAATAATTTCAAGATAAATAATTATTCAAAATTATATCAATAATTGTGGCTCTAACATGAGTACTATTCCCTTAATCAGAGAAGACAAAAAAGTCTCAATTTTCGGAAAACTTCAATCTGCTTCCCATTAGACTAACATGTGTTTTTCTTTGATCCTGTCTGACAAGAAGAGGGACGAACCAAAACTCGTAGTAGGTATAGGGTGCGCATCATTCTGTGAAAGTCTCGTTTTCGGCCTTGTTCCCTGCAGAAGCTCGCTCTGGCTGCCGGACTATTAGTGTCAAAAAGTCACAAAAAATGCATATTCACCAATAAGACATTTCTTCAGTTGAATGCTGAATGCGTATGATAAGCACACTTGGCTGGATTGTACTTGGGCTAGAAAATCCATTTTAGTCTTTAGCAAGCTTTATCTGCTTGCTCTTTGGGTTCTAGCACACACGCATCAATCGAGTGAATAAAAAAATAGCCCATAATCGTAAAACAAAGAATATATTTATTCATTTGGCATTACAATATACAAAAAATACGGAGAATATTCCTGACTGAACACCACCAATAACATGTTTGGCAAAGTCAAGTATCGCATTGATCGATTATAAATGTACAAAAGTATTACTCAGCATATTTCGAGCATTGAGATCATGCCCATTAACAAGAATGATCAATATTATGGATAATGGCTGTGGTCTGAATATCTGCTACATGGCTTGTGTATATAGCTAAAGTTGAGCTTAACTACAACAACATAATTTGCATATTATATGAAGCATTATAACATCAATAAACCTGCACATATGCATATATTTTAATTATTTCAGTTATGCACGTATGAACATCTTCATTAGTAATTTTGGTTAGAGTCTATTCGTTGGATTCCGGTTAGTATTTCGCATTAGGATTATGAAAGTATTAGCTTTAATATTCCTTTCTCCAGATATTTTGATTTTGCTCTCAATGTATCTCAAGGTTTATCATCAATTTCATTTCTGCGACCTGGACTAACGATAAAGAAGAATAAACTATGTTCTTCCAGTAATTTTCATTAGTACATTAGCATAACTTAGCGTGTCTCCGCTCCCGGATCTTCGCAGCTGTTACCTCCGTCGTGCTTTGAAACAATTGAGTACCGTTTTTGTACATTTTCAATCGATACTACAAAACTTCACTTTACCAAGCATACCTGTTTTTTTTTAAAAAAATGGCTAGACGAAAATAGAATTATACGCAGCTATATTTGGAAAAATGTATCGATTATTGACTGATCAAGTTTTAGTGGTACATCAATAGGAATTCTCATAATTCTAAATGAGTCGAGTCGATTTACTTCAAAGTTGAATATACACATCACTTCGCTATCTATAACCAAAAATTATGCATTGCAGACTATTTTTGGCTTATGGCAAAATTTATTATAGGTTCATCAATCTTACAGCTATATTAGATAGGGGCTAATGAGAAAATTTAACCGTAAATGTATCATACACAATAAGGTGGCCCAAAATATTAAATTTTAGAATGTGATAAGTCTTAACATGTCAAAAGGAGAGACTTTGTATTAAGCAATCTGGATGACCTTTTAGGCCGATAGAAGACGGTTAACCCGTGCCAATCGACGTCAAAGTTGCCTATCTTCGACCGCACTACTCATTAATGAGTAGCATCAACTTTCAATGTATGAAAATGGGCTTCAATGCAAACAAAGTAAGTAATTTGCATTGTCAAAGGAAAACATCCACCATCTAAATGGAGAATTATATTGAAATGATTGAGCATACACGTACAATCTCCAAACTTTCTCATTCTTACCTGATTTGTCATTTCGAATTCGTAAGTTGGTAGTAGTGCCAACTATGGGAGGTCAAAATAGTCAGACATTTTTGAAATCGATCCGGTAATTGTCAACCTTTTTCAATTGGCCCAAAATTTTCCGTTTTGCTTTAATAACAGGCCTCGCTCTTTGACGTGCTGTAACTGTTGCATCTTTTGGTTCACCCGAAGTGCATGTTTAAGTGTGGTATATTTTGCATATCGCAAATGTATCAACTAGGTGCCGTCCGAGCAGATCGGAATGAGATGGCAGGGCTCGACCTAGCTGTAGTAAAATACCGATAATGCAGTTCTGAACCGGGTCCTTTAACGGATCTGGGTTCGGCCAGGACAAGGTGTGCTTTTTTAAATAGCAGTAAGACACCGGCTTAGTTAGAAACGGTAACAAGTACGACATGATGGGATTCCTACACATTTACATGTCTGTAGTCTAATTGAATTATCTTTTGATAGGATTATATCAATATTTTTCTCACAGATCTGTGATATGCATTGATGCATCAAGGGATATAAAGGTGGAGACATCAAAGATTCCGTTAAAAAGGAAAGCGGTTGTCTATGAAAACACAGAATAAATTTAATAAGTAAAACGCAGTCACAAAGCATTACCTTGATCACTTCATCAAATAAAAATGCAATTCACTTATCTATAGGACGGAAAATGATTATATATTTAACTGACAAATAAATGTACTAAAAGAAATATTGCTGGCTACATGCTGCATTATGCTCACCAAATATTGTTTCATAAACTGATAGAATCGCTCAAGAAAAGTAATTACCCTAATGCATGTACCCTGTATCGAATAAATTACACAGCCTGGACGCGGAAAGACCAATGGTTTCAATCTACAATTACTTAACATTTTCACAGCAAGTTCACCTTTAAATCAGAATGCAAATTAAACATCACAGGAGTTGATTTCATCTAAGTGTGGAAGATGATGCCCTTCAAATGACTCCGCTTTCATGTTCGTGAAGGGATGCTCCTTTCAATGTAAATCTGATCACACATTACAGTATTTCTGGTTGCAGCTGACGTATCTTTTTTCGAATATTTTCATATACTTGATTGTTTGCACTGCCCTTTCCTTAAAATAGCTCACAAAAAAGTAGTCTGATACCGCAAAGTATAGTAAACCCAGAGGACAATAGGGTCCTTGTTTGGATGATTATTGGAATAAAACAGCTATCTTTACTCTTTTGCTGCTGTCTTCAGTCTACATTCCAATGTTCATTGCAATCAAATTTCTCGCAGTAACATCGAAGTGATTGTGAAATTATTTAGATATATTTGAATCCAAATATGATAACTGCCTAAAATGCAAAGCAAAAATTTTTTAGCTAAAATATTTGCTTAATCACGATGTATCTAATATTTGACCTTTTTGATTAATTAAAAAGATTTTACGATGTTTGGTAAACTCCATGCACTATGATAATTTTGTGAACACTAGCGATCCTCGAAGTTAGCTGAATGAGAGAAAATATTCAATCTCATTAATTCCATGGCTCTTCACGGGTAGAGCGTGTTTACCGAGAATTCGTCTGGGGGCACAAGAATGAATTGAATAAAGGACTATTAATCGCAACAGAATTGTTTAATGGGAATTGAATATATATTCAAGGGTTTGTGTTATATGGGAAGAGCAACAAGAACTAAGTTAGTGTAGTCATGATTTGAGCACGTGTTTATTGAATTATCGAAATTTTAAGTGTTACATACAAATTTATTTAAGGTATTCAAACGAAGCCTAACACAGCAGCTTATTTTCAGATACCCTTTCATTTTCATCCATGTTTCCTCAGTAGAAGCGCATTGATGCTCCTCCATTTCTGTCCTCATGACTGTTCACTTCACGATTTCTATGATTAAATCCATGACTAGGACTTATATGCTCAGCGACTCTTGCTCAAAATTTTTAGTTCTTGTTCAAAAAGATGACAAGCTAGTTGATCTGTTTTTTCTCTCACTGAAGGTCATTTCATTTTAATTTCAGAAATAGCGTTCTTTTCATCTATTAAACTGCAATTAGACGCAAGGAATAGGGCTAGTGCCCAACATTGACAGCATTTGCAATCAATGGGTCTAAATTGAGTATGACCATTGCAGAAATCATCAACGGAATTTCAAATATTTGCATACTGAAACTCATAAGGATAAGATAATCGAATAATGCAATCGTGAATTTGTGAGTCAGAACAGTCATAGTGAGCAACCACTTATATTTTAGTTATCACACACTTTTTTTTACCACTTATATTATATTTTCCCGTGGAATGTCTGTTCTCCCACCACTGCAAATCCGTTTGTCGTCTTTTCCCAATTTCTAGACTAACTTGATGAGTATGGGACAAACTGCATGCACTAATTGCTGCGTAAAACCATAGTGCCCGAGATCCTCTATTACTGTAGTTCTGCTGCAGATTTGTTTAGCAATGGCAAATATTTATTTATAAAATCATTACAAAGATTTAACTGTGAACGAACAATCAGCTGACTATAATTGCCATCATTAAGAATCAAAATAAAATATTTCAACTTGTCTCGACTTACCTTCCTTTGCCCTGGATGATAGTAGAAATTGGATTACCAAATCAATCATAGAGAGATTGAAAGAATAAGATTTGGCTACTACAACATAAAAAGATGAGTACAACAAAACTAGTCAAATTATTAAAAGCGAATGGGAAAACGAACTTGGTTTGATTGAGGAATGTAAAATCATTTTAAACGAAATTGAAATGAATTGTGAAAAATTAGAAGTCAGATTAAAACGGTGTTCATCATATTCAGTTGTAAGAAATATTGAGGATAGTAGAAAAAAATTGTCAATTAAGAATATTCTTGAATTCTATAGAAGTTCAAGAAATTGTGTGAAAGGAATGAAATTGAAAGCAGCTAAGTGCGGAATTCCGTCTACGAGAAGATGGATCAGCGTGCAGTGTTGTTAAAGGACTGATTAAGTGAAAGCGATGTGATGAGAAATCCGAAATTTGTGAGGAAGTTGAAAAGGCTTATATAGAACATGCTATAACAAAATGCAAGAAGCTACTTATAAAAGACAGTCATGTAAGAGGATTCGAAGTTGATGCAGTGCCGTAATATGAGTTGGAGAGTGTGTGATAATAACATATAAGACAGGTGTGAAGCATTTTTGCTTTTGCAGTAGGATCATTGATAGCGCATTGTGGCAAGGGCATGGTCGATCCCTGTTTTCATGAAATTGATAAAAAACTGCGCCTTTTGAATTAGAATGGAAGCATTGCGGAGAATACCAAAAGTAAATTTATAATAAATGTGAAGCGAATAGTCATAATAATGGGGAAAATCAAATTTGATAGTAGGTGTAACTAAGTGATAATCTTGCTGTTATTATTATCATTACTATAATGTACTTGATGATTATGATTTTACGGGACTTTACTTTAGTTACAATGGCTTTTGTCCCAAGCTCTATAAAGTTAATCTGGCACGAACACTATTGCATCGAACGCGATGTACTTGTTCACCCGAATTTCTGGACACCGAATTAGCCGTTACATGGTGTCCTGTCAAACTATTGCCATCCGTCATGGTTCATCAATCAGCATAGCCGACCAGTTTGCTCAGAGGAAGTGAGCACTACCGAAAAGAAGACCGTTTGGTACAGTCCTAGCAGTGCAAGGACGATACAGAAGTTAAGCAATAAATCAAGATGAACACCTTGTGATATTGACTTTTGCATGTAAATTGTGATTTGCCAAAGAATTATCAAAGACTGAAGTGATTAATCCTTTATCAATGCAATTACTACTTATTCTCTCTATACCATCAGTTACGTATGTAGTTCAATTGATTTTTGAATGGTATGTTTAGTTGCAAATTTATTTAACGGAACATTAAGGAGGATTTTTACTGTAAACACAGAAATTCATTCAAATTTCTTTGTGATTGCGAAATTTTATCCACTCAAGGTTGGCTTAGGGTTTTTTTGAAAAAGATGTTATTTTATTTCCCTGAATTTCGATGACGGATATGATGGTATGTATCACAATGTAAGAATAATGTGGAAGTTAGGTAAATGAAGATTCAACGATTCGAGACACTCGAGTAGAACCATGACTTGCAGCATAGTGCAAGACATCACATCGAACATAACAACGAATTCCGCCATCATTAGGATTTACCCGTTTGAAGGCGAAAGTGAGAATGGCAAGAATAAGGTATATGAACAATTGCATTTGTTGTCCTTTAGCCACGTTTCAGTAAAAGCATACATAACATAAATTTGATCAACCGTATCAAAAATTGGCAGAATCAGAAATCAGAAAGTTTCATCTTTCACTAAAAAAGTCACTCCAGTGTCATATGCATACTTATCAGCCAAGAATCATAAGTGTTCGATGATGCGACTAAACCTCTCGTATAGAATTCTTCATGTCGGACAACTTGTTTTCATTGGATGCGTGTTTACTTTGATAAGGACATCAATCAATTTGTCTTCCGTATGACATTTTGCTGATTTCGAAGTTCACTTTTTGACGTGTTCAAGACATTATCCATTGAAACCGCAGATACGAGCGTCGATTTCTACTTTTGGAATAGACATTTGCCACCTGAAGAGATAATCGCGTCACAGAAAACCCGATAATCATATAATACTTGGAGAATGATGTTTCAGAATCACATGTTATAATAAGCCTGTGAAATTGCTTGCCTACGACAATAGCTGCATATACTACATCTGGTTAGTACAAAAATCGAGGTCACCTCTATCTTTAGTGAACAAGGAATACACACACAGCGTTGCCACTGCTACGCGAGCGAAGGTCTTAGAAAAATAATCTTCTATTTGGGGTTTTAAATTAAGAAGTGATATGTTTTTTTTGAAGTTCCGGTAGCTTATTTCTTGTAAATATACATCTAAACATTTTAAGAACTACTACTTCGACTTCATTTAATATGATTCAGCTATTAGGCTATCGATAAATATGTAGGTAGGCCTATTGCTGAAAGTGACTTTGATTTGATGTCAGAATTTCTAACTAGTATTTGTGAATTATATCGATTTTGATGTTTTTAAGGTTGAAATAACGTGTTTTCATTTACTTACGACACTAATAATAGCAGCTTAATTAAAGCTCAAAACACATCAGCGCGTAGCCTGTTATCGATGTGGTTGAGCTAAAAGGGCTATTCGATATTCGCATCAATGAGCTAAAAGGAAACACATGGTTGATATATTTCTATATTGACTCAAGTTTGTAGACGTCATGGTACTAACCAATTTCAATTCAGGGACGAAGCCTTTCATTTTTTGAAGAGAAGTCGAATGATAATTGACTTAAATAATAGCGCCAAACTCATTGTCAGTACATCCAGGGCGTGCAATACTTCATTGAAATCTGATTTAAAACTTCATGTACATGAATACAATTTGATTTTTATTTCTATAACATGAACTTTTAAGAGTTTTCATATTCTATGTACAGTTTGATCAGTGTATTAAAAATCAAATCTTTACAGATAAATAAAAATCGGAAATGTCATTAGAATCGCTCACAATTTTAGCACGGTCAAGAATACTGGATATTGATGGAAATTGACTGACATCAAAATCTGTTCATCAGTATTCTCTTACGCTGTGTATTCGGTGTTTTCCTATGTGAGTGTTTGTTAGCCAAGAACAATTTTTTAGGCCAATAAGACAATTTCCTAGCATTGGTTTCTCAAACCAGGATTGGGGTAGCCAGTTTCCCTTTGTTTTTGGTCAGCATCTTCGTGGAAATGTTTTTGATTGGATGAGGGTTAAATATGCCGTTATAAATTTATAGCAAATTTACTGACTGATCCCAACAGAAGAAACTATTTGAAATACAAAATTAAGATAATTTTTAAATGGGCTTTTGATGCGTCTATTTATGAAATGGACTGCAAGCCACTGTTTGTATAAAGAATTCTTATGATTCTCTGGGTCTGGTTTTTCTGCTTTTCATACAATATGCACTAGACTGAAGATAAATTTTATCAAAAGTATTTATCAAGATTCATGATGTGTTTTAATGTTTCATAAAGTCATGTTCATTTTTAAAAAGTAACTTGAACTTTGAAGCATCATGGAAACTTCATAACTGTATTATTAAAGGCAGTGTTAGTAAATTCAACACAGCTGGTGGATGACCGTGAATCAGGTTCCGATATTGTGTATGAATAACAAGTGCACTAAGTGCGCATGAATTTCAGACATTTTCAAATCGATTTCAGATCCGTCTTGGCTAATTTCAGGTAGTATTTCAGATTTCTATTCTGAAATGTGCCTATATGGAAGTATTCTCTGACCCATTCTGAGATTCTAATTTTCAGAAGAACGATTACTTCACAAATCTGTGTTTATTGCAATCAGATACTCGGCGTATACACTAGCCGCAAACAATGGTGAATTCGTGTTGCGATTCATGCAGCTAAACAGACAGGGTGTCTACAAAGTCCTAAAACTCGAAAAACCGGTCAAAAAGTCCTAAATAGTCCTAGCTATCTTCAAAAGTCCTAAATCGGCTTTTAGAATTTCAGATATTAGCATTGCATTTCGTATATTTAAACAACAAGGAATCTGCTAGTGCAAGGTTCTGTAAATGATGGGGATTTAGTCGATGAGTGACGATAATCTCCAGCACCTGTCTGACTGTTTTTTGCTACAGAAAACTCACTTTTTGAACCTGGCCCACCTAGTTTGTAACTTAACTAAGTAACGAAAATGCAGACCTGAATCATTTTGCTTGACCTTAGCATATTCTCATTACATTCAACTATGACATAGATAAGACATGAATCTTTTAATCACAATTTTTCAATTGACCACCTGTACTTGCCTTCGATACTTGCATTTTGTATTTTTTGTATGTTCCTAAACATAGCTCTGATATTATTATTATACGTAATTTCAGTTTTCCCTTACTAAGCTGTTTCACGTTTTCTATGGTAACTGAAGTACTTTACTGTTAGGACAATTTAAACTGTATTTTATTCATTTACATCCACACTCTACATCTGCAGATTTTCAGTTTTAACTGATAAACCAAGGCCCTATTTTGATATGTCACAATGAGCTGTACTTATGTAACTCAACACATTTAATCGCACTTCATTTCGTTGTGGTCTCTCTTATTCTTAACATCGACTTTATAAAATCGATATAAGAGAATTTACATTTCAACGGAATTGTTGACGCTACCATTCATTTTTGATTCATGTTTTTGCGACACAATGAATATCATCATTGGCTTATTGTAAATTCTACAAAAACGAAAACCTTATAGAAACCTTTGTTGGAGAGCGTAATTGACAAAGCTGAGCCACTTTGATAGCTAGTTTCGTCGCTGTATTTGCCGAAGGATCTGCATATTATAGTATCAAAAATATAATATCTACATCTATGGATATCGTAGCCCTGACCCATTCTCGCATGGTGCAATAAGGAATGCACCTGCCAATGGATGAATGCTTGCCGGTATAGACAATCTACAGTTTCCTTGTCATTGTGGATAACTATATCAAACCTATATGTTGGTATATTGTTCTAACAGTTGTTTCAGACTTAGATGGCATATAAGCCTAGACAATACAGTCTTGTTGTGTCGCTTTGCCGCAATGTATTTATTGTTTGCGCCATTTCTACGTCATGACACTCTTGTGGCAGTGTCAAGCACATGTCTGCCTCTGAACTTTATTAATATTCATATACTTTCTTTGCGAAACACACGACGGGACTTCAATGCTCTTGTATTTCTCTGGAAATTTCATTTGTTCCAACATTTAATTTTTAAGTTTCTTGAAAGACATCGAACTGATTCAGTGTACAAGTCGATTTTGAGTACCCTCAAAATACTTAATACGAGCGTCCTAGATATTGTTCACAAAAAGTCCTAAAATTGAGTTTCAGATTTTTTGTAGACACCCTGAACAAATCAAATGAAACACAGACTTCAGCATTTATTGTTCACAAAAGAATGGAATATCTGAAATAGACATGCATTCGTCAGGTTGTACAAATCGCTGTGTGATACGTATATGATATATAGTTTCATCGTATTTTGAATTTCAATTGATTTTGCAATGGGGTATTGGGGATTATAAATTTCATCTTTATTTCAAGGCGTCGGAAGAGATGGCACATCCATATGACTACAGCTATGAATCATCCGTGCGAAGGTGAGAGATGAGTATGATCCATGATATTTGCTAGCAATTAGTTGATTGTTTTGTTTGAAGAAACTAACTTGAAACTGCAAAACAGAGATGTATCAAGATGAGCTAGAGCATTTATTCTTTGCCATTTCACCTTTTCAATGACAATTGCATGCGAGATGATAGCGCGAAAGGAGTTGATCGAAATGTTGATCGAACAAAGTCGAACAATACCTTAGCAGTGGTGTTGCTACATCATATTCAAAATTTATTCCTACTTCATGCTCAATGTAAATTTCAGCAATATTAAAAAAGGTCAAAGAAGACAGAGAGTGTGTGTGTATGTGTGAGAGAGAGCATTGTATCATTCTTAGAACTATTCACTTCATTAAAAATTTGAGAACCAATTTTGTTAATCAGATATTTCGTCAGACGCTTGAAGGAATCATAACGGCAAGATGCTCCATCACACTTGCGGCTGACGGCTGCACGGCTGCACGGCCGCACTATTCGGCGGTAGCATAACTTCTATCTGACCACCGTCAATGCGCAGCGTAAGCGGATTCGGTCTTCTCACATTCATTCGGACGAAACCGTGGAAAAGGTGGTTCGACGCTTCAAAGAGGATCCGAATATATCCATATGCCGCATAGCCCACATTCTCAACATCAGCCGCAGCTTCATCCAGCATACCGTATTCGTCACTGCATTCTTTAACGCTTATAAGGTGCAGTTGGTGAAGCCCTGAGTTCTTTTTGGAAGAACTAGTGCGTATCCAGGCCTACGAGATGCACTTTGCCGGTCGGCCTGGTCATATCAAGCGCAATTTCATCTGTATGGTGGCACTGCTAGGCTCCACGGAATCCACACCAGATAACGGAGGAGTCTGTGCACTCTCCCTAAAAGGATCGTGCAGTGAATATCCCGATAAAGTTGTGTAGTATGTACCTAAAATTAGTAATGCTGCCTACAATTAGTACTATTTTGAATTTCATTAAGATGTTGGAAATCGAAGTTTTTCTCGCATGCTATAAAAAAAATGGTCTGGTTATTTAGTAGTTACACGTAAATGCTACCGAAAACTGTAATTTGCACTAAATTCGCACTCTTCAGAATCATTAAAGAAATTGTGCGTAAGGAAATTGATCGATATCGCTCAGAAATAGATGAGAAAATAAAGCGGTAAGCTATGTAGATAGGCATTAACTGATGACGCTCAAATTTTAATAGATTATCACAATCTTTGTACATGAAAACAGTACAAGCCTCTATGTAAATATCATGAATCTTAGCTCGAATGTAGGTGGTTGTTAATATCAATCAGCATTTAAATTATCTGGTTTTCATTCAACTCCTTTTGTGATTCCGTGTACTTGATCATATAACTCAGTCAATGTACCATTTACAGCTAGATTGATTGTTGATTCCAAATTATAGCTTGATTTTTAAGATGAATTAACGATTGACACCTTTATTTGTGTGTATAGTCAAATTTCACCATAATCTGTTCATAATTATAAGAAAAAGAAACTTATGATAACAAATAGGCTGTGTAGCTAAATCCATGACGATTTATTAATTGGTTGAGGATGCATTCATTGTGGGACAAAAGTTAGAGTTAATCAGATATCTGGAGCTATCCAGAATCTTCAGACACATAGAAGTTTCTTGGGTATCCAGAATTTGATTTAGTAACACGCATCGGCTAGGTGTAGGTAGCAACAAATTATTGCGAATGCGAAATATACTCTTATAGTTAACTTATTTCTTGTTGGTTATGAAAATGGCTGGGGGATCATCATTCATGAGGTTATGAAATCGTAGGTTTTATGCTGTTCGCATCGTCCACCCTATCCTCTTGTCTCCGAATTTAAGACCGTTTATTTCAGCTCAATTCGATTAATTATCGAGTATTGTGCACCGCTCTTTGTTGGACTCTCTGTGTCTGATTCGAATTGACTTATGCGACTACAAAAACGTTTCCATAAAATTCATGTGTAGAGCTATAGAGAATAGTGTCTACCTTCTCTAGAAAGTTGGAGAATAGAGATTTCAATGACATTTTTTAGGACGTTTTTCATGATGATTATATTCTCCATGATTTACTTCCACAAATATCTTCCTGTGGCAGATTTGTATTGAACTACAACAGCACTTTTAAACGAAGTGAATATTTCATCCCTTGATGTGTTCACTTTATAATTCTTTGCATCGACGATGAATATTTGTAACTTGCAGTCCCCATCGATTCACATTCATGAAATATAAACACTGACTATTATTATTGCTATCAGACCTTAGTGTAGTAGATTGGTGGACGGAGAATGATAAGTGAAATATCTATCCATGTACATTTATGAGTTCCGACTGGCTCCGCTATAACTGATATGGGGTAATCAGCTAAAGAATATTTTCAACCTCCAAGGTGAATGGCTTCTGTTTTGGAACGTATTCGTCAATTTACTAGTTGCAAGGCAAATCGAAGCACCACATCAGTGCACAACAAATAAAATGTAGAAGCTTTGTCAAACCGGCCAAATGGTAAAATTCAACAAGTTGAAGGCAGCGACATAGCAATAATTCCATCGAATATTATTCAGAAACATAGTAATTAATACATAAAGATATCAAAAATTATGCCAGACTCTTATGATGATGGTTGATATTGATGTTATTGCTCTAATTCTGTTGCCAAACTAATTTTCTCCTCAATATGTAGCGCTTGCAACTGATAGAGTGACATGTGTAGTCTGGTGGGCTGAATCATATGAAATTGCATTGAAATTTGTTAGAATCAACAAAATCAGTTTGAAATGCTCATGGCAAATGATAGTAACGTGAGTCGAAATTTCATCGAAATTGGACTTGAACTTCCAGATTTGTATTGAAATGGAAATCGCAAGACTACACAATGTCATGTAGTCTGGTGGGCTGATGAGGACAAATGATGAGGATGTATGTTTGATTGTTCTCAGCTAAAATAGTTTCTACAAATTCTTATAATTCGTGCACGAAAGATGTTATATACGTTTTGCGACACTTTTTCAGAAACAGGCAAGATAGCCGTACTGAACCGACCAGGTATTTGTATACTGATATAGAATATCTAATGCTAATGCTTCATGGATGTCTTTGATTGATGATAGAAAAAGAAATTGATTGATTGTAAGCACCAAAAACAAAGACGGAGGTTGATTGTGCAACTCTAACATTGTGGCTATTATAGCTGATGTTTCGCCATGCACAATTATACATTGTAAATGTTAATTGCAGATCTCAGCTTTATGCTTTTGATTAGCTTAATTGGAGTCAGCCGACAGACATGTTCGGTTCCGATCCCTACCCATAATCGGAACTGCACTCTTCTAACCGGAACCGGAATTTATTGAGACAAATTAGGATTACATGTTGCATGTACCAATAAATTTGTAATCTCACGTATTATAGCATTATAACGGGTTGTTGTGGTGCCACAGAAGCTAGCATGATGTTCCATTAAACATACGCCTATAAGGTGAATGATGCATAGGCATATGTACCGTAGACATGTTCATGGGACTTACCATAGGAGATGATAGGAATAATTCAATTAATGAATAATTCCAATAATGGAACAATATAGTATTCGATTTAGATTATCTGAGAGTACATCTTATTAAGTACTTGCATTTATAGACGAGCACAAATGTGACACCACACACACATTAGGTGATATTGGGAAATATTTTTATTATAAAGTTATGCATAGCGTCATACCGTGGACTTTATGAATAAAAAGCATGTACATGTGAGCATAATGTATGTCTGCATTAGGCCGGAGGCACACAGATTAAGTCATAAGCCATCGTTCGTTAACAAGTCGCGTCACGATCCTCAATAAGCCGTAAGCCACAAGTCATTTTGACAATATTTTTCTAACTACAGATATTGCAAGCAGGTAGAAGAAGAAAATGTATGAGATTTTTCTATTTTTTGTAACAGCATAGACATAAAGAAGGACGCACTATATCACAAAAAAGAAACAAATCACAGATGTAGTGCAACAAAAATCACATCGATGAAAGTGTGAAGGTCTTATAACGTCGGTTCTATTGAAGATCATAGCCTGAGGATTCCCACTTGTGTGACGGCTTGTGACTTACGGCTAATGGCTTATGGCTTATCATGTGAGCCTCCGTTATCAAAGGCGGTTTGTGGTTTATCGTTTATCGCCCTACAAGTTGTCCCACGATGTTTTTTCACAGACGGAATGTAACTGCACTATAATGTACATATTATACTAATTTAATCAACATAGCCGATAGAAAATAGAAGTAATTGTCATGTGTTGATAAGCAGAAGAGGAAACACTCCAACGAATCTGATGTGGGTCCTTGCCATCAAGACTTTCAAGAAGCAATTAACATTGCATGTCTTATTTTCTGTTGACTCAGTGTAAGTACTATAGTACAAATGCATCACGTCGGTCGTGCAGTGGAAATTTTCAGGCGCAAAATCATTGACCAAGCAGTACATATCGCTGCGCTGTGTCGGACTAATGGAATCCCAATTTCTTTGCTGTAGAATTCTGGACGCATTTTCGTCAGCTTCGTCAAACTTGACGGAACTGGTCAAATTTATATTAAGCACCGCGACTAGCAAATCTGTCTTTTCGGCGGCAATCGCAATGACAAACCATGATCTTTTCTTTCGGCTTTTTCACATTTTGATTTCATGATGAAAACAAATCAGCTTTTACTGAATGTGTAATGATTTTTGCATACAAATAAAACAAATGACACTTGAAGTGGGCTTATAAATATTTCGGGGACTGTAACATGAGCCGAACCGGAAACATTGCCTGAGCCGGAACAGGAATCGAACATGTCTATCAACCGACAAACAAGATGAAAAGCATAATTTTCTCATGTAGTTTGGCGTGTATTGAGAGGATCTGTGGTAAGCAGATAGACATAATTGTCTCTCTCAGTGGCAAATGATGAACGTATATCAAGATTTCATGGTTGGTCAGCTTCAAGTGCACGTATTTGTCGGAGATTCCAATTGTATGGCGTAGTCAAAACCATAAGGCTCTTTCATTTAGCTTGCACGCAACCAGGGGCTAGATGGTTTAAATCATGGTTGGAAAAATCATTTGCAATGCGGTATTCCTACTTAAAATGGTTTTTTTTATCAAACGGTGTACTAATTTATCGCAATGAGAAAGTTCATTTTCATTAAACAAAATGCATGACAACAGCACACCTTAGAATGACATGACAATGAGATTCGTTTGATGAGTATGACAAGCAGCTACGCATTGCTCTGTAGCTGACGGATAGGAAATTAGGTAGGTCCTTCTCTTCATCTTAAGCGCCTTGCGTTTTCAAATATCTGACTAACTAGGTCTACAACAGTGTTGTCCAGGCTTGCCGTGGGAATTGATTTTGAATTCCCATTCCCATCCCGTTCCCACGGGATTTTTGATGGGAATCCCATGGGAATTCCCATTCCCACGGGATTTTTCAGTATTTCCCATGATTCATTACTCTTCCTATATACGGTTTATGGTTCTCTTCTTTCGGACTACAAGTCGATTAACGGATTTTCGTAATTGAACTGATGAGATTAAGCGCTTTTAGTTGACCTATCTTTTGGATGAAAAAGTATTGGCATATCAATCTATCTTATTTTGTAATTTCCAAAAATTGCAAGTTTTTACTAATTATCAAAAATATCTATCATTTTGTTTCAGGGATTAGTCAATCAATAAAGACGACTTCATCGAAATAGTCTTCGATTACATAGGCCTACATGCACATATTCGCATGTCTATTCACTCTGATTCACTTCATGCGGTGCCGTACTTGTGATGAACATGGCAAACTTCTAGCTCATCGCAATATCATATTTACGTGTACAATACAAGTGCAGTGCCTGTATACAAGCAATGAAGTCAATACTTCGCCTACGCATATTTCTATGACTTATCAACAGAAAACAACTACTGATGTATGAATATGTGATAATACGCTCGCTCGCATCCCATGTATTTAGGTACGGTGTAATTCCAATTTTATCTAACTTTGATGATAAAGCCACAAATGCAAAAAGACAAATTTATATTCGAGAAACAAACGTTCATTGAAAATTTGTCCAAGGATTGACAAACGCTGCTGCTAAAAAGGCATCAAACATTAAAAAATATCAATGGATTGATGAAAGCTACATATTACAAAAACTCTCCAATGTATGCCCTATTATGTATAAAGGCCTACGAATGACAGTACTACAATCTAAGAATAGCAGATCTTCAATAAATTATCAATGGACTAACAACCGTTACTTTGAGACCCGCGTGATGCCGAATGAAGACCATCGATGGATTAACAAGCGTCACTTTGAGAACCATCAAGGCAAAAGCAAATACTCAAGAAAATATCAATGGATTAACAAACAAAATG
Organism: Prostheceraeus crozeri; assembly: GCA_907163375.1. NCBI lineage: Eukaryota > Metazoa > Platyhelminthes > Polycladida > Euryleptidae > Prostheceraeus > Prostheceraeus crozeri. The sequence continues at coordinate 277,722 of CAJQUW010001043.1, forward strand.
CGGGTATAAAAACAATCATGAGAATAGCAGGTACTGAAGTAAAATATCAATGGATTAACAAACGCAAAACGCTACCATGCGGCAATGAAGGCTATCAAGAGAATAGCTGATGCTCTAGAAAAATATCAATGGATTAACAAACATTTCTACGGGTATGAAAATCTAGAGAATAGCCGATGCACTAGAAAAATGTCAATGGATTAACAAACGTTGTTATGAAATATATCAAATGAATAACAAATGTTCATGCAAATCTAGGAACTGAATTATAATACAGTCTCTAACTTACAAGCATATTTTGTGTAAATCATAGCGCTGAGCTTGTCAGGCTTGAGCCTTTTTCGAAGCTTTGATAAGAGAATGCCCGCCTCGCTGAATAGTCTTTCTACAGAAGCCAATGACACTGGGGTGGAAAAAAGAATTTTTGCACACTTTGACAAAAGTCTCATTTGTGGTCCTCTCTCTTTCCAAAAATCCTTGGTCGGATGTTTGCAGGCCACACGAATGGTCTCAAAAAGCAACATTTCTGTTTCAAGTTGTTCATGAAGCGAAGTCTTCATGCGCTTTGGGCGTGGAGCAAACAATGTCTCAAACGGATCGCTGGATGTCGAGGGCTCACGTTCCTGGTTATCACTGACTTTGTCCGTGGGGATATCAGATAAATGCATTGAATCAAGCAGCTGATTCAAATAGTTCACAACACTCGATTTGAATCCTTGCATCTCCTGCTCCCATTCATTCATGAACACCTGCAATTCTCGGGTCTTTTTGCTGGAATATCTAAGAGTTTTCACCATATCCAAAGCCGTGTTGCAGACATCAATGCCTGACAAATAACAAGACGCTTTTGCAAATGATGAACCACAATATGGTTACAGCTTCTTCCTCATCTGGTTTCGTAGAAGGCAGCAAGTCTCCCGAGCGATGGCAGGCACTTCTTCACTAATCTGCATTTGGAACAAGTCAATATCCAAAGCAAGATAGTTCAGGTTAGATATATGAGAAGTTGGCTCATCAACCTCAACTCTGTCAAAGAAGCACTTGATGTCAATGATTCCTGCCTTTTTGAAGCCGTTGGCAATTGTTGAGTGTTTTATTGCCTTCCAAGCTCACAACACCCAACCTTAGACTTCAGCACATCGCATTCTGAAAGCCACTGTCACTCATTCTTTGTAGACTTTTTTAACAACCGCTCTGATAGACCGATTTTATAAGCTACAGAATGGAGAATATCCTCAGGCTCTGTCAGCCTTGGTACAAAGGTCAGATGACATCATTAAACCAAGATTTGGGAATGTGTATTCAGGATATCTCCATTCACTTCCTGCTTAGCATCTTGTCAATTTGAAATGCATGATGGACGTAATGAACATTGCAACGGGGAAATTTTTCAATATTTCGTCGTACTAGTTATTTTTTTGAGACTTATGTGCACCTGTCTAAATCATACTATAAAGTCAAACATTTTCATATTTTTCATTAATAAATGTGTGGTTTTACGACATGTATTTTATACACTATTAGCGCTTGCCATATTTTGCACCATGTTGAAAGCTTGCTGCATGAATCCATGTGAAAATTTCAAATTGAAAATAATAAATTTCACCAAAATCACGATTAATTCAATATTAAGTAAAAAGCATAGCAAAATATGATAATAAAGTAAGCATGGTGTTGGATCGTCCACAATCCTTGTAAACAACAGAGGGGTCTGATGAGTAATCCGCTGTCTTTTCATGCGAGCAGTAGAGCGGGTGAGATCATCAGGTGGGGTGGACTACATGACAGATATGTGGAATCGATCAAATGTTTAACCGCTTCCGTTTCCAGTGATAGGTAGCGAAAATGCGACATTCCAAAAGTCATGCACGCATGACTAGCGCGTGCAAGTTGTGAAATTAACGAAAACATGTAGCCTTGTAACTCCCACTGTTGTGTTTGTAAACCGAGAAAATTACTAAACCGAAAATGTAGCACGCTCAGGCTCACAGTCTCATACAAAACAAGAAAGCAAATCAGTTGGTAGTTTCGGCCGCTTCAGTGTAGGAGAGTTGCCATCCTACGTTGACTACGGGTGGTTTATAATTGTCAGTGTAGTCCGGCAGCCAGAACGAGTTTCTGCAGGGAACGAGGCCGAAAGTTCTAGTGAGTTCCTCTTCTTGTCAGACAAGATCAAAGAAAAACACATGTAAATCCAATGGGACGCAGATTGAAGTTTTTGGGTAAAATGATTTTTTTATGTTTTCTTTGATTAAACGAAAAGTATTAAGCCCAGAGTCATAATTTTTGACATGTAATGTCTTCATGTCATTTACTATCATGTTCATGCACTCCTGTCTACAAAGCTAAACATATTTAGATTTGGCGAGCCTCTTAATGTCGGCAAACACAAACATTTTGAGCAACTTGATCCACATTTAACCACATTCTCACATACATTCCCGATTAGATGCATGATAAAAGCACATGCATATAATAGGAAATGACCTGAAGACATTACATGTCAAAAATTATGACTCTGGGCTTAATGATTTTTGTTTAATCAGAGAAAACATAGAAAATTTCTTTTTATCCGAAAACTGCAATCTGAGTGCCATTGGATTTGCATATGTTTTTCTTTGATCCTGTCTGACAAGAAGATGAACTCACTAGAACTTGGCAGACGTGCCGCTTCGTAGTAGGCATAGGGTGTAAATCATTCTGTGAAAGTCTAATTTTCGGCCTCGTTCCCTGCAGAAACTCGTTCTGGCTGCCGGACTAGTGACACTTCAGGCTTCAATCTAACACAGAAAACGTGAAAATGGTACTCTGTGCACTCGACTGTCTGCTCACAAGTGGCGGTTATTTTGTCAAAATCCTATGCCTTAAGAATCACACGAACAAGACCAGCGTATTTTTATTTTTGACTCATTTCGCATTTTCATGAAGTAAAGAGAAGCTTGATGTGAAATTCACAAAGTTTTCTTTTTCCTTTCAAAATTTACAAACTGTTCAGAGTTTTAATGACACTTTGTCATGTACTCTTCTCGACCGTTTTGGAAGCGGAAGCGCTATCACACAGTTTGCTTCTACTGCCAGTGCAAGTTGATCTCTTCCAGATCTCTGTCTCATGGTGAAATTATTTTGTACACAGACCTTGTCTGTTGTACGTGTTGTGTCATTTTGAAGGAAATTGTTCAGGAATTATTTTCATTTGTTCTTTTGCTGGCTCGAACTGACTTCAAGAAACACGTATGTACTAAAGATGAATGGTCGCATCGTTTTAAATATATTTTGCTGTTTTACTCAACATTGGTGAAGAGTGTAAATATATCAATATTAGGCAATTAACATTTAACAGTCGCCATGTTGACGCTCGATATTTCATCAGAGGATGATATACTGTAATCGTATAGAATTCGTAATATGCAGTATGTGCGAGGGAGGTTTTCCGGAGCCTTGGTTCAAACTCAAGATTCAAGCTGAAGTTACAAAACTTGGACTTTTTTCTCAATTCATGTGAAAGAGGATGGCAAAGTCGGTTAACCAAAGAGTTCCATACATAACTCCTAAACTGTTAGAATGAATTAAGCTTGAAAACACGAGCTTTTAGAATTCAAAGTGTCATTGTCAGGTGGTGAAGCGAATTGAAAAAGGAGCATACACAAGCATATCTTGAGTTTTTATTCAATGAATACAAAACATATTTGTTTACTATTGATGCCATACAGAACAATCGGAGTGAACCTAATCAAAATGATTATGTAAAGTTTGAATTTGGAATGGACATAGAAATCATGTAAGAGCATAGACTGAACACATAAACATAGTCATTATAGAAATGTTTTCCACATATCTATCCATAATATACAGTAGCTGTCTCTGTATGTATCATTCAGGATCATTCAAAAGTGTTCTGAAAATGAAAATGCTCAAAAAATACATTACAGCTAAGGTAGCAAATGAGTCATGTATTCATCACGTATATAAATAGAAATTTAGAAAGCAGTTATCATACGTGTATATCAATTAGTGAGCAACAGAAGAAACATAAGTTCTCTAAAGATTCTATAAGTAACTCTAGCCCGATGAGCATGATGACGGCGACTGCTGAGTACTACAGAGGACATAAGTATGTAGACAGGTAAGCAGTTTAATCTGAAATATAATTTCCAATTCATCGCGATTCTGTAGATGCACTCAGCTGGCGAAAGTTAGGAGTCCTTTATTTTTCTACTGGCATCCTTATGCAAAAACATGGTGACTTCAGGGACACAAATGCGAAGTAATTCTTAACACATAATGCGATTCTCACATAGATGTTTACTCCTTCATCTCATGCACCAGTTCATATATAAAATCTACGTCTAAAAGTAGTTAAAAAATTGTGGATAACAAACGATTTGGAAAAACAAAGTTTTGAATATATTTAAACTTTGTAGTATGTACATGTCTGTAGCACTAACAATCAATGGCGTAAGGTAATTCGTGTATCTGGAGATAAATCCATGAATTAGCACTATTTCAGTGAGACCAACTTCTTCGTCATGGCAATATACTTTCATTGAAACAGAATACACCTATTAAGTTTAAAAGATTCATTTTCTTGAAAAATAATCACAGTTATCCGGAGCCGAATCCTCACTTATTTCGAAAGGCTGATCAACTTACAAGACATCATTCGATTTCTATGTAGTATACGGTAGGCTCACCGGTACTCCGGATAAGCAAGAGTCCCCGATGAAGCACAACGACGCTGATTTTCATCAATTTCTGTCCAAATTGATCTTCTGTCAGGTAATTAGACAAATATTCGCACTTAGATGATATGTTTCGTGCGGATATGAAAAAGATTGAGCAGCAATACGTGTAATAACTTGTTCAAGATATGGAATCATTTTACGATAGATAGGCTAGCAAGCACGAGATTCTCTGTACTGGCTAAATTTATTACTAGTAATTAAGGAGAGACTACAACTTCGTGTTTCAGCTTGACAAATGAAGCTGGAACATGTTAGTGATGCTGCTCAAATTTCTAGCATACGTTTATGTCATGGCGGCGGAAGCTGATGTTGCTTGATTTGATTGCGAGGTCCTTCTTGCTGAGATGGACGAGCATGTTTATGCCAGCATAGAGATTAGAAAAGTGGAAGACAGCCCCGAAGAACTACGTGGTGATATAGAAATTGATGATTGGACTATACATGCTCGCTTCCGGTTTCAGTACCTGAAATATATACAGATCTACTTCAAGTTCCCATTGTTTTCAAAGATCTAAAAGCTCAGTTAATTTGCCACTGAAAAGGCGATTCCACTTTAAATGCTATAAAATCTTGATGTGAGATAATTAAATTCAAAAGAGGTTCTTATTATAGCTTGTCAGTAGAACATGGATTTTGCGAGTTATCTTATGATAATTAGACAGGCTGCTTGTTTTAAAGCATTTATCAAGCAAAGCCACACATTTGATGGACAACCTTGTAGCCGCGTAGCCGAATCCGACTACTATACAAAATGCTTGCAATGTTTATTGCCTCTTGATGGGTTGTACTGCAAGTATGTATGTATCTCATATTCAGTGGAATGCTTTCCTATAAGTGTTAATTCAGCGTAGCAAAGTGCGTCAAGGTAACAAAGTTAAAAAAAACAAGCTAATGACTAGTTACTTTTCAATAGGTACAAAGTATGATTTAAAAGAAAATTTTTATATCCTAAAATGTCTAAAAATTTTGAAAATACTTACTAGAAGGACAAACAACGCCTCTCCTCTCCTCATGTGTAATGAATTGGCGAGTAACTAACAATTGTCAACACAGAAATATATCAGGCTATCATCGCTCTACATTCTGACATGAAGATTATGATTAATTCTTCAATCGATTGAGAAGATTTCCTACGATCATCTCATGTGTGGTATTACATTCGCCCTCCCCCTGTAAGTACGTGTAATGATAATGTGCACTCAGAAAATTGCAATCAATCGAATCCGATGACAACTGCTGGATTCTATGGACATTTATCAGCCAGTTTAAATTATCTTACATGTATATCACAGCCATGGAGGTAAATTATGCTTTGTTGAAGCTTAAACTGCATCATTCTTCATCATTATTCTTCAACTAAAGCAAGCTTGCATGTCATCCTGGTCACTGCATCACTTGTGGATTACAGAAAGAACGACCAAACCGTTTACACGTAATTTATTGGATAAAAGTTCGTCACTAGGTAAAATCATATTCAAACGTTCACAAGTAATGATTTAAGTGACGAATGCAAGCAACAGTCCACACTACGTGAGCTTTTCACGAAGTAGGCAGAGGTGTAATTGCACATCACATTAGTTGTTCTGTAGCACCACAATATAATGTACTAGCTTATTTGTCCATGTAGCATATACGATCCCCTATTAATCTAGTTAATTTGGAAATCGATTTCGGTTCCGGTTTCTGCTCCAGAACCAGAACCGAACATGTCTAAATTATACTACAAGCGATTAATAGTCGGCTGAGCTACACGTGTTTCATATACATGTATACTCGATCGATTTGACACTATCCAATATGCTTTCTTGATTATATTCGGTTTTAAACTTGAGTTGTATTTTTGTACCTGAGTTGTATATGTTCTTCTCTCGCACTTTTCCAACAGTTCTGCTACTGCGACGGCTCGAGCTGTAGTCATTGAAGGCCTCCCAGATGAACGACGAACATCGCCTATCAGAAGAACTTTTTTACTTTTTGTTCTATTTGATTTCATTGGCATGTTCATTCTGTGGGTACTGTATACACAGGTGAGTGATTGAAGAAATTCAGAAGGTGATATATCTAGTTGCAGATGAATCTTGATTCATTCTACCTCTGATTTCAGCTGATGGAATTTCCATCTCTAATGGACGCATTGAGACAGCAAGTCCTGGAATACAGCTTCGAGACATCAATGTTTGACATGGTGGTAAGTAGAATTGACTTCGATGGTCCTTTACTAGCAATTGATGGATGCAGCTAGCAATGCTCAAGCTCAGCATGAAATCATTCTGTATATTCAGAAGAACGTTCTGTTATTTTCTTGCATAATGAAAATCATTAATTATCATGTTCTGTTAGCACATTTCATAAACTATGCAATGGCCCACCAGGCCTACAAGAAGTCAGGCCGGACCACCGAATATTATACTCAAATCAAGTTACGGGGAGAAGCAAACCTTGCTCCTTATAATTCATGGTATAGCATGCCAGTTGAATAATTTTGCTTCATAAATTATATAGTCAAAACGTGCGTCCAGTTGCGCTGAAGATTTCTATATCACTGAACATGCAATATAACGCAGGACCAAGCATAGCGATCAGATCACCGATCACAGGTAAGACGGACAATAGGGCACCAGCGAAATCACGCTGTGCATGTTAGAACTCATTTTGCAGTGATTGCGAAAAGCACACGCGAGTGTCTTTTTGTTGATATTCCGAAATGTGAGTAGAATTCGGGGAAATAACCAATGGACATTATGTAGTAAATAAAATGGTACAGGCTATTGATTAGAATATATCCTGCGATACAAATAAAAAGCGATCACATAAACATGCATTGAAATACAGAATGTCTGTACTATATATGCATTAGTAAAATCATGGTTCCTACGCTTCTTAAATCTTCCTAAAACTCCTTAAATCTCCTTAATTTCAATTTCCTCCTTAAATGTCCTTAATTTTTTGAAAATCTTCTTAAATTTCTGGACTTTAGATTGATTCCGTGACGGTGCGTGGTGGGTGATGAATCAATAACATAGTAAACTGTACCGTCTCTCACTCTCAGCGTTGATTTTTCGCGCAAATCTTCGGAAAATCCTATTTTTATATTCCTATTATATTTATTGAGACCTATTTCAATAATACTTCTGCTTGAAAACGTTCTCATTGTATCTCTTTTACTGGATAATGAAATGAATGAAATCAAACATATCCGTGTAGTTATAGCTTACCATAGTACGCGTGTATTTTGAATTTATAATAATTTTAATCCAGAATAAATTCAAATTCTTTGTGTTGATAAGTGGGGCAAACATTGTTTCATGTATAAAGCCAATAGCTGTGACTAGGACAACTACGATTTTCAACTTCGAATCCAAATCATGTTTTATGGACTTTTTTGATATATTCAGAGGTAGTTTGTGATGAACAAATAGAAAAATCATGAGAGTGAAAGCAATCCAGCCTTGTTTCTTTCAGCTGATTTTACTTCATATTTTTTCGTGGATTGCGGAAATCAATATTCTTCATCAATTGTAATCATTTGTCTAATGATATTTTTTATAATATACATGTACATTTAACAAACAAAACTTGGCTTTATATTTTGTTCCTTGTTGATATGTTCCTGTTTCCATTGTTGCAAATTGCTTAATCAGGTCAGAAACTTTCAACAATTCAGTTCGGCAAATATTGATGAGCCTGCACCTGCCCTGTGTATTCGACACCAAAGTGCAAAGGTAAAGAATTGTTATCATTACGAAAATTCAAATTCACAGGGGATCATGATTGCTTTTAAGCGTACTTCCAAATGTAAAGATTACACAGAGAGAAATATTTTTTGATTGATGACGCTAATGGAGTTCCAAAACGAAACAAATTTTTTCCATGAACATTGGATATACATGGCTCAATGGAATTTCATATCACAATTTACAAAATGACTTCTCAAATTTGGGACTACTTTTGAGACGGCACACTTCGGATTTGGAATCGTTCTTCTTAGCAGAATGTGACTATCAGAGAGTCGAGAATTCACCTTTTCTACACTTCCCTAGTTGGAGGATCGAACCCTGAACCTTCTGTACATTATGTTATCGGTGCGGTCACTTAACCAACTGAGCCGTCATACCTCCTTAAATTAAGTGATTAATGTTCTTAAACTTTCCTTAAATCTCCTTAATTTTTGAATCAGAAAAAGCGTAGGAACCCTGTAAAATTGATTGACTGTATCGACTTCAATCAACATTCGTGTACATTTATATTTGAATTATTAAACATTTCATTTTGATATCTATGTTTGGAATCTATATCGTAGGTAGAAGTAATAAATGAAAAATATCGAAATCAATTTTATTAATAATAATAATAATAATAAAGAACGTTTATTGAAAAAAATCATATAATGCCTCAATAATAATAATAATAAAGAACGTTTATTGAAAAAAAATCATATAATGCCTCAATAATAATAATAATCGTGAGGCCACAGACACAAAAATTGCCGACTGTTGTACATGTAAAGAAGTCAAAACAAGTAACAACAATAAGTACAAAAATAAGAAACATAATTATGCTTAAAACTTACATGCACTAGACACTGAAACCATTATTATGTAGTTTGCTCATGGAGAAGAAAAACGACTTGGAGCGGGCAACAGTGGCACAATTTGGTAACTTGAATTTCTTAGAACGTGACATAACAGGAAAAAGAAAACTATGCAGAGGATGTTTAAAGTCACTGATGATTTTTATGAACAAACGGAACGCCAAAACTGTACGCCGATAGTCAAGGTGCACAAAAAATGAACAGTCAACTCTGAACATGAGTTGATGAACAAAATGAACGTGAACTCTTTCCATAGCTTCAGCTTGATAAGAATGCAAGTTGATAAAAAGGGGTGCACAATATTCCAAGATAGACCTAATGGAGCCCTCATAAATCAGCACAAGGGACTCCATGGGCAGAAAAGGCCGCAAGCGCCGCAGAACATTTATACGTTTCGCAGCTTTCTTCGTTATAAAATTGACATGAGACCTCCAACTCAGTTTTGAATCATACAAGACACCTAAAATTTTGATTTCCTCTTTTACAGCAATATCACACAGCTGAACATTAGAAAAATCAACAGGTTTACAATTGCCAACAAACATTTGCGAACTTTTGGAACAATTTATGCTCATACAATTGCGCTTCGTCCATTCTACCACATGCTCATACATATCCTGAATAGAAGACACATTCATGACTTCATTAATAACACCACATAAAGTCAGATCATCTGCGTATTTTACAATAGTAAACTTTTCACTGCAGGAAAACTTAAGGTCAGAAAAGAAAAACGCAAACAGAAAGGGACCAAGGGAAGACCCCTGTGGCACCCCACTGCTAACTGGTAAATATGAACTATAACTGGATTTCCAACGAACTCGCTGCATCCTATTTGAAAGGTAGTTCTGTGCAAAAGAAATTAAAAAAGGAAAAAACCAAAGTCAATCATCTTCTGAACAAGTAATATGTGTGAAACACGGTCAAATCCTTTTTCTAAATCAATAGTGCATAAATGACAAGCAGAAACATCGGGCAAATCATTGTTCTTAAAAAGAAATTCATTGATAGCCAAAAGGGCACATGCCGATGAGCTGCCCGGCCGAAAACCGAATTGCTCTTCATCATAATGACTGAGAAAGTCCGATTTAAAATGCTTTAGGAGGCATCTTTCAAAGAGTTTTGCTGGTAAAGATAACTTCGTAATGGGTCGCGTATTCTGGAGATTAGGAGAATTTGACTTTGGCATCGGAGTAATGTCACCAAATTTCCATATGGCTGGCAGGTCAGCCAATTGTAGACAATTGTTAGAAATGATGGTCAAGGGAACACACAAAAAGGGAGCCAACTTGATCCAACCAAGCGTGGGAATATCATCTGGACCAGACCCTGAACGAGGATTGACATTGCTTAACATATCACAAACTTCATTGGTATCAAATTGAAAGGGAACAACAAATGGTTGAGGTAAGCAATATTCAGAATTAGTTATCATATTCGACGCATAGTACTGCTTCAAACGTTCAAGCTTGACTTTGATATCGACATTGGGATCACAGGAAGAAAGACAATCGCTGTTCGTTGAGGTATTGGTAACCTTTTTGTAAATATCCCACGGAGATTTCGATTCCATGATCATGCGATCACCCCACCTTTGCTTCGCTGCTTCAATAGCAGATTTGATTTTCTCTCGGTAATGCCGATATACTGGCCAATTCTTTGTCCGATAAGCTCGATACCTTTTGTTGATCATTGCTTTAATAGTGCCTGTAATCCAAGGCTTGTCATTCTTAGTGACTTTGATCAAGTCATATGGTATCTTACTCAAGGCGGTTCGCAAATGGAAATAAAAGTCCTCTGACATATCATTCAAAGACAAATCACGATAGCAAGAATTCCAATCGATGCCACTCAAATACTCAATAGCTGGCTTCATGACAGATTCACGAAAATCAAAAATTTTAACAAATGAATCACATGATAATGGAACAGAATCACTGATAGGTTTAAGGTAAAGAACTTCGTGATCACTCATTCCAAGAGGCGGAAAGTGACAAACATCTTGATAAAACATAACCAGTTCGTCAGCTATTAGCATCAGATCCAGGATAGAATCATTCCTGGTAGGCCTCTTTACTAAATTTGTCAAACCTAAGTTTGACTCAAAAATTGTCGACTTTACCCGATTAAAATCACCACAAATCATCACAAATTTAATGTTAGGATCACTACAAAGAAACTGGTCAATATGGGACAGAACATAATCACAAGCTTTTGATTCTGATGCTAGATTCAGACTACCACCGTGCGGGAAATAGACAACACATAGTATACCACAAAAATGATTCTTTCTCACTTTTAATACCAACAATTCAACATCAGGATTCTTTGATTGGGATAACAAAACATTTATATCAAAAGAATTCTTCAGCCATACACATACACCACCGCCTTTCTTATCTAAGCGATCTGCACGGAATAATGAGTAGTCAGTAATCCTCAGAGTATCGTCGCAAATACTGTCATCCAGCCAACTTTCGGTGATGCAAAGAAAATCGGGAGAAAACTTATCAGTAAAAATAACTACTTCATCAAACTTATTATTAACAGAGCGACAGTTCGTTACACAGATAGACGGTACCGGTAGTGGAGCTTTTTGTCAGTCTCGAAACGATTTCGAGACGATTTGTCCTCTTCTGATTATAACATTCTCTCCTTCGTCCTTGCGTCTTTTAAATTCTCTAAGAAGCACTTTCTCATCTTCAAGTTGAGCCTTCGTCGAGTCATTCTTGATAAAAATGCGATGATGCACTGAGTTTGCAGAATTGCGCAAGGACCGTGCTCGTCTCAAGCATTCTAGTTGATCATTAAGACCAGCAAACTTAACCCTCATCGGCCGCGGTCTAGTTCCTTTCCGACCGATTCTTTGAGCGGTGAGCACCCTCGGGCTTGATAAATTCAAATCCGTAATTAGCAATGCCAAATTTTGATCATCATGAGCTTCGTCCGAAACATCACTTTCATCATTCTCTGGAAGTCCAAAGACCATCACAGAGTCACGCTTTTGCTCCCTCAATTGACTCTCTTTCAAAGCGTCAATGACAATATTGCTTATGTCGTTCACAAGGTTGCTTTGAAATTGCTCCTTCATGATAGTAAACTCCTTTTCCATGACAGAAAATCTCAAAAGGAAATCCTTGAAATCAATATTCTTGCAATCCGCACAAATGTAATGCAATTGATCAGAGCTAATAACCAATTTGCCAACATTGGCAGAAACATTGCTGCACTCTGTCTTCAAATAAAAGGCTTTTGTACAATATTTGCAAAATAAAGCGTCCCCATCAATCAGCCCAGTACAGGAAAAACACTGCATGGTGCTAGCATCGCTTTGCTTTCTAGAGCCTGTCATTCTTCTTCTTCAAAAGTAATTCGTAAGCGGGAATCGAACCAGGAACACCAAGAGCTGCAGGCTACAGACTTAGCCAGAAAACCATGTCATCACGTACAGTCTCTTCGTGGTATGCTAATGCAGATTTTCTGTGTGCAACTAAGTGCGTGAGATGGCGTGGACTATAGTTCACAACAGATCTGCAATGAACACTTTGCACAGGGTTATGAAAACAGCAATTTTGGAAATATCCAGTCACAGCGAAGTCCCACGTAGAAATGGATTACACCAAACGACGCGAAAAGGTGCGAGGATTCTTGTGATATAAACCAGTCCAAAATAAGACCATGATAGCACTATATAATCCACAAAAACGCTTTTCCAAGATGGCAGAGACACGCGCATGCAACCAGCCGTCGTCGATGTACGCTTGTATAATGAATATACGATACATGCGGAATCTTCCACATCAATCATTGTTGCATTTCGGAAAAAGATTGATCAACTTGTTTCTATTTTAATTTTCAATTGCTGAGGTGAATGTACATGGAAACTCACCAATGGATCCTCCTATTATCCGACTTAGATCAATTTAATAGTCACACAGTTAAGAGAAAATGTTGTAGTAGTGTCAAAATTTAGTGAATGAATAACGTTAAAATATGAAATATTTCTAAAAAAAGTAAGTTCGTATTTGAATCTCTCTTATTAGCTCGGTTGATAGAGCAGAAGTCTAGTTAACCTGGGTCGTAGGTTCGAATCCTACCAGCCGGACTTCATTTCCATGGCAGTTTGATCTATTCTTTATTTCATTCCATTGTTAATTCCATTTACGACATAGTTTAAGATGCCTTGGTGGACAGTGGATCCCCGCTATTTACCTCAATGTCGGCGGTCATTATTGTGATGAGATATATATTCATTAATCATAATTGCTATGACAGCTGATGTGTGATGGTGAGGGTTTGATCCTGCTAATTGACACAGTCGCGTAAGTGGCTCGTAGCTCAGTTGGTTAGAGTCATAGTTCGGTACAATCCGTTAACTTCCGTTAATCCTTTAATTAACGAAGTGGTGGACAACGCGTGGTACTTGGTGGCCCTCCGGGACATATTGGGTGGCCCGTCACCGCTTCTCATATCTAAAATGGCCAGCGGACATTATTTGAATCGATGATTTGAAAATGACTCACTCCGACTTCGACCTTTGGGAGGTGTTTCTAAGGATGAGGAATTCTCTTTAGAATTTCCAAACCATTAATTGACGAATAAATAAGCAATGTGATGGCACAGAAAACAAAAATTCACATTCGAATTATCCAAGTATTCTCCTTTCGTAATGAATATCTTCTCTTAGAAGCGCAAAATGGTCATCACCTGCGCGAGTTTATGCTAAGTCACATGGCATTCGATGCCCTGCCGAGTACTCTACGTAATAAACCACGCCTCAATGAACTTAGGAAGAGGCTATATTAACAAGACCTTGACTGAGAATGGAGGCATCCAACCGCAAGATTTTGACAGGTCAACATTTTTTTCAAATATTCTTCCTGAATTTCATTTGTATATCACTACACTAACATGTGAGTCTGATTTGTCCAGAGTTTTTAGTGAGTCAACTGTTGAAACTAAATGTGAATTGTTTTATGACATTTTTAAGAGTTCTATGGAAATGATACCAAAAAAGACTGTAATCTCAACACTGTAATCTCAGTACTGTAATCTCTGTACTCTCAAACACCAATAAGCCGTGGATGACTCCTCTTCTCAAGTCCATGATCAATGACCGTTGGATGGCCTATAGACTGAGGGACTGGCCAACTTTCCTACATCTAAAAGCAAAAATCAAAAACGAAATCGTTAAAGCAAAGCGCAAGTGGAGCGATAAGATAATCAAGAAAGGCAATAACGTCTGGTCGATTGTGCGCGAATTCGCTGGCAATAAGAATCGAAAACAATGTACACAAGGCATTGGAGACCTTGAGTAATTTCTATCACGGAAGCCTTTGCCACTTTCTTCAACGACGAATCTGACGAGGAATTGGCTTTCCTGTCCGACGATTTGAGTTGGGAACTTCAGATAAAGGTTGAAGAGGTCTACGATCAACTTGTACATTTGAACGATAGGAAGTCAGAAGACGGCATAGCCGTCAGAAGGTGTAGACGGCATCCCATGTCGCCTTCTGCGTGAAAGCGCGCATGTCATTTGTGGTGTAGTTCAAGACATTTTTCAAGCATCTGTCCAAGAAAGACACTTTCCTGCCGCGTGGAAGATTGCAAAGACAGTACCGTTGCCCAAAGTGAAGAATCCCTCATCCTACGATTTCCGTCCGATCTCAATCCTTCCAGCTATCGGAAAGATAATGGAGAGACTCGTATTATTACGCATGAAAGATGAATTGATCAAATTGTATGGCCCACACCAACATGCTTACAGGCCACTGGGGTCCACCACTAGCTCCTTAATCGATGTTCACAACACAATCACGGAGTATCTCGAACGAGACGACATTGCATCAGTGAGAATAACATGTTTGGACCTCAGCAAAGCTTTCGATAAGATTCAGCACCATCGACTTGTGAATTACCTGCAGCTCAATAATTTGAACTCAGGTTTCTTGCTGTGGCTTCTGTCTTATTTGAAAATCCGCTTTATGATGGTAAGCTATCAAAACAACTGTGGACCACTAATTCCTGTGATGTCTGGTGTGCCCCAAGGCTCAATTTTAGGGCTCTTTCTGTGCGCATCGTTTTTAGGATCAGTGCTTCTACAGTCTCAGTGTGCTCGACTAATCAGGTATGCAGACGACATGACGGTTATTGAAAGAATAGATAAGAATTCGGACAGCAGCTTTCATGTTGACGACATTCTCCGTCAATTACGATTCAAGAAGATGCTCATCAACTGCAAGAGATCTAAGCAAATGGTTATCAGCAGATCTCATAATGCCAGAATCATTCTGCATCCTGACTTTGCCTTTGTCGATTCAATTTCGATTCTTGGTGTCATTTTGAACAATAACTTGTCTTGGGATGCTTACTTTGACAACGTTTGCCTTTCCGCATCCCGTCGACTTTACGTTCTAAAGCGATTGAGACATGTACTTACCAGAAAGCAACTGTTGCAAGTTTTTGTGATGTACGTACAGGCAATGCTCTTGTACGCCTCTCCTCTTTTTTGTGAACTCTCTTATCACACCAAGAAAAACATAAATATCATTTGTAATGTCCCATAGGATCATTTGTAATGTTGATTGTAAGTGTGATGTTATTCCTGCATTTGAGGATCAACGTGTGAAACAATCAATGTCTTTCTTACTGAAATGTGAATATGATGACCATCCTTTGAATTACTGTGTGCCCCGTCGTCTCTTTTACACGAATCATTTTTGCTTGCCTACAACAAGAACAGCTAGAAGAGGTAACTCTATTTTCTCATGGGTGTGTGCTTTGTATAATAGATGTATGTTTTAACAAAACTGATTTTATAGTTTTTGTCTGTCTACCAAAGCAGTGTCTTAACTTGTAATGACTTGTCTAAAAACCTATTTTGAAATTGTATCGTGTAAAATTGCTTGTACGATTTCTATTTTGATGAAGACAAATATACGCTTTCTCTCTCTAATATATATTTTGTATAATCGATTGGTAATCGCACACAACTACCAGTTGTGGAGCCGTATGCACGTTTTTTGAAAGCCGTATATGTTTGGGTGACATATGTGCACGCATGTACATGTAGCATGATCAATAATTGTAGGAAAAATCAATTTTTATCCTGTGCGGTTTTCAGGCGGATGGTTGCACTGCATTTACAGACCACTGTTTTTCGATGAAATAAGGTAATGTCGGTGAAATTACCAAAATAGTCAAATTACCGTTTAATTACACAAAAGAAAGTCTTCCATGATTTGTCATAGGCCTTTTCGCTCTTCAATACTTACATGAAATGTAGAAAGTAAATTATGATTCCTCAATATTAAACAAATGAGTTGCGTGCAATGCTGCTGTATACATTTACATGTAAAATTTTGTTATGTGATACGATGCACGTACAGTACAGCAGCCCATATGTGCACTTAAAAGTGTGGAAAAATAATATTAAACCTATACCACTGCCTTTTAAAATTGGTGGCCCGCTATCCCAACTTGGTTGCCCACCACTGAATTAACGGAAATAATTTTTTTTAAAATTCTTAACTTTCTAAAAAAAGTTAACGATTAGTTTAACTTCTATTACTCTCATGGAAGTCCGTTAATCCGTTAACTTTTTTTAATAAACATGCGGCTGAGAGCTCAGCTCATGATGTCAAGTCAACTATACATACAGACTTTTGAAGGCTGAGTTAACTTGCTTCACCTTCGTTCATCGTGCACTCTGACAACAACACGCGGCGTCGTACAGAATTCCCATCGGTATTTGCCGGAAGCCATTCTCTTCACACAATGAGGCAGACGGTGTCAGGAGCGCAGTCATACAAGGTCACAAGAATCGATTCTGTTCCCCAATGCGGTCCCATTTCGTCTACGCGCATGCTCCGAAATGCCGAAAAATTTTCCTCAGTGCAGGAAGGATATGTCAGCCAATGCGCGGGAATACGTGCATTTGACTCGTGCCCTGAAGTGCGCAGGAATAAGTGTAAATATCATTTATTCTGTTAGACTGTTTAATCCTGATTGATTTTTCAATTTTTAACCAAGTAAACAGCCTGTTTTTTAATTAACTTTTGTTTACCTAACTCGCAAATCGCGTGCAACTATCCGCTTACGTTATTCATTCTTTATTACTACAGTTCATTTATTTTCTACAGATTTTACAGATTTTTAATACAGCTGTTTAAAAGTGATTTAAGTCTTTTTCGAGAAAAGCTGCATGGATAGCAAAAATGTAGGCTTATAAGTTTTCACAAGAGGTGTATGGGTCCATAGCCGAAAAAAATAAGGAAACTAAGAATCGCAGTAAATTTATCTGTGAAGACACAATGTTAACTAAAACACGATTTTAAAGATAACATAAAATTTAACGAATTAGCGGTTTTACTTTAACTTCCGTTACTTTACTCCCAAATTAACGGATCATTGTTAACGGAACTACATTTTTTAGTTAGCGGAACTAACTTTCTTTTTAACGATGCCCAACACTGGTTAGAGCACAGGTCTAGTTAACGTAAGTTGCTAACGTAGGTAGCTAACGTAGGTCGTAGGTTCGAATCCTACCAGTCGCACATCTTTTGCATGGCAATTTGATCTATCGTTTATTTCATTTCATTTTGTTGTTTATTCGCATTTGAATCTCTCTTGTTCGTATTTGAGAGTGAAACGGTTTAGTTGTTAGTTCGATAAGAACAGTTAAAGAGCATCTGTCACCAATGTATCCTATTTTCCGAGAATCAGGAACCTCAAGTCTTCCACTCCTGAAATCGATGGAAATCTAGCATTGTGCTTCTTGACACGCTTCACAATGCTTGCTGATTACCGGTATATTCATCAGGTTCAAAAATCAAAATATCTGATAATGATATCATAGCAATCTCAAAAGATTACAGATTTTATATTGTTAAATAATTTAAATCCTATGTCCTCTTATATCGTGCTATATTTTATTCATTAGTCAAAGAGAAATTTAATGAGATGTAAAAACACCAATCAATAATACAACAGTTTCATCTTCCTCTACAATTCTGTTTCCTACATTACAAAATTTTAAGGACAAATTTTTGAGTGAGCATTGAGCAACGACTTCAGGGAATGATAGTTGTTTTTGTGGTGACTAAAAATGCGCATGAGAAGCCCAGCAATCGTACTTTCCTTGAAGTCCGATGTCCGGCTGGACTCCACAATCCACTATTCGGCCGGCCGGACGTTCGGTTCACCTCTGGTATTAAATATGAAATATTTATTGCGATTCTTTCTAAAAACACTAAGAACCTTAACAGTAGGACAATAAGTATAATATCTTTAGCCTCTTTAGGCAACTAAGAAATTCAGAAATCGTTAAAGACGTCCGTCTGGGTATATAATCAACGAGCTTATCTATGAATTTCCTCAGTGTAATGAGCTGCTATACAAAACTTAGCAATCGTTTACGGTTTGCAGCTAAAGAAGAATGAAAACTCTTCTAATTCTTCTGATCTTCTTTCAGGTTCTAGCATTTTGGAGGTTGATTGTCTTGGAGCTGTCTTACGGCCTTTTGGGTTTTCGGAAGCCATGGTCCGCTGCTGTGAGTATTTTCTGTAAATCTTTCTTTTCATGAATAAATTTATTTTATCGGTGAATTTTCGAACTTCCATTGATATTATCGTAAGAATATATTCGTTACCCGATGAACTTCGGTAACTAGTTTAAGGTAGTATAGATCTACTTATCATCAATCAAATGATGATGACTAAAAATAAATGCTGATTATGATGCTAATAATAATTCTACTGCAAATCATGAGGTTAACACTGAAATTCACAAGATATTGAAAATAGTAAGGTCATTAACAAATTATCACAACACTGGTGCAATGCGTTCCTGGAAATCATTGCGTAAAACGAAACTGCGTAAATCGGGGCAAAGAGTCAATTGCGAATGATGTTTCGGCTTTGCTCCTCATTCGGATCAAGCTGCTCGTCATGTCAAGTGCAGCTTGGCAGGATTCCATGATCTTGGAAATCATAGCAATGCTCAAAATTTTCTCAACTTGTGTCGCTTTCTCATCATCGCTCTCTTCGTCTGTTTTCTCTCCACGTTCCAAATCTATCAGATCGACATTTGTCAGCTCTTGATTATGTGATTCCAGAAGTTCAGCGACATCGGCGTCATGGACGTCTTCGAAGCCTGCCTGTCTGGCAAGTTGTGAGATTTCAGTACAGATATCGGTAGCGTTGGGAGGAGGCGTAGATCCTGTCATATACGACAGGATACGATAGTGCATGTTTTCAGATTTTTTCTTGGCGTTGAATTACGTATAAGCGGGACAGTTTTAACGTAAAACAAGGTATAGTGGAGAAACATGTATTGCGTATATGCGGGGTTGCGTGTACCGGAGTATTACTGTATATCGATATCAAACTTTCACTGCACCTTTGTCAGTAAACCAAATCGTCGTTACCGGGAATGAATTTTGTCGCATCTTGATGTCACATTTTGAGATTCATGAAGTTTTGGACTGCCTAGTTAGCATCAGAGACAAATAAGCAAGTCGACAATTAGGATGCCTAATTGACAACTTAAATAATAACTCTCAGAATTCGTGAAACATATTGCATTGTTCACAGCGGCTAAAATCTACTCGAGTTGAAATGGAGAGATTTTCTTATAAATTAGTTACTGTTGATAATCTACAACATCATCCACGCGGAACTATTTAGCATGGAACAGTCCTTAAGCAATATTATTTCTTTCATAGCTGCATTATAAATGCTATTTACCGCATAACCTGTACTAGAACGCTATCTTCTATATCTATCACTTTGGCATCATAAATAGCAAGTAACTTCTTAACCTTAATAGTATAATTAGAAATCGAACAATAACTGCACTTACTGTGAACACTGGTCTAAATTTATCATTGGCCTTATTCACATGCGATGCTGGGGCAAGCCATTAAATCGAATATTGTCAGTAATTCTGCTAAAATGCTATCACTTGCGATCCATCATACTTTTGCCGGTGACTATGATTAACTTCTACGTGTGTCTTCGGTGGCCGTCGATGTTTGCAGCTAAGACTCAGCAGAGCAACTAGCAGGGAAGTGATGTAGCTTTGAAGGGAACACATTGCATCATCAACTGATTGTTCTCTTAACATCATGCACATATCCTTTGATTGCAATTGAATCACAGGCTTGAATGCTCATTGATTAAGTCTCAGTTGGCAAAAAGCACTCGTCGGGCGAATGGTATATCCATGCTTTATTCTCACAGTAGGGGATTGTGGTCAAGTGATAAATTTATGCTTTTCAAGCTGAAAATGTCAAAAACTCAAGAGGTCATGTCATCAGTTATTCTCACATGTTGTGGATTACACCTGATCAGCACTGGTGACTCGTGCCTCCTGTGATATGCAAGCACGGAACGGTAGAACACTGCACGGGACATTTGCATCACTCAAGAATGCCGATGTGTTTTTCCTATAATGAACTCAGAAAAGATTTGCGGTTATCCGCAAATCCATAGGTCAACGATCCAATCTAATCTGAATTTGCTGGTGTCTGAAAATATGTAATCCAATCCTGTCCGCAGCTGTGCGGATGTAGATTAATTCGCATCCTTGGTCAACCTTGAATAATAGATCGTCATGGCGGTCTACCGGAGGCTTCACGGTATATTCGAGCACATATTACCGATACTATGATCACAGAGCTCACAATTTTGAAGGCATAGTGACCTGCTGAACGATGGACAGTGTCCACTTGCAGATAATCGCCATTTCAGTTACTGCTGTTCACTCAGCAGATACTTTGACATCTCTGCATTCTGTGAAGCATTTGGTGTATTATTATTAGCACATTTTATGTTCGCTTATTTGATTATCTGATCTGATTGCGCTGTTGCAATCATTGTAATAAATATATTACACATCATTGTCGTTAGATATACTTGTGATGTTTCAGCAAGAATGACTGTCGGAGGAATAGATCCGGGGTATTAGGCACTTAATGTGATAAATTCGATCACTTGATAAACTTCAATTACTTCGTTATTGTTTGGTCTTATCGCAGATCCCTTCTAACAATAGATACTCAACTGCCACTTAAAAATTAACTTTCACATCATGAGTACGTTCAGTTGTCGGAACTGTTCGTGTTTCTAACTTATTGCTGCTTCTGTTAGCATGTATTACTCATGCATTGTTGCAGAGAGGGATGTGAGACTACTGACTGACCCGCAATAAAACGTAATAATTGTTATACTTAGTTAATTACTTAGTTAGTTATACTTAGTTAATTGTAATACTTAGTTAGAAACGTAATAATTGTAACAACGCAATGGAACAAAAAGTACTAGAAACAAACCTTAGTTATGATTACCGATCATAAAGGTTGCAGAGCGTCAGTTCGCCTGAGCATGTGATAGAAAGACGTCCTCAGACTTGAACTATTTCGGCACGAAATTCCCTGGCAGCCGTAAACGTTAAGCTCCGCCGTACAGGGGCCCGTCAGCACGGTTCGAAGTTCGCATCACATTGCTGGAGTCCTTCGTAGTGAAAAGCGCATGGTCTACGGCTGCTAAGGAATTTCGTGCTTAAATTGTTCTAGCCTGAAGACATCTTTCTTTTCGATACCCTGGCGAACGGGGAAGAAGAGGAGGATGACGAATGAATGATCATTGACGTTGACTGATTTTTCTCTGTTTTTAGTAATAAAATTTGTAAATAGTTCAATGGTGCTTCATTCTCATATACATGTATATGAATCAATATCTGAAAATTGTGCAACCGCTGATTCTCAATATTCTCCAAAATTTTAGCATTAGAATTACTAATGACAGAATGTATGAACTGTCAGTTAGCTTCATCATGATGTACGGTTTTTAGGATTCGTTGAATGTAGAAAAAGATACAATACTAATAAGTTTTACCGAAAAATTGTTGTTAAAGAAGCACGACACGAGTTTTTCATTGATGAAAATGTTCAATTTCAATAACCTTTGTACCATTTGAAAGGATGTTAAGCACTTTGATTTGGCAGAGCGTTTATGTTGTGTTTGGTCACTATGGTCAGCAGACTTAGATGTATGCGTTTTTGGTCAAATTATTCTCCGATACCTACAGACGAAGCTTCTCAATATAGAACATTAAGATTATCACCATTGAATCACGCTGACCCATTGAATCATGATGAGCTCTCAGATATATATATTTTTCGAATTCCGGGAACGTTTGGTACAATATCACTCAGCTTGCACTTTTACCTGATTTTGCACTATTTTTGGATAAATTGATGTTTTTAACGGTCAACTACACACAACTTCGCAGCTTCTAATAATTTGCGCTAATTTTGCTAATCTGAGCAAGAATTGCTAATTTTCATTATAAAAAATGATGGTTTAGCGTCACTACTCCTCCCGACTGGGGGTGTGGACGGTGCTGACATGGTCAGCCTTTAATCTGGAGTGTTGTGATCTTTTAGTCCGGATGCATGCCCTTCCTGACGACTTCCAATGACGCTTTCGGTGTTTGACCTCTGGACCGAAAGATCACTAGGCCAAGCACTTAATCACTGTGCCACGGAGACCACAGGAAAATTCTATTGATAAAAATTCAATTTCTATATTTATAGTTCAAAAATATAAATTGGAAATTTTAATTGAAAAATGCAACTCAGCCCTCTAATAGTGCCTGAGTGATGAGAGATAAATAAAAGCAAGAGTTTCAGTAGTAGGAGGGGCTTAGAAGAAATACGGCAGTATGTCGCTGCACAACTTCATAGTAAGTGAAGAGTTAACTACTTGTAGTTGACTTGATGTCATCTCTACATTATCAATACTCACTAACAATTGGTTTCAATTACACGCTAGTCATCTTCAGAAGAATTTATCATTGATCAATACTTGCGATTCAAATTTTCATCACAGATGTGTAAACGATTATAAAGGAGAAGGGAAATGGAAATGGAAAACATTGTATGAGGCAAGTATTTAGTACTGGTCGCAAAGTACCAGAGCATAGTAAATACTGTGACTATAAAATGTTGAAAATTGGTTCATGTGTAATGTCAAAGATAACATGTGGCCCAGTGTTCAACATTTTATAGTTCGGTCACATTTTCTATGCTGCTGGTACAATGCAACCTAGTACTACATGATTCACACAATTTTTCCATTTCCACTTTCCTGATATTGTTTATACATGTGTAATATGAATTTGAATCTTATGTATTGATCAATGATACTCTCTTTCTACCTGAGGATGATCAATGCATTGTGATTTAGATCAAATGTTATTAAATCCTCCAACTCCAATTGTAATGAATATCTTCTCGTATAAGCGCAAAATGGTCATCACGTGCGCGAGTTTATGCTAAGTCACATAGTATTCGATGGCTTGCTGAGCATGTTTCTCTACGCAGTAAACCACACCTCAATAAAGTAATAATGACGGTCAAATCACCAAAAAAGTCAAATTACAGTTTAATTACACAAAAGAAAAGCTTCCTTGATTTGTTATAGGCCTATTCGCTCTTCAATGCTCACATGAATTGTAGACAGTAAATTATGATTCCTTAATATTGAACAAATAAGTTGCGTACAATACTTCTGCAAACATAAAACATGTGAAATGTTACGACCACTATATATGCACGCACAGTGCAGCAGTCCATATGTGCACTTAAAAGTACGAAATAAAGAATATTAGTCCTATACTGCTGCCTTTTAAAATTGGTGGCACGCTATCCTAACTTGGTTGCCCACCACTGCCATACAACAAAGTTAAGCAAGCTAATCTAGACATATTCAGAAATATGTACGTTTAGCAATTTCTCACCGGTATTGATGTATTTCACATTCACAGTCTTCATATGTTGCTCGACTTTCTTCCTGTGCTTTAAACATCTTTTTCAGGAGTTTTCATAATCATTGCTTACAGGTTGCCATCCATGCTATCCTAGTAAATGACGCATATATCACTAATGAAACAACTTTTGCAGGTAACAGTTGCAAGTTATCATACTCGTACCAGAATTTTCATATCTTTTTTCTGTTTCTTATGTTGTTGCATTTGTTACTTTTTATGCATAGGAAACATTATGCATTATGCAATTGAAACGCATAGGTACGAATCAATGTACAGTCTTGATTTCTGATTTCATGTAGTTAATCGAAGGGAGTGTTATAGCAAGAAAATCGAAAGATAAAGATTTTCAGTGTCCCTTCTAGGTCCTAGTCAATCGTTCAAAGTAGGTAGCCATGCTGTTACTATTTTCTTGAGCTCATCATTACGCATTGTGCTGAATATTGTAATTAGGTTGATCGAGCACTTATGCTACAGCGGTTTTGATATATTGTATGAAAAACAGGCTATTTTAAATGCAGGCTTCCAATAATTATAATAGTCTGACTTATTGAAGGCCATGTTCACAACGGTATACTCTTATCGCAAGAGCATGTTCATGCCATTTTAATGTGAGTAGTATAAAAAAAACGCACATTACTGTTGAAAATGCGCTCACTGTTCTGCTCAGGGATGTCAGCATTCCTGGGCAGCGCGCTCAGCTCCGGAGCTGGTTGATGCTCGTGGCTCGTGGATTGGTTAATTGTGTTGCATCTCCGACCGATCTTCCGTGTAAGTGAAAAGGAAGATGGTTGTCTATTTGTCATTTGTCATCATGGAATTAAATAGAACAGCTGTCTTGAGCTAGAACAAATTCAATTATCAAATTATCTCCATCTGAATATTTGCGATAAATCATCGTCAACAGGAAAATAGGATCACTGTGATTATAAAAGCATGAGCAGGACACGAATGACAAGGGTCAGCACGAGATCATGCACGATCAGCGCTTCACTGTCTCCATGTAGGTTAATTCGGTATGATAATGTGTCCGTATTTCCGTTGTTGAATCACTAAGGACGATGTAAGCTAAATTCAAACTGCTCGTGTGGGAGGAGTGGGTGATGCCTGTAGGAACACATCTGTTCTTCCCTTTGCACGTAGCATGTACTTAATATGCAGGCTTGCCAGTGGAAATGTTGAATGCAAGTAAAGAAAAGGTGTACAACATTCCAATAAGCATCTACAGATAATCAGGCCTTCATATCTTCATATCCAATGTTCAGCTGTCATTATCATAATAAGGTAGTCACAGTGATAATCATCTCACAAATCGGAACAGCATTAGTCTTAAGTGTGTTGATAGTTCCGTTACGACGTCCTGTCAATGCCAGTACTGAGTTCAATGAATGCTGTTTATTGAAGCTTGCAAGATATGAAGCTAAATGTGACATTTAGCAAATATATTACGCACCCGCTTTTTATGTCTGCGGTTTTTCTGCATTTGTGTGATAATAGCCTTATAATGGAAGAATGAATGCCTCCGTTATGTTGAATATTTAGAATAATGCTTCTGAAATTTCGAATGGATCGGTGAACATGTGCATCAGCAGCCGTAGAGTCTGTGTTTTGTCCTACAAGTCAGTACTGATTGAAAAATGCTTAGCTGTTTAAGATATCTATAAAAATGTAGAACAAGTGAGTAAGCTGATGGACTGTGCAACAGCCTCAATTTTGGATGGCTGAGTCGGCGTTCATGTACACAAGGCACCCCTCCACCTCATATTCAAAACCTCAAATTCAAAACAACTTTTTCTCATAAAATGTATTTTGTATTTCAGCGTCAAGCGGCCGGCATTCACTTATGCGCTTTAGTTGTTACATGCGACTCTGGAGTGGAAGCCTTAATATTCGCGATACATGCCCTTGTCCAACCGAGACCATTTTATTTAGGTCCTTGTGAGCCAGACATGTTTCAGCGGTCGCTTGATCCTACTCCACAAAGCCTCTACGTGATTTGCTGTAGCACTTGTAGAAGGATCAACGGACCTTTCGGAATGATTGACCGTCATATGAGTGAATCCATGCTAAACAGGCAGAGATAATGGTCGCTCCGAGAGTATAGCATGCATTGATCGTGGCAAAACAAGACTATCATGAGTTATCAGACATAGATATCTGAATATCAGACCTGTCAAACTGCGAAACAAATCAGAATCTCTAATTTGTCATTGCGAACATTAGCAATCATGAATAACAGGCGGAAAACGAATTTGAGGGGAGGGTTGCCTTGTGTGCATGTCCTCCGGCTGAGTCCAACCTTCGATCGGTTACGAGGCCATTGAAAACACCTATAGCAATGAGATTGTCGACTGCAGATGATAGCTGATTTAATAGCAGACTGTCATAGAACTTTTGACAGTCCATTCAACAGAGACTATAGATTGAACCGTGCAATGATTAAGAACGTAGCATTACCTTCCCGTACAAGAGGCTTTAAACGTGATTCCATAGTCTACTCTGCTCACGGATAGCACATCTTGTCTTCGATGCGTTGACGACAATTCACTCCTCGATGAGAATGCGCATCAACACCATCGAAGCCACTGACATGTCACCTTAGAAAAACATGAATTTTACCTTCAATTTTTTTAAGAAATCTTCCACGCTATTTTAAATTTTTGGGTGAATATGTCTATTCTTCTGCTTCCAATAGTTTCAACAGTCTCATTAGCTTGTGATATTTGTATTCAGCCAACTTCTACCGTCCATGCAGTATGGTTGAATGCTCTTTCTTTAACAACAGCATACCTCGCATGCCGTAACAATAGCAGGATGTAAGGATTTTACTTATCGATGAAAGCATCATATCATCAATGTATTTACTATGTTTCTAACTCTGTTGAATGTCGTATCCAGACGTCACGTGTTCACGACCTGCTTAGACTATCCGACAGTCAGTCTAAAAGATGGTTAACACCTCGACCCAATGATATCTTAGACGCTACCAAATGAATATAAATAAACAATTTCATATAGCGGCTAAGTGTAATATGTAGCAAGATTACGTCAATTTAATTTTCAACGCATTCGCGTTTCATTAAATTATATAAAAGTTATTAATGAATTCTCTAGCTTAAAAATTTCACAAATGTCGGTTAGTAGCCATTAGGGATTAACGGACACTATTACACGTATTTTCTTAATAGACTTCTCTTAGTATACACTTGCAAACACAAGTGGATCCGAGATCTCTTTTGTAGTGGTGAATGTACTTATGGTGTCAAGTGTGATCGAATTTTCTTAATTTGTTGAGAATGTCGGTCAGAAACTTTTGTCTCATTCTAGAAGATTGTTCTAAGATCTGAATTATTTCAGTGAACCATATCACGTTATTGAATCTTTGTGCTTTGATTAATAAATGCTGGCAGGAGAGCCTGCGGGTCGTTTGAAGAGTAGAGATGTAACCGATCACCGGTTCGGTTCGCTGTGAAAAATCAGAACAGCAGCACCGGCACCTGCTCTGCCGTTCCGCTTTGAAAAGTCAAGCCGACTGTACCTGTGCCTGCTCACCTTTCTACTATGAAAAATCTGACTGGCAGTACCGGTACCTGCTCTGATGTTCTACTATGGATAATCTGACCGGTAGCACCGGTGCCTACTCAACCGCTCTACCATAGAAAATCATAGAAAGCCAGTATCGGTGTCTGCTCAACGTTCTACTGTGTAAAGTCAACCCATCAGAACCATTACAGTGTGGATGAGAAGTTCATGAGGGCATTTGAAAATCATGTTTTTTCAAAATCGTGAAATGCATGCAAGATGTCAAAAGGTTATATAGTTCTTATACCAGATGTTATTCCTACATCGCAGTTTTCGGTTGAGGAGTTTATTCATCGAATGCTTCTCATTCATAGACTTCCATCCACAAGAATTGGTCGTCGACAGGCAAAATAATGACGAAGACGCAGCACACTTCCCAAAGTGTTTGAATACTTGGTGGGCCGGAAGTGACTATATTTCAAATTATTGCAAACTCGTACATGCGTGTAGAATGCACTCGTATGCCTGAGAAGAATCAGCCTCTGCGGATGATGAAGAAATTGTTTTCATAAACGGATATGCAGTTTTTGCGACATAAAAAGTCAAGAATATGGTTATCTGGTTAAAACAGAATCTTCATTCTTGATGGATACCGTGAGAAATTTCAGTTTATATATGCTAATTGTGTAGTGCGTACCTCAAATTTACCTCGGCATGGCTGCAGTTTTTAACGGGGAGTTGTCTCCATGTTGAGAGATGTGAACTAGGTCTGCTGATGATTCCTTATATTGTTTGAAATGGTGGCTATTCAGATATGTTCCCCTTTTTTTCAATTGAGGATGCAACTTAATAAATAATCATTCAATTTGCACTGAAGCCATTTTTATCTTTCTATTGCTCATTTGGCTACAAAAAGCAGTTAAAAAGCAACAACAATATCGCTCAAAATGTATCGCAAATGCACACTTGCTATTTTTCACGTTGACGATACTACCAGAATAAGCACTCACTTTAAGTTTGTCGATTAGTCCGTAAATTGTCTGCATGTGTGCTCCACTGTCCATAACATGCAGCTATGCGGATTCTGATTTGATAAGTGGTTTTTTGAAAGGATTAGTTCATTCCACAGAAGAAGGCAGATAAGAAAAAGCACTCACTTGCAGTTCTTGAAATATCATTTGCAACCGTTAATCAGTCTTCTGATTCTGGCATAATCCTACTGAGAACGGGCAGTTTTGTCAGTGTCAGGGAACTGGGGGAGGGGGGGAATGATGGTTGAATTGCTCCTCTGATTTTGATTTTCCAATCACTGACATTGGCCGTGCTTTATATTTGGCGTATGTATTCTCCCTTCCCAAGTGCTAAAAATAATGACTGCATACTTCTTTATGTAAACAAATATCGGTACTTCTATTCTTCCCCCATATTTTTCAAGTTTTCCAAAATCATCAAATTTCGCAAAGTTAGACACATTGGGTTTAGAAGAGACTTGATCTGTCACTGAGTGACACTACAACATGACTGAGAAGTCTTACTTGAACCCTGGGATGAAGGATTGGTACCTTGAATACTCCGTTAGAATACAAGGTACAGCTGTGATCATAAACTTCGTGTGATTGTTGTCTACAGACAAATGACGAACTGTTGTCTTATTCTGAGGCTGTAAATGTTCTACAAGTCAGATAAGAGGAGTTTTACACACTCAACGGTATGCGACGTTAGTGAGGCTGCCCGTAGGAGCAAGAGAAGGTCATTGACGATGTAACACTTTCGGTGTCAACAACAGAAATGTGGGGGGCGGGAAAGAATAGAAGTACCCAAATATCCTGTTAAGCGAGTGATCTTAAGTGTCCAATTTCTACACTTACGGTGACAATTGCGAGAATTTTGATTAATTAGAGGCATCTGCTTGACTGGAACGAAAAAGCGTTAATTATCTTCGTCTCGTGTTTGATGATAATCTTCAATAAAGCGTTTTATTGTGTCACTCGAGATTTTGATTGGATTGACATTAACCACAAAGATTATTTGCAACTGCAAAGCTCAGCTGATCAGCGATGGCGTGATGAGATGCCCGGCCAGTTTCTGTAGTAGCAGCAGCAGCTGATGGTCATGGTCATGTCACGCCATTGCATTATTGTCCCTTTTCGTCATGAACTTTGATTATAAATGACATTCAAAATCGTAATCGAAGTGTTTGCGCGCGTGTCATCGTTATTCTTATATTGTGTTCAGTTACTAGTTCAAGTCTTTAATTGGAGTAGTGCCAGATAAAAAATATTCTTTTATTGTTTGTGATTTTGAGGGTCCATCATGCCGATTAACCTCCATTCAAACTGACTTCGACAAACTGCGAGTGAATTGAGGTAAATGTCCTTTAAGAAAGCTTTCTCTCATCATGGTTGAAAGATATATTACGTAATCTGTGAATTCATCCGGTTTCTTCCAATTGGTGAGTAGATACTCTAGATATAGTATCAAAGATATATAGCATGTTAGGAGACTTAGGTTAAGAGTTTCCATCCCATATGCGACCAACAGTGTAAAGAATCGTCAACTATCATTTTTTGTAATAGATAGATTTTGTAATTGTTTCAAGCCGATTTGTCATAACTCATGATCAAGTATCGATTTCTGATAAGAGTGATAAAGGTTCCTCTGATAAGCTGGCTTTAGAACATCCTCCAGTCGCTATGCTTGCATGTTTCAAACAGCTGTATAGATCATGCAAACGAGATTGTGAACCTTTGCACCAGGAGTACAGAGTGGGAGTCTGGGAGGAATTTTCGACCCGGGCACTGCCTGGGCTCGTTCGCCAAGATCCGGGCTCATTCTCTGCCCGGTGAAGTTTTCCACTTTTCGGCCCGGGCCGTGATTTTCTAGTTAAAGGCCGAGGCCCGCGGTCCTTTTTTTACTCAAAGTTAGTAGCCATTTGAATGCAGTAATAGATTGTATTATAATCAATTGCCATATTTCGATATTCACTCAAGATGTTTTTCTGATCTAAATAAGGCATATGGGCATCCACAAGCTCATACACGCAGTCACCAGCCACATTAATGCAATTTTTTATAAATATAAGAATGATGTAGTAACATGTATTCATATTCGGAAATATAATGTATTACTCATTCAAAATATGCAAACGCGTGCTTGCTTTTCAAATCGCAATTATTACTCTCAACCGCAAAGGAAATGGTCATGCTATCAATAGTCTATCCCACCAATACCATGCTGTGAAGGTTATGTCACATCAGGCAGAAATCACTTTTCATGACTACTTCTATGGAGAACGTGCTAGTTTTCGAATCATTGATAAAATTATTTTTAGGTAGAAGGGAGAAGATTATGCGTGTGTGTCAGGGACATAGCGGTAGAATATCTTGCCTGTGATTTTTCGGGCTAATACCAGGGTTGTCGGTGGGAATGGGAAACCCATGGGATTTCCATGGGATTTTTTCCCTTAGGGATGTGATGGGAGTGGGACGATGTACTGAAACCCACTTTCCCATGGGAAAACCGTGGGAAATTTATATATCGCTGATTGAAAAATTTTAGTGGTTATTTTAAGGAGAAGTTAATCTCATTCATTGTGATGAAGCATTCATTCGCTGTTAAAGCGTTGTTCTGAAGTGCTAGCAATAGCAACATGTAGAAATTAGGGGCTGTGAAAATACCTCGTCTGCTCGAGTGTATTCAGGGTAGAGGTATATATATATGATTAGGACATTGGGGTTTTGAGCCGTTTTTGACATCACCGAGGAGGTCCGAAGACATGACATGTAATGCTAGGACCTATATGTCATTTATCTACGCCTACATGTAATCTAACAACTTCAATCAGTAAAACTTTATTGCCGGTATGCTTGAAAGTCGGTCTAGGGCCTCCCTAGAAGGAAAAGGAATCTCGCGGACATGTCCTCTTTCAAACCCAATGAATAAACTTCAAGAAAAACTTCGCATGTGTATAGGGTCTATGGTCCAAGGATAAGGCGTAGGAGCCCATAGATATAATAGCATCTCGATGCTAATCTCTATGCTAGCATCTCCATAGAAGGCCTATAAAGGCGAATGTTGTTGCATCTTATTATGATATTCAAGCCTCTGTATACATGTCCATCCTATTATAGGACCTTTCAATGAAGATCGATAGCATTCTCGTGGATGGGATGGGAATAGAAACATTTTTTTCTGCGGGAATGGGATGGGAACGGGACAAAGAATTCCGTCCCACCCGAAAGCCTGGCTAATACTGTCCGACAAAACAGTCAATCGCTTGCCCAACATTTCGCATGCGATAAAATCCCCATGCCGGTTACACTTCCCATAACGCCGTCCGCCCTCTAGATAACAGGGAAGATCTATTCTACCTCTATGGTCAGGGACCGTCCTATCCTAAGCATCAATGCCTAATGATGTGCGCACATTAGCATTCGTCATGATTGGCGTGAATTGACCAAATTGAAATCTATTGTGCATCTTCGCAGTATGTAGTCCAGCAGTCAGAACGAGTTTCTGCAGGGAATGAGACCGAAAATGTGACTTTCACAGAATGATGTCCACCCTGTGCCTACTGCGAATCTGCACGTCTGCCGAGTTCTAGTTAGTTCCTCTTCTTGTCAGACACGATCGAAGAAAGCACACGTAAATCCAATGGGAAGCAGATTGCAGTTTTTTTGGCAAAAATGAAATTTTCTATGTTTTCTCTTATCAACTGAAAAGCATTAAGTGTCTAGCCATAATTTCTGACATGGAATATTTTCTTGTCATTTCCTATCACGTTCATGAGCGTCTATCTATGAGGCTTCACACATAAAGATTTGGTAAGCCTCCTGCTGTCGCAAGTACCAACATGCTGGCCCACTTTATCCACATTCTCGCATGCATCGCCGATCAGAAGTATGATAATACCACATACGGATTGATAGGCAATGACCTGAAGATAACGGTAATCATTGCATTCATCTTTACTGATAGCAGAGAGGATGGAAGATATCGATAATCACTGACTCACGGAGTCTCAGTTTTGCGAAACCATGAAATTCGACAAGTTCGTCGATTGTGACAATTTTCTGAGGCTTGTGCACTTGACAAAACAGTTCTCAGAATGATATAGGAATTCTATAAATAGATATCGCTATTATGTAGGCTTTCCTATTGATTCCGGTTTTGAGGTCTGTTTGCACAGAATGTACATACATTCAGATGAGAAACCATTTCTCTTTGCAACCTGAGATGCAAACGTGTAAAAGCAAATTATTTCTATCAACCAAATCAGAACTTAGATAGCGACCTGTTCCTCTTCAGTTAATCAGAGCATCATCGATTGTATATTGCTTATTATGAATGAATATTTGTAGATATGAGCATACCAGGGAGGCTGGGTTTAGCAACGCCGGCCAGTCGGTTAATTTAATTAGACCCATGGTGACTGTTGACGACATTATGAGCATGTAATCAGCAAGAGCATGTAAATGTAACACAATTTGAGAGTATCTAGACCACAGAATTAATCTAAATCTGTGATCTAGACACGTGTTTTGTGACATAAATATGAAACTGATAAAATATGAAAATATAAATATGAAACAACTGTTCTTTAAACTGATAATAAATTATTACCGCCAACTTATACATGCAGTTCAAACCCTACTTTATCTCAAATAAAGTTTCCAGAATCATGTATTCTTGCCTGTATGAAGTTTGGAAGCATTGCGTGTTCCTCAACCTATCTATTGTAAAATTATTCCAGATGATGAATAAATTCACTGCATGGGATAGTTTGCATAACACGTGAAACTTGAAGATGCAATGGATAATGGATTTCAATGCAACCTAAGGCCTACTACCCGAACATTTGACAGTGGATCGTGGGTAATTGTTTGATAAGCTGACTGTATGCCATAGATTTTAATTGACGTAGGTACAGCGACACTGCCGCTCGGTCTTCGGACACTCACTGAAATGAAAAATTTATGACATGTTTGGCGAGCTCATTGTTCCAGATTCTTACAGGTCAGCTCGTGGTCATCAATGTAAACTCAAAAGATCTGAATTTAAACTGTAGTGGAGAGAGTTCTCAATTGACGTCGCAAATCACTAGAATTCCCTCACAAGTGGAGAAGTAAATCTCACTTCAGTGAATCCCTTTAAGTCAAGGTTGCACGTCGCAGACAAAACATTTCGTAACATCATCACAGCCAGTCATCAAATTGTATATCTCAGAACTTTTATGGCTAGAAAAACTTTTATTATATTGGAACTTAGAATTTGTTGACCGCTCAAAGCTTTCTTGTGGAGGCGGGATATAGGCATATGCATGTATTATTATTGCATCAATGTTTTTGTAACATCAATGCCCGTCTGGGTCATTATTTTGACTATTTGTTTTCAAATTGTTTGTGTTTGTTTGACTTTGAAAAAGCAGGTTACATTATCAAAAATTGTAAAGTAGGTCTACAACTCATCAGATAGATTAGTAAATAAGTCATTATGCCTGTTACTGCTCATCGCACAAAACATGATATCAAAGTGCGAATAATTGCATTCATTGTATGATGTTGTATTATAATAGGTAGCTCTCACTTATCCGGAGTACGGGATGACCTACCATTCATGCACTTCACGTATGCTGTGTGGAAATTGAATAATGTTTTGGCACAAGTTGACCAAATAATGTCAGACGATCAAAGCCTTAACCAACCGG
Organism: Prostheceraeus crozeri; assembly: GCA_907163375.1. Lineage (NCBI taxonomy): Eukaryota > Metazoa > Platyhelminthes > Polycladida > Euryleptidae > Prostheceraeus > Prostheceraeus crozeri. Next base: position 312,112 of record CAJQUW010001043.1, read on the forward strand.
TATACAGTGACGCAAGCCAACGTCCCATCCGCGGCCGGCCGGTTTTGATGACGCCAGCTCGGCCGTCAAAACCCCGACCAGTTCCAACCCTGGAGCCCACCCAACATGGAGTTCTGTACATGCATTTGCATGTACCAAGTTGCTTATCAATTGACTGCGTCTGATCCGATAGACATGTCTTCTAAATTCCCCGGAATTCTGGCTTACCTCCTATTCGACACATTAGACGTTTATTCGCAGACTATTTTTTTTATTCATGCGAGTCAACTGAGTCAAACCTGAGGTGCATGAGGCTGGGGGCTGGCTGGATGAGATGGCATGAGCCCATAGTTAAAATAAAAAAATTTCGTTGCGATACGCGCATCAACAAAAAAAAGTAAAAAAAATTGGAACAACAAGAACAACGTGGACGTTGTTGCGCTGTCATTATTGAAGGCAGAACGTCATTGCTGCTTCTATGAAGCAATTTTAGCAATTTTAGCTTTCAGCACAATTTTGCTGCGCTATTTAATATATAATAACTCAATAGGCAATCATGGAAGATAGTCATGTTTTTATCATGGCCTAAAAATGTCTATTGAGTTATGAAAAGGTTGCCCCTGGTTTACACCAAGAAAATGCATTTTGCAGGTATGTCGTCAACAGAAAACAGTTTTGACATAACACTAAGAAAAGTCAATGAGTTTAAGGACCCAGATTTGCAGAAGAACAAGAAAATGCAATAGAAAAATCAGAGTGAATACCGATAAACTCAAGCCATAGTTTAGCCGTGAAACTGCTTTTAGACATGCTTTTAAATGCGTTGTGTTTTTAAACTATAATTGAGATCCTAGCAATTGATGAGTTTGAAATGGAACAGTTGATAGACACATTGGTGCTTTATCCAACACTGGAGTAGATTATGACAAATGAAACAGTAGTGGTCCATGGCATTTTAGAGAGGCGATGCGAAGGTTTAGAATGCTCAAAAGAAATTTAGTAGCTATCAGCTTATACAAGTAGTATTGTACAATTGAAAATAAACAATAAAAAATGCCGGAATTAAAAGAATTAAGCAAAAAGTCTGAAAATCAAAATTCATGATGTATTTTGTTCTAAAGCATTGAAGAACATGGGTTTTCAAACCTTGATGTGAGACTCAAAGCCACACAGATGTAGTTTATTTTGTGTAGTGTGGTGCAGCACCGCTTCTTATCATACGAGTACATCGAATCATTTCAAGTGTCTGTGAAAGCCCAGTCCCCCCCCCCTAAAGGTGATTATATCCTCGAACTTCGGTTTTTGCAATGGAATGCCTGATTGTTATCTTGTGTTTCAGGTGTCCACTACTGGTACTTGCCTTGTCTGCCTCGTGAAGATTTTCATGTATGACGTGAGTGATTCTTGAATTTATTTCGGAACGTTATTATTTCCCTGTAAATGTCTAAAAATAATTGGTCAATAGATACTGCAATGATATTAGTGTTTAGTGTTTGTGTGAGGAACATTGAACATTGAGGTTTGTAGTTTATCGATGTGTCCAAAGCGGAGAATTTTACAGATGGAGGACGGCCCAGAAAAACGAGGCACAAAGAGCATTCGAAGGCCATTAATCATGAAAATAACAATAGTGCGCTTTGCAACCACCTGAGACAAACATGGGGGAGGGCGGCAGCATCAGTAACTTTTAGGTCGGTCTCATTCTCAAATTGCGCAACACTCGACATGCAATAATAGCAGAAGCAGAACCAATAGCACATCTCAAACCTACGATTAATAGGAAACATGAACTTCTAAACTACAACCTCCTTTGCAGTTTTGCAGACACACATACTATCAGCACACTTCTTGATATGTAAGCAACTTATGCCTTCGACTAAATGCTTCACATAGTTACATCACGTCTGTTGCCATCGACCGTTTGAATGCGGTGGACTCCCAAGACCCGTCTGTGAATTTACTTGTGTGACTTTTTAAATTAATATGCTTCTGCCGGATTTTATTGAACAAAATGTGGTTCGGTTTGCAAACTTTGTTGTCGTTTCGTATTATGTTGTGAGCAGAAAGATCAATAAATAATCCAGGGCTACAGATTACAATTGTTTAGGCAAAAAGAAGTGGAAAAACTGGTTTTCCTAAAACAAACTGCGATTTGTAAGAAATTACCAACCCGGGAAACTTAAAGACATATAACCTTACCACAGACAAATGCATTTTGATTTGAAGAAGAATTTCTTCATTACTTCTTGTATGAAATCTTCCTCGAAAAATATTCTGAAACAATAGGACATTTTTAGTGTTAGAAATTTGTTTCCAAGGGTTTTGCTATTAAAATGTTTTAGGAACGTGGTGAAAACTGGATGTACAAGGTATTTCAACACGGCATTTATGGTTTACAAGGTGAGATTTGGTTGTTTCTTAACAGCTACCAAGTTCAAATGGAAAGTTGTCACAAAGTAACCTGATAATCAAGTTTTACATTACCTGAGGAGAACTGTTTTATGTAAAGTCATTCCTGTACTTGCTTAAAAGTGATTATGTCTGTTGAAATTTCCTTTGAAGTTTCCAGGTTCAATTGAATTTGGTGTTTTGGTCAAGTGTAGATGTAATATCACCGCAAGCGCAAAGGCTAGCTAGCAGTCTTTCAAATTAGGATAAATGTGATGGTTTATCGCCACTACTCCCCCATATTCGGTCTTAGACGATCATGATGATGACATACTGAGACTGTTATCTCGATTGTTGTGATCTTTTAGCCCAGATTTCTTTCTTGCCGACTTCCAATGACATTTCCGGGATCAAGCACTGGACAGAGGAATCGCTAGGCCAAGCCTTTAACCACTGCACCACGGAGATTCAAATAAAGAAGAGTAGAAAAAAATCAATGGCTATCAAATGTGAATACAATCAATGAATCAAATGTAACTCATATCAATATTTCTTTGTTATTGAAATCAACCTAGAATTGCCAATTAAAAGTATTATCGCACTTCTTATGTGCATGTACGCATTGTTTTTACACAAATATAATTATCGCTTTGCAAATAAGTGCTCTTAAGACCCTAGCTCGACTAAAAGCGTGCTACTAAATTGAGAAAAACGAAAGAAACATCACTAGTCTATGAAGCTGTGGTCTGGTGGCTGAATGTGATGGTAACTGTTTTCTCGGTTGTGGGTTGAAGTATCCATGTACAATGTACATGTATTTGAATACGTTCTTTGACGTCAACATCGGATTGATGCCATAAGTAGTAATATGCTTATAATTCATCTGATCAAAGTGTCAATGATCTGCAGTATATTTTGTACTATCATGATGTCCATTCGCAAATCCCTTTTCTTCGGGGATTTCGAGTATAGTTGTCGAAATCCTCTGTTAGCGGATTTTGCCCTTGTATTTTAGTTATTTTGGTTTATGATATTATGGTATGTGCGGTATTGATGTTGCTTTCATTTTTTATTTTGTAGGACATACATGTATTGTATACTTGATAGAAAAACCACTTGCATGTAAGTTCAAGTACGTGAAAAATCAAAAACACACGACTGCTGACGCTGCTGAAGATTTCAAGAAACATAATATAAAGCACAGTGTTTATAAAATTAGGCCTACATGAAATATAGGTCTGCGTAGATGTCAAATATATTTTGCACTCAATTCTAGAGAGCAAAAATGGCACGGATTCATTACTTCTTTTTCATGGGTATCTAATTATCGCTTTCAATTCTTCATGCAGACACTTTACTTCTGCATCCCAATGCATTTAACACAAGTGTGTGATACTTTTCCAATGTTAGCCATGTTTAAATTCCATAATTAGACAATCAAATTTGCTTATAATGGTTGATGTTCGGTCTTGAGGATCATGAAGTCTCAAACAACTTCACGCGTAATTAAGTTTAGTGGTAGTGATGAGTACAATTTGTATAAATACACTTGCGATATTTGCGGAGTTTTATATCGGCCGCAAATTTATAACCAGGCATCTTGAACACAAGAGAGCCATCAATAATCGCTCTTCTACCAGCGCTTTGTTTGATAATTTGGCGTGCAAGCATAATAGTTTAGGCGGCATCGGAAATTTCCGGGTCGATTTCATTGATAAACTCATGAACACTCGAGACCACTGAATTAGATTGTTTAAACGTATCACTTTGCTAGAAGTGCAAACTGATTAAAAACGATGGCACATGCAGGAACTTACTAAGTGGGCAATAAGAAATTTTTAATGCCTTGCAGAGATAGGAAAAATAGTCGTGCGTTGTTTACGGATTGCTGTGAGTTCCTTCAAAATACTCACATCGTCACGAGTCCTTCAGATTCTAAGAATAGAGATAATTGCGTAATAGTTTCCTCGATAACGTTAGCCCTTCCGATCATTGCTAGAAAAGTTAGCAGGCGCACGAAAAAACGCTCGCAAATTTCTCTGTAGAACTTGATATTGTCTGTGTCTCTTTGCTGTGTGATCCGGTTGACAACAGTCATTGAAGCTTCATGCAATTTGGCGTGTTTAATATTGAACTGGCTTGTCATGGTTTCGATTGCTATGGTATTATATCAGCAGATTGTGCCGTTTCATTATCGTTGTCTTCATTTTTCGAGCATAAAGTGAAAGCACTCCCTCTTTTTTATAATCGTCTATTGGTAAAGGTTAAAATAAAATATCGTTACAGTGCCCTGACGTTTCGTCCTGCAAGGACTTGTTCACAGGTTTGACAAAGCCATGTACGGGGTTTGAAATTGGCTTATAAATACGAATGACCACTCGTCAGCTCCTGTTTGCGATTAATGCAAGGGTGATGAATGCTAATAAGCTTCGCTTCAGCAATACGGGTAGAAACTGGATCATTAAGACATTGCATTATAATGATGTCAAAATCATCAATAGTTAAAATCGACCAATAATGGTTTTTATATATATTTTATTTTAACCTTTACCAATAGACGATTATAAAAAAGAGGGAGTGCTTTCACTTTATGCTCGAAAAATGAAGATAATTTATCACCTCCCGTGCATCGTCATCAACCATCATTATCGCTGCATGTTCTGATGTTTCCTTTCTAGTCAAACAGAAGAAGAGACGACCTGTTTAATTATGTGCTCGAGACACAGCATTCTGTGAAGCAAAAGCCGTCACACAGCTTAAGCCTACAATCAATTAGACACACGAATTACATTTCTACAGTCTGAATTCGCATTTCAATCACCTTTCATTGGACAAGCATCACACTTCTTAGTATCACTCATGGTTCTTTATAAACCTTCACATAGCGGCTGCCGACACCGCTATACTATATCGACCTCAAAAGGCGCAGGACGCCGAAGGCTCGTCTCGATTTGCTTTAGCTATAAACTCTTATCACTTCGAGACCAAAATTGTCTTCCCCCGGGAGTTTGCACAACATGAATTGTCATAATGCCACAGAATTAGATTCATCTGCGCGCAGATAGACAAAATATTTAATTTTGTGCATAATACAAACTGGAAACTATCCCGGTGCCTGATCAATTATGAAAACCTTGATACCATAGTTATGGAACAGTCATTCACACTAATTTACTAGACACTAACACATACGCGCATGCAAAATTTGTATAGATTTTTGTGTTTTTTCTGTCAGTAAAAACCAGTCCTACATCAGTCTCTTGAGATGCTTTGCTTATCTTGCCCAATCGCAAGAGAGCATTACGTTGTTACATGTTTTTGAGATATTTATTGTAAAAAATCCGATTGCTGTTTCTGCATTTTCCATTATCACTTAATTTAGCCTCATTTTCACAATTGTTGTTTTTCTTTGATTCACTTATAATCCAAATCAGAATATATTTATTGCATAATTGAGTTTGCAAATGGATTCCTTATCTACACGATATGTGAGCGGATATGATAGTCCAAAGTTCTAGTTTACGACAGAGCGTGATAATGGATGCACTATGCATTATGACAATTTCACGAGAATTCCATAGTTAAGCAGAAAAATGACACATCAATTTGTACTAAATGAAATCATAACAGTATAGTGTAAACTGATCGTTCTGTGTACAAATGATTTGAAATGACGGTTGGCATAGTGTGTTCTCAGTGGCGCATTGGTTAAGAGCTTGACCTTGCGATCTCTTGGCCAGTATCGAGCAGGGATGCGGAGTCCTATCATTTTGATAGGACTCCGACTCCGGGGGTTGATAGGACTCCGACTCCGGGTGGCAAGTATATATAGCCTAGTTTTTTGAAAAATACTGGTAACCTACATCATAGATCATTATTGGCTTATCTGAACTTATCTTTAGTGATCATTGCTGCATCAATTATATCAATCATTTTCGATGTAGTTTATCAAATGTCGCTTTAAGTTGGATGCATGCGACTCGGCTCCTCCCATCTTGTTGATGTCTGCTTCACACGGTTTTTCTCCAGTCTCTACCAGACAGGAAAGTCCCTCCTTCAAAAAATATGAGTACACTTTCGATTTTGATATGCTCTTTAGAGGAGACATAGCACACGATTAACGTGAGGGTAAGAGGATAATGTTCACAAACAGACTAGTATTTCATTTTTGTCTCCGATGTGACCTTTGGTGCGTATGTGTGATCGAGGCTAGGAAGGCTTGTCTTCTCTACTAAGTAGCCGAGTGAAACGGCAATCCTTTTTTCACTATCACGGTTCATTCCTTCAACTATTGTAAGCTTTGCATGTTGTAGCAGTGTCTCTGTACTTTTGTTTGACGGAGAAAGTTGACATGAAGACAGTGACAGCTATGCACGAGGATAAATAATTTGTTTGTATTATATTTCGGGTCTTGTTATAGGCCGGAGTCCTATCATTTGATAGGACTCCGACTCCGCATCCCCGGTATCGAGCCTCAGAAATATCATTGGAAGTCTGCGTGAAGGGCAACCGGGCTAAAAACATCCCAACGCTTCAGAAGCGTCTGACTGCATCATAGCCGTCCAAGCTCCCAATACTGAGATGAGTGTGACGTTACACTTACATGTCACAAAATTGACTTTTCATTGGGTCACCAAATCGAACAGTGTTTGGTGAAAACTTTGAAAAAACAAGTAGCTAAAATTCACGAAACCGTAGGTTACGCGGTGTAGCTTTAAAATGATCCGCAGCAAATTGCGACTGTCAAGAACTGTGATATTTTACACCGAATACCTTTCCAATCCTGTCTGCTTCTAATTGACACTTTAATAGCTCGAACACTCGGCAGAAAGACACAACTTAACCTCCTTGTCGAGAAGATCAGCAAAAAGTGAAATGAAAAATATTCTGGATAAATAGAGGGCATCCCAATTTCACTCAGCAGTCCCAGTGCGGCGCATTTTTCTTACGGAGTGGAAATTGTGTCAGATAATATTTTCATGATATCTTCTAACCGCTGTTTCGCCATTAGATAGATATATTCGCATAGTGTCTGTTTCAAACTATTTCGAAAATGCGAAGGAATGGAAGGTAAACAGACTGCATTCAACAACCATCATCACCTTAACAAACCAAACAACAATAACTGAAATAGATACAGAACACATCACCTGCCGCATGCCAGCTAACATCACCGTCCTTTCGTTCACTTCATCAAAGTACTTCATACAAAGACGTCTAGATTGGCTTGTTAGGAAACTTTACGTCATAGATGAGATTCATTGCTTGAAATAGTATAAAGAAAGGATCAGTTGACAGACAAGAGATTTTCACCACTTGATGACAGAAGAATGACCTTGAATTAATGGCCTGACATGGTACGGCCGGGAGTCAGTTGCTTCTTAGCTCATTCACCTCGGATTTAGTGTCGTATTATTTAAATGATACGACGAACTTAAAGAGCATTCCGGATGAAGTCTGAGGTTTGATCTTGAACTGCAGCAATTAATCGCTTATTCAAAGGAATTTCGTGTTAAAAAGGTATCTTGTCATGAAATAGTTAAGAAGTTATTGTGCAATTATCATCATAATTATATAATTTGGTACTTATGGGTTATCTCTCACCCCACTTTTCAAATTTGTCTAAAATCCTTAGAAATGAATCAATTGTCTCAAAACTTTAAGAACACGTGAGGATGCTTTCTACCCACATACAAAAATTTGTGCAAATCGGACAGGAACTTATTTTAGTTAGGTTCGATAACTTGAAGTGCAGCGATGTTTGCAACTTGATCTGATTTCTTCTGACCTCATCGTCCTAGCAGAAAGCACTTGAGGTCAACAAACTCGTGAAGTGATTATGACCAGACCACATTCCTTGCACTAACACTTTTTACTTTAAAAAGGTGTGGCAAGGTACTGGTCGTGGGAAGACTTCAAATAGCAGTGGGTGAGACGAAGAGGGAGCGAGAACAATACACACACGAGTAACAATAATGCGTCAAGCAGACGAATTCAGATCAAGCTGCTGACATCGCTACACTACACGTTATCGTCTCTAATGCGGAGAGTACTCGTCCGATCTGCATAAAGTTTTGTATATTGGTAAAAAACATGCTTAAGTGCGTTCATCTGAAATTTGGTGACGATTGAAAACCTGGGAGTGAGATGTCCCATAAGTACCACATAATTTTGTAAGAAAATCGATGAGCGCAACGAATTGGTAAAAATATATTGGATTATCAAGAAAGCAGCTACTATGATGATCTTTGCGCTTTTGTACTGAATTCAATTTTTTATTGACTGATTAAATATTGACTTTATAGTATCACAAATATGCCACAAATAATATAAATTCCTTTAGGAATCAACTTCCATAAAATAAAATAATAATTCTCTGAACAAGTAATCAGAATTTTGTCCTCAAGAATAATCGAGAAAATCCGTCTAAAATACTCATTGCGAGTGGTTTGCTCTTATTTGACTTCGTTTCAATATCTGTGCATGTCATCATTGCCACGAATGAAATAGATCTGTAAACAAATGCACAAAATATCGAAGCAGAGAAATCAGAAGGTGGTTCAAGATAAAGAAGGAGTAATAGTAAAAGCAGTTAAATAGATAATATGCAAAAAGTATAATAATAGTATCAATAGTATAATAATAAAAGTAATAATAGTATCAAAAAGTGATGGCAATTCAAGAAAGAAAGACGAAATGTAGACCAAAAGACGTACAAAAAGAATTAAATACTTTACGCAGTATTCATAACACGATAAAATTTGAAAAGCTAATGAAATTGATTAAAAAAAGTACTATTAGCATGCAGAATTATTTATTTTACATATATCAGTGTCTTATATTATTCATTATAATTAATTGAGACTATTTATATTTTCATGTTTTTTTCATCTATTATATATTTTTTTTATATTTTGCACATCTGTTTATAGTTCTTTCCCATCCATTTCTTAATGTACAATTTCTCTACATATCATTTTCATTTTGACTCTCCTTTGTTACTTTGCCTCATGTCTTCTTATGTTTCGTATGATTCAAGCGTATCAGTCAACTAGTGTCACATGTCATGTATCCATCATACCCTTGGGCTGAAGGGAATTCGATATGGAGCATCTCAGTCTTCTTGTGTTCACCTTCAATCCGACTCGAGCTCCTTCTTCACCGAGTGTAGTAAGGACACGCACTATGAGAGGATGAAGGATCGCGGCAGAATACAATGACGTCATCGGTGCACGCGATGGCTGGTGGAAAGATAGCAGGGCATCTGGAGCTGCTGCATTGCGAGAAAAAAAGGTGTTGTCCTCCGACCTGTATACATCGATGGAGTGCGGATTTAGTGAAATGAAGCTTTAGCGTACTCCCCCAGAATGGGGGACTTGGACGGTGCTGACAAAGTCAGACTTTTCTGAAGTGTTGTAGCACTTTTAGTCCAGATGCTCTTCCTGCCGACTTCCAATGACACTTTCGGGGCTCGACCTCTGGAATGAAAGATCGCTAGGCCAAGCACTTAACCACTGTGCCACGGAGACCACGGATTGTGGATTTAATAACGCACATAATTATTATTGACCTTCCTATTTGCTTTCATAAGTTTCTTTGCGGTTGTTTAGATGGATTTATAACAACGTTTTTAACTGTTTTAAAACAAAACGGGCAACCATTTAATTTGAAATCCCTAAGATCTTATTCATTGATGCGCATGATGGAGCCTCAAGGAAATCAAAGTGGGAATACAAATCAACCAATCAGCTTACTGTTTATCCATCGATTGCTAGAGCTTGCTTAGAATAATGCCAGGAGATTGATTCGATGCTAGCAAATGAAAAAACATAAACATACGACATAAATCAACGGGTTTCACCATAATTCGGATGTATCTGTTAATTTTTATTGGAGAAATAAGTCTTCGAAATAAGTCTTGCGAATTGTTTTACACTCAGTCCTTGTTGCAAATATACACTCAGTCGGAGACTTTCCCACACTCAAATTTAATGCGTCATAAAATTACGAAAATGATCTATTCGACAATGCAGGCTCAATTTCAATATATCAAGGCAGCTTGCGGCAGCTTGCTGATTTCTTCACTAGGTTGGCCAATAAGGAAATCATATATATCATAAATGTTGGATCGAATTAAATACATGAAAAAGCAGAAAATGCAATAAAGTTTCGTGTTCTAAAACATTTTGAAAACATGTATTTAAAATTAGTTTACCAGCCTTTGAGATTCTGAAGTCCTTGTTTCCGGAAATTTTCAAATACTCGATAGCAACAGTGGAGAAAAGCGGTAACCATCTAAGTACGACTGTACCAATTGTTTTTCTGTGTAAATTCGTCGAGGATGTAAGTCCTCTGGATATTCAACATGAGACAGAGGCGGCTAAAGTTCGTCTTCATATTCTCTTTTACATATCAATTTCCACTACTGACAATAAAAATATAGTACAGTGATTTATAAATAATTTTTTTGTTTGATGCATTTTTCTCTGCGAAGGATTAATTCGAAACTTTCAAATCACATGGATCAAACTATTCTGTATTTAATTTTTTCTTAATTAATGTCTGATTTAATTTTCATAGTTGATTCCGGTAAAGTGTAATGTTCACTATAACAGATTACTGTCTTTCTTGTTTCAGTTCAAGCACGAGGCACTACAAATCAAGGGCTCCGATGTGTTCGACTACATCATTATAATTGTTTCTTTTATCATTACTTGGGTAGAGACCTGGTTTCTTGACTTCCGAGTTCTTCCGAAAGAAAGAGCAGCAAGAGAGGGTAAGTTCTTGTAATGTATTATCATAGAATCAGTTTGAATCCAAAAGAAGACTTTTTTAAATTTCATTTCAGAAACGTGTGTTATTTTTTTTCATCCGATAGTATTGAAGAATCATTTGAAAAATTCACATTCATACGGTTGCAATTAACATTCTCTTAGTTGGAAATTACTATGGCAGTGGTAGATAGTGAAATTCAATATCTAGTTTTTTAATCATTCATCATTTTACATGTTTCCATTTCTATTTTTACTTTTCTTTCTCGTTTGGTTATTTAGTTTTTACTTGGCTTTCAGAAATTTGTGAATGAAAGATTGCAGAATAGTGCACACTGTATTTGAACGGCGTGTACTTCTTTATCATGCAAATAAATCGTGTATTTGAGCTAGTGAATCTTATGGCCACTTTTGTGCATGCTTGACAGATCCAGCCATTAAATTCCATTATGAAAAAAGTTTATTTTACAGCTACGCCTTTTTGGACACTCGTTTCTTCAAAAGAAGCACATAAGCTAATAAAATACTGAAGAGAATTACTCAATATTGCTTGCATTAGCGAAAATAGGAATATTTGATGCTATAGATATCGGTAGGATGGCTTGATAAAATGGATAAGCAAGTAGCTTGTACAACAATCACCCTTTCTTTTATGATTTCAATGTTTTCATATTCGTTTCATCGCTTGCTAGAAGTGTCGTGATCAAAGATCGGCAATGATAAAATGATATCATCTTATTCTGAGAAAAAATGATATGAAATGATATCAAAAATTTCTGTTCCATTGCATTTTCTCATCATAGATTCTTCGCATTTTGTATTGAAGCAAATTTAGTGTCTTTCGTTTGTTCTACCCATGTCCTTCCCAACTGGTTGATTCATGTAGCGAAATGCAACATGCTGTCAGTGTGTCTATCACACAGATTGTCGAACAATGCTGACAATAAAGACCGCCGTTTTCTGGGATTAGCTAGACATGTATAACGTATATCTCATATATTGCTGGTTACTTCAGACTTCCAGTAGGACTATGATTTAATATTGAACTCATCAATAACTGTCTTGATGTTTCTAAAGTCTTAGTTTCTAAAATCTAAATATTTTAGTTTTTTTCGTACTTTAGATACTGTTGGCCCAACCAACTGCTGTAATTCGAGTGTAAAAAGTTGCAAAAAGTTGCGTTGTCTTATGTATATGCCATAGGCCCTACATAACTTTTGATATACAAAAAGCTCTGTCTGACTAAACTGCTTTCTCGGTCTTCCACTATTTGGAATATATCGATGCTGCATGGAATCTAATTTCAATTTCATTAGTAAGAGCAGTAAAAGTATCATGGTAGCGGTGTAAATCGAAAAATTCGCATGGCTAGATCTATTTACGGTATAGGCCCTCTATATCACTAAAAAATGGTATGTTTTCATTATAAAGAATAAAATGATATCATTTATATCATTTTATAAAATTCGCAAAATTATATCATTTTATATAAATTTAAAAATAAAATGATATCATTGCCGATCATAGGTCCTGATCACAATGGAATATTGCAACCTCCAAATTAGAACTAAGTCGCTTATCGCGCACGTCATTAATCAATCCTAATTTTGCTTGCTTCTATATGAATATTGGATTTACATCATCTGTTAGCGGTCATTAATCTCCGCACGCTGTATCTGTGATAGCGTAATTTGCTTTTAGAAATTAAATGTAAATATATTTCGTGATTTTGGTCTGAATCTGCACTGTGGCCTTGATTCCGTGAAGATGATAGGTGGCGATGTCTAAGCTGTAGAGAATTCAGAAGTCAATTTTGAATTAGGTTTTTTATAAATCAGACAATTGGACCACTATGTACAATAAAATCCGGTTATCACTCCCTTTAGTTTTTGCCGATAAGTAAAATTGAATAAATTGAATAAAAACAACGTGTGTTTTCTACTCGGACGTTTCGGGTCCCGACCCTTTATCAACGAGTTTTGGCATCAACTGCAGTTACAAGTGGTTTTATATACTTCAGACATCTATGCGGTGTGACCATTTAATACCATTCAGACAGCTCATCACATCGATTCAACACCGGTCTTCTACGCTTAATCCAACGAGCTTCTAACAACGCAATATCAAGCGGTCTCTTCACGCATTCAAGAATATTGACATCAAAATCTTCAATGCCATCACACTCACATTCACGAACATGGACGCTCAGCGCACTCCTATCATCCTTATGCCTAATGCTGCGGTTGTGCTCTAAGTATCGAGCTCTAAAGTTCCTACAAGTCTTGCCTATATAATTTCCATCACACTTTTTACAAACGAATTCATAGACAACATTGCTCACACTGCAATCAAATTCCATCGGCAAAACTGGCACACATCACAATTTTCGTGCTTGTTCCTATTTTTCTTTATCTGAAAAATATCTTTTAATTTTTTACTACTATTATTTACTACATTTATATCAAGGTCATATTTTTGAACTAGACTGTTTATTTTTCTATTTAGACTATCACTAACGAAAGGCATCTGTAGATTACAAACTCGCTTTTTATCATGATTGCGCTTTTTTCTTCTATTTTTGCGACTGCAGTTCAAATCTCTATCACTGTAGCCATTTCCTTTTAATTTTTTCTTTACTTTGTCTGTTGCTTCTATCTGGTCAGATGCTAAATTGCATCTCTCGTTTGCAGTGCTGATTGAATTTATCACAAAATTCGTTTTAATGTGGTTTGGCACCCAGCTATTTTTATTTAAGCAATTATCTGAACTAATTTCTTTAGTATAATGCTTGTAATTTATGACATTATTTTCAATCCAAATGGTTACATCTAAAAAGTTCAATGATTTATTTGGTACTTCTAAAGTGAAATTTATAGATTCGGTCACCGAGTTGAAGGCCTTAATAATTTCATCGAATATTTCTGCTTCGTTCGGAAATGGGCCCATCACGATATCATCGATATATCGTCTATAAAACTGAGGCCTAATGTTATTATTCCGTAAGGCTGTTAGCGCCGTATTCTCTATATAATCCATAAAAATTACAGCGAAAGGAGGACGGTAATGAGTCCCATATAGAAACTCACTAACTTGCAAATAGACTTTATTATCAAAAGAAATTTCATAATTGTAAGTTATAAATTTTAGACATTTTTCAAAATTATCAGGGGATAATCCGAGATTATAAATTTGGGACCAATGTTTACGAGCAAAGTTATTGACTACTTCCAGTGCTAGTTCTAGGGGAATAATAGGATAGAGGGAAATGACATCCAGGGAAATAAAGATTTCCGAGTTATTCAGATCACTTAGATTCTTGATACTATTAATTAATTCCTTAGAACTATTTAAATGTGCATTAACAAATTCTAGTAATTGATTAAGAATTCTGCTACATATCCAGTCTATTTTCTCAGTTGGTGTATTCCTCACAGAGGCAATAGGTCTCATAGGGTAGGCTCCATTCGATTGGGGCTTGTGGTCTTTAATAAACGTGCTAAATGCTGCAGGTTTGGCTCCCGAAAGACCACATCGCGCTCCAAATCACTTTTACACAAAGTATTTTTAAAACAGGACCGAACTATTCTATTAGCTTGTTGTTCAATCTGCAGACATTTCGACATTTTACGAGGCTTGTATACTTTTTCTTCATTTAGCAATTTACTCGTACTATCTATAAAACTATCTTTATCGGTCACGCATAAACGCTTACTCTTGTCAGTTGGTAACACACAGTGGTACAACAAGCTTTCATTATGAAGGAACTTTTTAGTTTCTTTTATTTGATATTGAACATCACGATACGGTTTAGACTTTTTTGTGAATTCTACTTCCTTCTTAACTTCGTTCATAACTTCATATTTAAAAGCGTTTAGCTTATTTTCGGCTTCTCTATCCAGATGTTTAGGAAAGCGCACAGTATTTCGATCAAATGGAATTATTAAGCTCTTATCAGTAGCAGTGTGTACGAAACAGTTTTGCCAACGTAATTTATATGTAAGTTTATCTAATTCTAATTCCACATTCTCTAAGAAAGCTTTATTTAGAACAGGCGGAGCACGAAACTCGGGTCCCTTTTCTAAAAGCGATGCATGACCAAGGTACTATTGCTTACGACTATCATTAGTAAACTTCACTCTTTCAGCATCCAAAACAACTCTCGTGCTTTGTATGTTACTGGCCACACTACAAAGATAATCATCCGTATAAGGGTACGGGAAAGCAGGCTGAATGTCACATCTGTAGCCGTTCTTGGGATATTGACTATCGGCCAAGTTCCACCACTTCTTACAGTGCCCTTGAAACTTGAGATCTTCTTGTCCTCGTAGATCCGTTTCGAGTTTCCGTAAAAACTTCTTCATCTTCTCCTTGTCCAGGTTTCTCACCAGCTTCAGGTATTGGTAGCCTCTTCTTCGGTTAAGATCCTCAATCCTTTTTTTCGAGTGATCAATAGTCCACTAGACTTCCAGCATGAGGGTTTTTGACTTCCTCATAATTGAGTTCCTTTTAAACTCCGTCGGGATCCTCACCATGTTCTTGATGAACTTCGGAATCACAGACTCGTGTAGACATAATGTCAAAAAATTTAAGTCGCTGATTCTCCGTACGTATTTCACTTGCAAGTTGACGAAATCCTTTGATGTTGCACACAATTCTTGATTCAGGATTGTGGAAATCACGTAAGTAATGGCTGTAAACGGGAGGTTCTTCATTATGTACAATAAAATCCGGTTATCACTCCCTTTAGTTTTTGCCGATAAGTAAAATTGAATAAATTGAATAAAAACAACGTGTGTTTTCTACTCGGACGTTTCGGGTCCCGACCCTTTATCAACGAGTTTTGGCATCAACTGCAGTTACAAGTGGTTTTATATACTTCAGACATCTATGCGGGTGTGACCATTTTAATACATTCAGACAGCTCATCACATCGATTCAACACCGGTCTTCTACGCTTAATCCAACGAGCTTCTAACAACGCAATATCAAGCGGTCTCTTCACGCATTCAAGAATATTGACATCAAAATCTTCAATGCCATCACACTCACATTCACGAACATGGACGCTCAGCGCACTCCTATCATCCTTATGCCTAATGCTGCGGTTGTGCTCTAAGTATCGAGCTCTAAAGTTCCTACAAGTCTTGCCTATATAATTTCCATCACACTTTTTACAAACGAATTCATAGACAACATTGCTCACACTGCAATCAAATTCCATCGGCAAACTGGCACACACATCACAATTTTCGTGCTTGTTCCTATTTTTCTTTATCTGAAAAATATCTTTTAATTTTTTACTACTATTATTTACTACATTTATATCAAGGTCATATTTTTGAACTAGACTGTTTATTTTTCTATTTAGACTATCACTAACGAAAGGCATCTGTAGATTACAAACTCGCTTTTTATCATGATTGCGCTTTTTTCTTCTATTTTTGCGACTGCAGTTCAAATCTCTATCACTGTAGCCATTTCCTTTTAATTTTTTCTTTACTTTGTCTGTTGCTTCTATCTGGTCAGATGCTAAATTGCATCTCTCGTTTGCAGTGCTGATTGAATTTATCACAAAATTCGTTTTAATGTGGTTTGGACCCCAGTTTTTTTATTTAAGCAATTATCTGAACTAATTTCTTTAGTATAATGCTTGTAATTTATGACATTATTTTCAATCCAAATGGTTACATCTAAAAAGTTCAATGATTTATTTGGTACTTCTAAAGTGAAATTTATAGATTCGGTCACCGAGTTGAAGGCCTTAATAATTTCATCGAATATTTCTGCTTCGTTCGGAAATGGGCCCATCACGATATCATCGATATATCGTCTATAAAACTGAGGCCTAATGTTATTATTCCGTAAGGCTGTTAGCGCCGTATTCTCTATATAATCCATAAAAATTACAGCGAAAGGAGGAGCGTAATGAGTCCCCATAGGAACTCCACTAACTTGCAAATAGACTTTATTATCAAAAGAAAATTCATAATTGTAAGTTATAAATTTTAGACATTTTTCAAAATTATAAGGTGATAATACGAGATTATCAATTTGTGACCAATGTTTACGAGCAAAGTTATTGACTACTTCCAGTGCTAGTTCTAGGGGAATACTAGGATAGAGGGAAATGACATCCAGGGAAATAAAGATTTCCGAGTTATTCAGATCACTTAGATTCTTGATACTATTAATTAATTCCTTAGAACTATTTAAATGTGCATTAACAAATTCTAGTAATTGATTAAGAATTCTGCTACATATCCAGTCTATTTTCTCAGTTGGTGTATTCCTCACAGAGGCAATAGGTCTCATAGGGTAGGCTCCATTCGATTGGGGCTTGTGGTCTTTAATAAACGTGCTAAATGCTGCAGGTTTGGCTCCCGAGACCAACAGTCGCTCCAAATCACTTTTACACAAAGTATTTTTAAAACAGGACCGAACTATTCTATTAGCTTGTTGTTCAATCTGCAGACATTTCGACATTTTACGAGGCTTGTATACTTTTTCTTCATTTAGCAATTTACTCGTACTATCTATAAAACTATCTTTATCGGTCACGCATAAATTACTCTTGTCAGTTGGTACAACCACCTAGCTTTCATTATGAAGGTACTTTTTAGTTTCTTTTATTTGATTTTGAACATCACGATACGGTTTAGTATTTTTTGTGAATTCTACTTCCTTATTAACTTCGTTCATAACTTCATATTTAAAAGCGTTAGCTTATTTTCCGGGGGCTTTCAAAGATGTTTAGGAAAGCGCTGAAAGCGCACTGTAAATGGAATTATTAAGCTCTTATCAGTAGCATTGTCTACGAAACAGTTTTTTTGCCAACGTAATTTATCTAAGTAATTTAATTCTAATTCCCATTCTCTCTAAGAAAGCTTTAATTAGAACAGCGGAGCACACGAACTCGGGTCCCTTTTCTAAAAGGCGGACTGCATACATACCAGGTACTCTGCTTACTTATCTCATTAGTAAACTTCACTCTTCAGCATACCAAAATCACTCTCGGCTTTTGTTATGTACTGGCCACACTACAAAGATAATCATCCGTATAAGGGTACGGGAAAGCAGGCTGAATGTTGGACCACTGAACCGAAAAGCACTTAGGGTCTTCTTGCAGAAGAAATGTAATCAGTGTTGTAATGTTCATGGGAACTCAAGGTCTTCATCTCAATTTTCTATTTTACAGTCCAAGTGCTTTCACGGCACGTCCTATCGTATTTTCATGGAAATCACGTGCGAATGACAGATAGCAGTTAACATCAGATAATCAGTTCGCAAAACAAAGTCAAAACCGGAGACCTCTCCTTGACTACTGTTTAAATCATAAAACTAGGGTCGTAAATTAGAAAAATTGAAGTAAAGAAAATAAAATGCTGAAGATCGACGGTGCTGGCTAATCACTACGTCAACCTATCAAGACTATTTCAAGCAAGTGCGATCACTGTGTCACTTCTTCTAAAATGTCACTGAGCATAAATATGGAAGAAGAGACAATAAACGAGGACTAAGTAAGCAAGTATGACGTTTTGACAAAAAAACCATCACAAATCATTAAATCAAAACTTTTTTCTCCTTTGAAAAGCTGGCAAGATTAATTACATAAATGTAGAACCACAAAAGTACGGAAAATTGCAAACATGATTAGTAGCTTGAATATCGAAAAGTGGAGAGCAATTACAGCTACTTTTTAAGCGCCTATGTTATTTTTTTCTGCTCACATTCGTTTTCGCACTCATTTTCATGTTTATTAATAATCGTACATGCAGGGAATGAACTATATAGTAAAACGAAATTTCGCAACCTAACCACACATTTTTAGTCAATTTCAGATGGTTCTAAATGAACTTATGATTTCTATCCTGAAATGTAAATGCTTGGAACTATTTGAAATTGACTTGAAAAAATATAAAACATTGCATTTCAACTTCGATATATTGCATACATTTTGTACAAAAATCAGTTTTGTCACTGCCTCCCATAAAAATGCATGAAGTACAGGCACATGAACAGCAAAGTAATGACTTTCTCATGCAACTTTCCAACTCTGTGTTTAACAAAGCTATTTTCCCGATGCTTACTGAGTCAGTTCTGAATGTTGCAAAGCGGGATTTTTGCAAATTTAACTCTTCGACTTTCGCAAAATGTGTTTAATTCATAAAAACAAAAGTAATCAAAAGTTTTTCTTTCTTTAATGTAGTCATTTACTGTAGCCATTCTGTATAAAACACAGCTTTTCATAATTATGATTGACACGCTTTGACTTCAAATGAGCAAGCTTGAGTATTACAAGTCATTTTTTCGATAGGCTATGTTGCGATTTTCCTAGTGAGTCAATTTTTCCAAGTTCATTTGATTTTCATTCATTCTGCTGCGCATAAGTAAGAATTCAGTGTATAGCGTATGTCTATCATTCAATTCATAATGCATGTTTATTTCCCTTTTACGTTGCAGTGTCTTCTTCGATCAGTGCAGGTAACCGATGCATGTAATTATATGTCCATCTGAGTCTCCAAATGGTCAAATTTCATGCGCTGTAACATAATTAGAATAATATCATACCTATCATTCCTAAGCCTTAATGTTAACAATATAGTAGAAAGTGTTTTTTATTTTGCAAATAAATGAAAATCAGATTATACAAGGAATCTTCACAAATCATCAAGTTAAATATCATACAGAAAATGTAAACATAGTCATTACAAATAAATTTTGATTACACAGAACCATAAGTGATCAACTGCCTGAATTAGACTTCCGAGTCGCATAAAAGAAAAATTAATTTGCTCTTCGATAAATACGCGCTTCTGGAAGTCTATATTTCCTACTCTTAGGTAAACGCTCAGGAACATAACGACACAAAGGACGAGACTCATGCTGACAATTTTTGATAAAAAGGACAAGGTTCTGTTCAATAATATGTCATCAAAATTAGGCATGCCACATTTGAAACCAAATGAACATATAATGTGATGAGCTCTTTTCTGGATCCTTCTAAGCATGGTTGTTACACTATGGGACTTCTTACAGAATAGTGGCGAAGCATAAATCAGAACAGACAAAACCGGAGACCTATAAACTTCAAGAAGTTTGTTTGGAGGGAGCAAACCTCTTAGACAACGAATCATATACAATCTTTTAATGAGATGATTTTGATTTTTTATAAGAATGAATTTATGTGATATCTTTATGATACATTGGACTCTTTAACTTCATTTTGCGATTTTTGGTCTTACAGAGGAGTATGGTAATGTACAAACCTATAATTTGGTAGATACCCTACTATACCCGGTGATAACAACATGCTGTTAACATGAACAAGAATCTCGCGCAGATGCACAAATTTCGTGGGGCTCCTAGACAGCAAGTCTATGTATTATGGGCAGTTTATGTTTTCTACTTGTATCTCACTGATGATTATCATTTGTCGTCTCTTCTCCCGATTTAAGATGTTCTCGTCCATGTATTAATCATTTATGAAACCAACATAACATTATCAAGCGTGTAGCAGCCTAACATTGATGCAAATACTCATGAGAATTTCTTGAGTATGTATTGGTGGTTTATTGTTGGTAGCGTTTAACGCCACTCACGATGGCTATAATCAATCACGATGAATTAAACTGTTCAAATACTTGCTTGTTAAGATTCTCGTTAGACTTTGGAATGCTGATCATCGAGTTTCTCATGCAGTGACTACGAATCGTCTCCACCGAGGACTATCAGGCAGGTAGATGATATTCGCTCAAGAGCATCATGCATCCATAGATAGTTAAAAACACAAATTAACTCAATGATTCATAGACATCAAGCTGTAATGTCTTCGAGCTTTATGAGAGACTCCAATGTCTTCTGACTTTGGACATAGACATTTATGAAACGACCCTGTCTATGAAGTGAACCACAATCCCGCAAATACATTTACATGTACGCTCACATACGCAGTCAGGAACATGCTTTAAGCTTTCACCATTTCAGTTTTAATGAAGCACTCTCTCTTTTATTTTGGAACGTCTTTCTATTGTATCTACGGCTCTCCAATTTCATTCCCTTCTTGAAGAAATGAGAATTTCCTGCAACTGCATCACTGTAGGTATTTAAGCGATTTGAAAATTTGTATTTAATTACTTAAACGGTGCTATTTATATGTGACACATATGAGGGTCGGCGTGATTATGCAGGGATAGCCTGAGGAAAAATGGAAAGTATGAAAAAAGGACCATAAATACGTTACGAAATGAGATTTTCTGAATATTCTGAAGAAAGAACGTGTACAGAGCTCGTTTTCCCTTGCTAAGGCTAGAATAATGAAAATAGTAGAGAAACAATGAGACAATGCAATCTAAAGATGGATTGTGCCAGAACTTAAAGCTCATCAAACGTCATTTCGATCTTCAGTACTACTATATACTTTGTCAAATTTAGCCAAAACGTCGAAAACATAAATATCCAAAAGCTTGATTTTGCTCGGTTAATGGAAACTTCTTCTGAAACAACAGTGCGTGAAACCTTATTCTGATAGAAAATTATTGGGCAGGTCAAAATTGCATGATTTGATTTCACTATTCCATATAAAAAAAACTGCATATGGACCTACGGAATAACTGTGACTTTTCGTAAAAGGTTATGCCTTTCAAAACCTTCGTTTCTTCAAGAAAACCAACTCTTCGATCGATCAATCTTTCTGTTTGCTGGTATTGAACAAATGATGCGGACGTATTTAGGCTACCCATCGCAAACAAGACATTTTCAACATGTGCATCTCATACCTAGTTTTCACATTCACTTTAAAGCTAAATTCATGGAATCGCAAAACTGCCCAGCATCAAACCCCATATGCTGCATTGCCCCAATATCTGCGTTCAGATTCCAAGGTGTGCCCATTGATAAAATTCTTTTATATATTTGTGCGATTATTCAGTATGAGTATGCTATTTAAAATATTGTAAGAAGGTATTTCAATGATTACTTTAATATAGAATCTAAGATGTTGCACTTGCACAGAAGCTTACACATAAAATAAGCATCAAAATTTACAACTGGAATCTTGTTAACTGTGCATTTTGGAATTCGAAATATATGCACTTACAAATTGAGGACCGTGAGTGGTCTGAAAATGATGAATGTTGTTTGGAAGTTTATGAAACGAATTTGCAAATGATTTTTCTTGTGCAAATGCGAAAAAAATGTTTTAATAGATTTTATGAATATTACAATTATTTTTTTCCTTTTACAGCATTTGCTAATTTTCTTGTGTATCAGTCTAATTTTCTTTATTGTTTCTTTATCATAACTGTGATTGATTCGCAATCATTGATGAATTACTGTGACATTCATTTGGTATCTCGCTTTTGTTTCCTTGTGATCAACATTTGTAGTTTCCGCCTATTATTTGACTATTGTGAATTACTGCAGTCATTGACAATGTTTAATTAATTTGAACGGTTTGCATTCTCTAATTTAGCATATAGCGCAAGTCATTATTTATACTGAGTGGAAATTGATGTTTGCCGATGATACAGTGCTTGATATCCCTTCCACTGTTACATTGCCTTTCCGGAAAACAGGGCTGTAGTAGTGAGGTAATGCGTGGCGACCAGGGTTGGCAAAGTTTTGTGATGTTCAGTAGCAGTAACGCTACTAATAACCCTCCCGATGATATTCCTTGCTATTATAAAAATGTTTAATGACCTGCAGTCTCTTTCAGATTTATTAATCGTATAAATATATATATATATATATATATTTATCAAATCTCAACAGATGTAACCACCACGAGACATGTTTCGGCGTGTTGGGCCTCATCAGTTGTGGGTAGGTTTGAACCAGCGACGTTGGAGCTAGAGGACGTGCAAGCATACCCTCTAACCACAAGGCCACCGGACCATCTGTTTAGAGCGTGAATTAGCCAGGAAGGCACTGCTTTAACGCAGGCACGTGGAGGGCGGACTGCATTCTGCAATCACTTATTAGCATCCGATATATATATATATATATATATATATATATATATATATATATATATATATATACCCTTGTTATAGCCTATTCGGCTATATGATATAGGCCAATTGAACGATTAAAACAGCTTTTATCTCCATGATGTTCCATTAAATGCTACATGTAGGTACAACTTTATCAGGGTTGACTGATTGAGCGCAAGGTATATGAGTTCAAATTGTACACGGAAACTTCGAATTTTTTTGACGCTGCTGTGGATGAGCAAATGACATGGATCTCAACTATACTTTGACTCTTCTTAGGAGATAGTCATACTTCATCCTTTTGGCGATTTTTCTATCTTTTTTCAAATGAAAGTAAATTGTAATTTTCAATTTCTAATCAATAGTTTTGGTAAAGTTTTATTGAAAATTTATTTGTATTCACGATAATAAAAAGCAGCACAGTATACCAGAACGTAAACAAACTGTGTCAGTGTGTTTTGTAAAGAAGTGTCACTAATTTATTTTTATATTGAAATTAAGGAAAAAGATAAATGTATGTCAACTCTGAGATTTTTCACCTGGTCTTGTCAAGGTGTATCAAAAACTACTCTTGATTGACAATGCTGAGAGAAAGAAAGATACACGTCTCTTTGAATAAAATTCACCATGGCAGATCGTGGTTCTTCCAGTGCACACAGTATAGTCCGGCAGCCAGAACGAGTTTCTGCAGGGAATGAGGCCGAAAATGAGACTTTCAGAGAATGATGTACACCCTATGCCTACAACGAATTCGCGCGTCTGCCGAGTTCTAGTGAGTTCCTCCTCTTGTCAGGCACGATCAAAGAAAAACACATGTAAATCCAATGGGACACAGAATGAAAGTTTTTGGATAAAATTAAATTTTCTTTGTTTTCTCTGATTAAACGAAAAGTACAAAGACCATAGTCATAATTTTTGGCATGTAATGTCTTCATGTCATTTCCTTTCATGTTCCTGTACCCCTGTCTCTAAAGCTAAACACACTTCGATTTGGCGAGCCTCTTAATGTCGGCAATCACAAACATTTTGAGCAATTGTATCCACATTCAACCACATTCTCACATACATTCCCGATTAGATGAATGATAAAAGCACATGCATATCATAAGAAATGACATGAAGACATTACATGTAAAAAATTATGACTCTGGGCATAATAATTTTCGTTTAATCAGAGAATACATAGAAAATTTCATTTTAGCCGAAAACTGCAATCTGAGTCCCATTGGATTTACATGTGTATTTTTTTGACAAGAAGAGGAACTCACTAGAACTCGGCAGACGTGCCGATTCGTTGTAGGCATAGGGTGTAAATCATTCTGTAAAAGTCTCATTTTCGGCCTCGTTCCCTGCAGAAACTCGCTCTGGCTGCCGGACCAGTACAGGCTTTTCTGATTTGATGTACAAAGCCTATAAAATTGTGTATTATATGAAACAGCATATTTCATGATTGTGTGCGAGTTGCTATTTTAATATACGTGTATCTGATCGGATCTGATATCTGTCTCACCACGTCATCACGCACAACTAAACATTGAACAGAATACCTTCTCATAACATCAACATTCTCTGTTCAGCACTGACCGACAGTGAATCAAGCGGGTATTCTCGGACACAAGCTGCCAAGCGCCTATCAGTTCTGCACGAACTTCTATCTGCTGCTTCCACAATTTTTAATGTCGCCGACAAAGCATCTCTGACAGAGAACAAATTAACTTGTTTGGTGGTCAAAATTTGTATCGGACGATAAAGATATTGATGTTGACTTGCTTTTACATTTTTTGTTAATTTCAATTGAATGACTTCCGAGGACTAGATCTAATGTAAACGTGTCGTTGTCCAATAATGCTAATAGTCCTGATAAGTCGAGATTTTAATTTCTATTTCTGTATGGATGTTCTATTTGCTCGATCCATTGCAGAGTCTATAGATTCAGGGGCGATTGCGATTTAATGGCTTTTTCATGGACGAAAAATAACTGCGCTTCTTATGTAAAGATGTACTTTATCTTCCTATATATCAATAATTTCACAAAAAATCCAAATCTGATATCATTAAGAATAAAAACCCAATTTTAGAACAAGAGCCCAAAAGTGGGTTTTGGGTAGTGCCAACCCTGGTGGCAACGCCATTGTCCCCACTCCTTTTTGAGTCCATATAGTCCATAGTCCCCACGGCTAAAATCGCATTCTGGCGCTGTTACACGGTGTATTTTATTTTACATCATTAGTAGGACTTATCTCATTGATTTTCTCGTTTTAGCAAATGTAGTGCGATTGTAGGATTGTCTACAAATGTCGACAATTTTTCATAAATTTGAACCCTAGTGCAATAAAATTCTTCGGTTAAAGTTGCCTCATTTTTCGATACCGGACTTTCCTGTCTCGTTCAAATATTTGAAAACGAATTATATCTTATTTGGGCACTTTGTGATGTGGAAAAACATCACATTATAATTTGAACCTTAATCCAGTCAAGTTTTATTCTCAAGTGGCATGCAAAATAGGTTAAACTAGTGAGATGGAACATGTTCGAACCATATTTGAACTTCTTTCTAAAAATGTGAACATTTAAACATTTGTCTAAATGATGAAATGCATATACAAAATACATGCATGATATTCAAATGTACGTGTGTATATCGAATATTTTATGAAACTGATGCTCAAACTAAAACAAATTGAGAAGAAAATATGAGTTACACTTTTTACTGCGTGATATGCACTTCATAGTTTGTACCAAGGATTGGGCTACATGAAAAGTTCGAGAAATAAGTGATTATTATCAGCATCAATGTGCGGCTGTATTTTATGAATGATTTTTTAGAAATTTGCTGAATTTGGGAGGGGTAACTGTGTTTTGCAAAACTCGCTGCACCTTCACTGCACTGCTAATTTTAGGACTAGAACCTGTCGGAAATTGGGGAACTTAATATATTATGTGTCCATGACCAAGATTCACACTGCAAAATATGAAATAATGCAGATTTTTGTGGGTGCGTCGAAGACAGATGCAAGGATGCTTGATCGTGTGCAAAGTAGATGTCATGGGATCATATGCAATTTCGAATGCAAATGTAATTTATTGGCCTCCTTGTCCGAACGTCGTGAAAGCGCTTCTCTAAGGTTATTCACTCATGCTACATCCGAATGATTTGCTTCAGAAACTGATGCCGAAGTACTTGCCTTCCAAAAGACGACTTTTGCTGCCTTTTTCCCAATCAGAACGCCGTGCAAGAACATTTATACCGTACTGTTCGAGGTTGTTTCACGCGTTATAACTGTCTTCAATTGACACACTCGGATGTATTCCTTCAACGTTGACTTTAATTTGAACTATGATTTAATGATTACTACCGAACGATTACCATTCATTCAATATATATACATTCATTAAAAAGTTAGATTGTGCAACGTTTTACTACAAGCTTAATCAATCTATGGAGCAAGAATATTGAAGGGTGGATTGTAGGTTCCGCTCCTTTGATTTCGAGGTATTTGATATCTCCACCTTAGATGCAAGGAAGCTTTCTTATGATTGGCTAACCGTCTTTGACCGCCTTTGAGGAAAGTCAAACCTTCTATTAACATTCCCAGTAGGAATTTAACAACGCAGAAAATTTTAATTTTCATAGTTCTAGGGAATCTCAGTGTACATATCATTCGAGTGGTGAAGATCGTGCCAGAAGTAAAAATCAAATTCAAGCGATATTTCATCATTATATCAATCACACTTTTAATCGACATTTCTTTCTATTATGAAGTCAGCAGTCGAATACAGTGAGTTTGATGATTAGCAGAAATGATGTTCAAATGGACATCAGTACTCTCTTTTAGGCCGGAACTCGTCTGACTAGGTCTGTAACATTAGTCAACTAGAAAGCTAGACAAGTCGAATAGAAAATCGGGCTAGAATTCATTATTCACTCAATTGTAGAAAGCCCAAAAAGCACGATTAGTGCATACGAAGTGGATCCTTTACTCTGCTGAGGCCTTTCGATCAACACCGTCGATCATCATCACAGTAAAGGATTCACTTCGTATGCACTGATCATGATTTTTTGGGCTTTCTACAATTTAGTGAATAAAGCTAGGCAAGTACTTGATGCTCACGGCCAGGGGTCTATTGCATAAAAGTTCAGAAGTTAGTATCTGATATTTATCAGTTCACAACTGATAAATAGTAGTTGGAGAAAATTCGGTTGCAGAAACAACTAATAATTATCTGGTCAGCCACTTCTAAACTTTTATTGGAATCTCTCTGACGAAGTGCCAAATTTATATCGACCTACTTAGACCACAGCCGATCGGCTTTCATCAATAATAATGTCACATTCCACGTAGGTCATTGGATTCCATCATTATCATAGAAATAAAATTGTTTAGCTGAAGTTGACTAGAATGGAAATTGACTCAAGGTCACGGCACATCCGTGGTAACTAAGTTGGGGCATGGATCCCCCAATGACAAGCTTAGAATTGCATATGTGACTGATTCTAGCCAAATGATACAGCCGATACAAGAGTATCTAAGTAAAGATGCGTGCGAATTTTGTGCCACTGTCGTGTTTTGCATGAAGTTTTACTTCCATTCTAGAGGTTTTATTGCTATCAATTTCTATAATTATCACAGAATTCAATCCAAATCTTTCCTTGTGAGCTTCATCGTCACAAATAAAATGTCTGCGACGTTTTCTGTACGTTGATGTTTTTCATAACGAAAAGTACTGTAAGGGTGCGTCTTAACTTACAAAATTTATCAGTGAAATCCGATATCTTAGTTACTCATAAACTCAAGGAACAGTTTTATGCAGCTGATAATGAACGAGCTCATAAAATTTCATTAGCTCATAAGATTTACATCAGTAAATTCTTGCTAGCTAGTAAATTTAGCTACTGATAAAATTCTTTGTGACAAGCAATCGCTTAATAGCTAGTATTATTAGCTACCAAGCTTTTATGCAATAGACCCTAGAACTATGCCACCGTTCTGTGTCTATCAATATCAGATAAAAAATGATCAGCGAGTACGTGAGCTTTCGTTGAGTGTGACAGTGCAATTGTATGTGTAAATTTTTGATCAGAAACAAATGGCCGAAGTTGTGATGAATATATGGATCATCTTGCAAGAACAACGACTGCCAATTGAAGTTGAAAGAACATTACCAGAGTGTGTGATTCCGCTACAGTTCGATCAAAAATTGTATATTCTACTTTTTCATGCATCCGGTCGAACAATCACAATCCTGCCAAAGACTAAAATTATTGTTCTGAAGTACAGTCTTTTGATGTGCCTTCGCTAGTCACCGCAAGAGGAGGCGGAGGGGCTCTGAAATTATTTAGTTATAATCGGTAATAATACCAACATGAAGTCATGCAATCTTTTACCACACAATCCATTGCTAGAACGGTTTTATAATATGGTCTATCTTCTTTTCAGTTGGTGCAATGTCAGAGACAACTCCCCTTCTGCGAAACAATCCCCATATGCCAGCTGACTTTGCCCCGAGTGAAAGATATTTCTCTCCAATTGCCAGTTCTTCAGGTAAGCTTCCATCTCATCAGCAGTCTACTTTATATGTAATTACATTCCTATATACGCACTGCATGCTGCCTATTTGAACTACTATGTACTTACAACGGCATCCAATTGCTGTTTAGAATATTTGCGTACTATCTTGGCATTTGAATTTCTCCCAATTTTTTTGCAAAAGTTTCGTACACGTAGGTCGAGACGATAATTCATTTTAAACCATTTTCAGGGATGCTTGACTTATCTGACTTAATAACAGGACTTGACGTCTTGGTCAATCCGTGCAATGATCTGCTGACACAGTTCTTCTCCACTTTTGGAGATCTTCTGTCAGTTTTTACATATATTTTATCTGCTCGATTCCTGTAGCCACCCAGTCAGCTGGTTTACCACGATGGTAGTTGATGAGGCTGGCCAGGTGTTTTGTTTCTTGATGAAGACGTCGTTTTCAGATCATCTTCCGTCTGCCATGTTTTCGTTGCCAGCATGGCCGTTGCTGATGGAACCATAGCAGCTAATGTGTAATTCTGTTTGAGCACATTCGAAGAACATCACCAAACCAAGTCACGGGATGATATTTCATAAATTATAACGGCATCTTTCATGTTGAAATGAGCGTGAATGAAGTCATGATATGTGGTGTTCTAGACGAAAGTTCCGCAATTGTTTGAGACAGAAATGCTCAAAGCTCCCAAGACGCTTTTCCTGAACTTGTGAGAGTTCCCAGCCTTACCAATGCGCCAGTTTAATTCCGTTTCCAAGCAGCTATTTGAAGTGACATTGAAAACCAGGTAAACAAATGCATTGACACTCTCAGACTCAAGGGGCTTCCTCAGCGACAACGTTCAGGGATATGATTTTCCAATTTCAAGTAACACAACCATTTGACAGCTAATCCAGCTTCTTCTGTCTCATGAGTGTGCCTTTTCCTCCTGTTCCTACTTCTGAAAGCGTCCATTTTGGATCAATTCCGGCGTTATATTCTGTAAAATTCTAGTGGCATGCTGATCACAATGGTAAACAATTATAATACGAACACCTGCCTAAAATATCACTTTTAAGTCCGTGTGTTGACGGAGCTGGTACTCTGGCCGCCAGAACAGAGAGAGACCAAAAGTGAAACTTTCTCAGGATGATGTCCACCATATCGCTACTATGAATCTGTGGTCTGCCGAGTTCTACCTCGTTCCTTTCTTAGACAGCTTCATTTGCAACTCAAGTTAATACATTGGAAAGCAGACTATCCGAAGAAGAGGTTTTCGATAGAATGACATTTATTGAAAAGAAGTAAGTTCAGAGGGATAATTTTTGGCATTCAACATTGTTTTATGAAAGTTTCATGAAAATCATGTTTGCTTCATTAGATTATTGTCAGTCTGCACAAATAGCCGTGACTCAAGTGTACAGTTTTGGTCGTAAATGGCATTTACTCAAAGTATTTAGAATTGGTTTAGTGATCTCTGTGACGCAGTGGCAAGGTGGTTTGCCCTTGTATTCTTCAGCCGTGTGTTCGAGTCCCGAGCGTGTCACTGGAAGTCGTCAGGAAGAAATCCGGTCATAAAGAACCATTGCGCTCCTGAGACGTTTGACTTTGTCATAAGTATTCAGACCCCGGTGGTGGGGTGCTGGCATTCACTGAGTGGGTATTCACTCACTTTTGTAACTATTAAGAGCTTCTTTTTCTTTCCACAAACATAGCTGTCATTAACTTAGTTTCTCAGCCGCAAATTTGAAAGATATTCTAAATATCTGTTATTAAATATTGGTCAATTTTATCAATTTGATCTGCTGTGTAAAAGAAATCCCAACTTAAGAATATTGATTCTTCAGTTCATGAAAACTGTTTCATCTGAATGTCTTCATGAAAACTTTCATGCAGTGCAATAAAGTATGGATACCACCGAAACTTATATCAACTGCGGACAACTTCGAAAGGTTGTTTTTATCACCAATATTGCAATCATTGACCACAATTTATTTTGTGACTTACACACGTTACTTTGTTTATAAAAAAGTAGTAGCTATATTCTTCTCTAAGTCTAATTCAGCATTGCATTTTCTAAATTAAAGATCTTCAGTTGTTTGTTTTATAAATTACATCGAATTTGTCATCATTTTCTCCGTCCACGAAGTCACTTTTATAGGGATTTTATTCATCACATGAGTTATCAAATTTTCTGTTTGTGCAATAGATAAAATGGGAAATTCTTTTTTAGCCATCACAAAAATACACAATATTTGTCAAGCAATGAAGACACCTGTCATCTGAAGAGACATACATGTCACTGTCATAACGCAAGACGTATTTGTATTTCTCAATCTTAGTGGGATTTTTTTAATCGGAAATACTAGAGTCATGTGCAAAGAGATATCTTTGGTCAGGGTCATTCAAGTACATCCAATTTCATCTAAACGTTTCCACTTACTTTATTGATGGAGGAACTTGGACATTCAAAGAAAGTGATAATTGAACATGAGAGGAAGTCACGGATCGATATTGCTTGATAATTGATGAAGAGCATCGTGTGAGATAGCTTACACAGAATTCAAACTATCGTGATTCCCGCAATGCATACTCTCATATATCAACAACCAGTGGAGGCTCCAAGCTTTCTATTAGATCATACTCATCAAGTTCTTTGGTATTAAGCGGAAATTCCAAGTGCTGAAAAAGCAATATAGGGCTTTGAACCATGCATATAATATCAAAAAGTGCGCATTATTTCTGAATACTGAGTAAACAATATTTATGTAATAACTGAATCAACTGTTGCCGATTTTTGACTAACAGAATTTCAATCTCATTTCATGTTTGCATTCCTTTGTCTCATGACATATGCAGTACACTAGACAGCTGATGTCACTGAACCTGCTGAGACTCTGACAATCAGTAGCTTGCCATCCAATCAGATGCCGTTATTCGGTTGAGAATAGTTTTAGAGGGAGTTATACGTGTAACTTGTGCTTTTCGTCCATGGCTTGAGATGGAGCATGTGATTCGTCATTTGAAGTTTTCGATATTGTTATTAATTTATGATGCGTATGCTGGATTAGAGATGATGATGGAATACTCGTACAACACTTAAGCACCCATTTCTGCTACTCTGTAAAATAGGCAATGGTATGTTTGGAAAGATGTGTCATGGAAATTGAGGAAGAAACAATGGATGTGTGTCATCTTAGGTGGTTTTACAATTACTTCAGATTTCAATTGCGGCGAAGTACACTTGTACCGATGTTTGTGAAACTTAAAATGCTTCCTTTAATGTTAAAAATTTTTAAAATCCCAACTGCATTTACTAGAAGAATTGTCAATTTGCATTATAGAATATAATTAAATTACAATGACATTCAACTTAGTAATTAAAGTCAACTTATTATATTAAATTTGCATTAATAAAGTAAAAATGCTTCGCCTAGCGTTGTTGTCAATCCTGTCGACTGACACAGAATTCACTGAATGAAAAAATCGAAAATTGGAGAGCTGGTGATACGTGCTTCTAATATACGCCGCTCTATAATAAGCGACACTGCTGAGAGGTCAACAGTTTAATAAACTTCACACCTTTGATATGAAGAAAACTAGAAAAGAATTTTTAACTGCAGCACATGTCATCCATTGAGCTAGTAGAACCAATGACACTGTTATTAAGAATCAGTGAGTGCTCACTGCGCGGTATCTAGTGTATGGGGACTAAAGAAGTTACATAATAAGGGCGTCACACTCTTCATCTGATATTGTATATGGGGAGAGATGGCACAACATCTTTGCTAAAAATAGCCTAGTCTAAAAGCTTGCTGTTCAAAAGGCTCCTGCTGTCTCTGGCTGCTGATATACTGTACCTTCGAATCATCACACTCAAGTTTAGTGTGAGCCTCGCCTTCAAGTGACCATGAGAAGGAAACCGCAACTCAAGTTCCAATAACTCCAAAAAGTTAGTCACACGCTGTGTTTAGTGGGCGTTGAAATCACCACTCCTTGTCGGCAGTGAGTACATCGACAATGCAGCAAGAAACATGGTAGATAAGTTTTATCGATGCTTTTCCGTAAATGCCATGCACCTGTAAGTAATACTGCTAATTATTCAATTTTGAAAAGTCTCGCAAGTGGAAAGTCGTAGATTTTAATAAGCGCCGCGGCGTTTATCAGAAGAAATACGTTATATAATAACATGATATTTCAGTCACGCACTAAATTTAATGTCACTGATCCATGAATGGGATGAGGAACATTTCAAATGGTCAAGAAATATAATGCAATAGGACCTTCAGCAACAAGAGATAACTTCGAAATAAGCTAGGAACCACCAAACTGACATTAAATGCAACACCATTGCAATTGGTGAAGCATTTGTGGAAAACCCATCTCTTTAAACACTTCCCGTAATCATTTCGAGTATGCCCTTCTCCTTGATCGCTTGCTGAACGAATCCTATGCACTTCCATTTTCCTTGTTTTAATTATTGTCTCCATTGAACTTTCTTTTGTAGTACGGTCGAAGGAATAGACAAGATGTTTTTCTCATCTGTAGTCTTCTTTCAAGTCGCTGCATTGCGGACTCGTTAGCTTAGGATAATTATAGGATTTATTGAAATCGATAGTACAACAAAACATTATTATTAGAAAAGATAGAGGGAAAGAAATGCAAACTTCAAAGTCTTCACCGCTTTAGTCTAATGAGTAGTGTTATGGACTCAATTCAGTAATTTGAGTTGCAAACTTCAGTGTTGTGCAATGGCCCGATGAACATTGATTCCTTGCATTTCCTAGAAATGTGTAATGAGTGAAACGTATTGAAAATTACTCGGACATTTAAGTTATCATTTTAATATTCAATTAATTACAACGAGCAGAGATTGGAGAAAATATAGTAACCTATTAATTGCTTTTAAGCAATCTTAAAAGAATGGGCGATTATAACGTTTAATTAACTATCTATCATTCAAAGATCTATCACAAGCATTTCGCGGTACTGAAAATGAATAGGAAATAAAAGATTCCTCTTCTTTGAGAAGGCAGATTGCATTCTTCAATCTGTCCAAATTGCTTAAACAACATGTAGCAGGCAGGAAAGTGCTTCAGCATTAGTTTGCTATGAAACGATTGCAGAATGTCTGACCTTACTGGTCAATTCCTACTTTCAATTCGGTGACCGTGTGATTCAACGATGTAACTGGAGACGAGATCCATTTTTCACCTCTTTGTTCCATATGCAAATCTCAACCGTACAATGCAAAACACCCCTTCACCTGCACACACATACACACAACGCTCACACCATGAGACCTATATGGGCTGCCCCCGTCAGGTGTGCGAAGCTCATCCGTCGTTGGGAGAGGGCGTTTTGACCGCTGAACATCTGACGACCCCTGCACCTCCTCCCAATGGTAGGGAGATAATTGATCGACACCACGATAGTAAAATCCGACCCAAACGCGAGGTCAAACCAACGTCGACCAATCACTTAAACTCTGGTCAGCGCCGATTTTCATTTCATGACTTTCTTTGCAGCAGAGAATCCAAAAAAGAAATAAAATGTGGTCAGATTTCACCATAACCTTTAATTTGCTGCATCTGCATGCAGCAAACTCCAACGACACCGGTCAAACTTGTCTACGATTGATGGAGCCGTGCAGGCCGAAACATTGTCGTAATAGTAATGTGTGTTGAAACTGTATACATGCAAATCTTCGTAGATTTAAAGTTTTTTCCTATCTGATGACTTGGCTGCATCAATTGAACATTCATTTATTATGACGATGACCGACTGAAGTACTGCTTTAATGTTCGCAACACCCCAATGAGGGTTTAGCAGACTTTTGCCGATGCGATGTGATGCTTTTAGTCCTGCCAACTTCCAATCTCACTATCGATGTTCGCATGCACGGCTAAGGAATCACAGGGTCAATTGCTCAACTACTGTGCCATGGAGACAGATCGAATTTAGAAATTTAAAATACCAAGCAATGGCGACTTTTATAAATGGGAAAAAATAGGATTTTACACATACTTTTGCCAGCTTTTAGCCTATTCTATAACACAGTTTTATGTTCTTGGTCTTTCAGAAATCTTATAAAGCCGAATGTATGCCGACGCCTTTATTTAAACAAGATTGATAGTTTATGTTAGACGACTTTCACCATTGTCGAGAAAAAAACCAAATTCATTGGTAGCTCCGTACGTATTTATATTTTGAATATATATAAAATCAAAATATAAATACGTACGGAGCTACCAATGAATTTGGTTTTTTTCTCGACAATGGTGACCATGCTCCTAAAAAATTTGATCAACTGCAGACGACTTTCAGTAGGTAGGCAACATGTATTCGCACATGAGATTAACAATTTTCAATCAGCACAAATTCCGATTGACTATTTGAATGGATTCTGTTTTGGAATTTATGTCAGCCGCCTAAAAGCACAGTAGGTGCAGTTATGAGTTACTGTCCTGGTTATGCCAGCATGTCCAGCACAATGCTTGTCATGCTAAATCTCAAGAACTTCACGGACAACGTGCTCGTGGATATGTGAATTGCCAGATGACCAATCTAAGACATTTTATACACACTTTTATAGAACTTTTATGTCATTCAAACTGTTTGATTATATGATAAAGGAAGATAAATGAAGCGAATATGATCCATGAATCTGGACGAAATCAACAGACCAATTATAGAACAAAATGAACAGTGAATATATTACTAAAAAAGGAGAGTAATAAGTACTATCAGTCCCAATTGTGAAATTAGTTCATTTTTCACTTGGATTAATATCTAATGGATAAATTTGACTGTGTCTGAGAATTATCTGATGAGAATTTGATTTCCTCTCTCGCTGAGATGCCGATTTCGTCACTGAACATCTTTGACATGTAAATTTATTTATCTTGATGAAAAGCCATTACACATGATTTTACCAAACTTTTTAATGTTTGATACAAACAAAATCACCAGGAGTGTTTTCTTACCACTTGCGTTTTGATCGAGTAGCCTTTTTTATTAACGCTGAACATTATCATGATCCTTACTCTTGCTTCGAAGCATCTTGCTTTGAAGTTGCATTCATAATACATCAGACGAAAATATTTTCGATGTAGTTATTCCTTTGATGTTTCGCACATGCTTTTACGTGCGACTTGTAGATTATCGTCTTAGTTATATTTTGAAAGGCTATTTTCTTGAAAGAAAATCTTCTGCAGTTATCCGCATTCTTAGTCGTCTTCCATGCATAAATAGATCTCCTTTTTTACCCATCAAACCACTTGTACATTTAACCATGTTTGGATGATTATCGATGACACAACCACAAGATTTAGGATAAAGTATTTATTGTGCTCATTACACCTTTTGTACTTATGAATATCGCGGAGTGTGCTTTCGTGTTCAACTTAAGTTGTTTTTGTGTATTGATTGCTTTCTACGAGTGGTTATGCTGCAGCTACGGTGAATGATTAAGAAATGGTTGTGATGCTGATTTTATGCGTCGGTCATGTTGGTGTAGACACACATTCATCACATAAACATATACTGTACAATTTAGCATAGAGTAAGTAAGCAGGTTGAGTGTCGACTCAAAAAATGTCTGCATACAGTGAAGATCTTTTTATCAAAAGATTCAGTTTTTTGCAGAGATTGCGTTCCTGCGATCTAAAAAGATATTTGATCAATTTTTGAAAAGCTAAGTTTTTGCAAATTATTCCTGTTTTCATGTGCTAGCGATTTGGCACCTCTACGTAAGTAGTATGAAGCTTATCAGATATCAGAAGTATTGAGCATTTACTAACAGTCTTCTTAATTATGTGGAAATTTTTCTGATTATCAAGGAAATTTCATTAACCGCATTAGAATGCAAGTCTTCATGGAAAAGTTGAGATCTTTTTGTACTTCTTGGTTAGAATTTCAAGTTTTTAATTCAATTTTCATCGGCATGATTTTATGATTCATTTCTTGAATCTGAATAGTATTGTACAGTAGATCCATTCACATCCTTAAAGTGATTTACGCAACTAGTGCAAAATATCCATATTTATTGCTTTCTTCGAGGTCAACATATCTATGCACGAGTTGTGTAGGTAATTTTATTTTTCACCGATATCATGACCATTATGACTAATCTAATTCTATGGTGAAATAATAAGCGGGTTTTATATAATTCAATCGCATATATCTATTTTGAAATCTATAATTCAACCAGTGCAATAATGAAAAATTACTACACGCCCGTGCACTAATCTGCTTTACAGGTAAAATAAAGTGACAGGATATCTACATTA
Source organism: Prostheceraeus crozeri (assembly GCA_907163375.1). Classification (NCBI taxonomy): domain Eukaryota; kingdom Metazoa; phylum Platyhelminthes; order Polycladida; family Euryleptidae; genus Prostheceraeus; species Prostheceraeus crozeri. The sequence goes on from CAJQUW010001043.1 coordinate 349,045, forward strand.
TACGCACGGTGAAAAATAGAGTTATTTATGATCATTGTCTTCTATTAGGATGTTTTTCTCTTTAAGTGACAGGCAGTTTGTGATATGATTGCGCTTGAGAAAATTTTCTGCTTAATGAGGTTGAGCATTAAAGCAAAAGTCACTTACTTAGAAGCTAATTCAATAAACATTACTTCTACAAAGTTGTTTGACACGGATGATTTGTAAAATACTATTATTCCTTCTGCATTTCTATCATGATCAGCCGACTCCGTGGTAATTTCTTCAAAGCTGCAAAAATTTGCAGATCACGCATTTAGAACTGGGTCTCAACTCGAGTTCATTTAACAAAATCGAAACTGCATGCACATTGGGGATTTAATTAATAGTGAGTTGCTATTCTGCCTAATATATTTACTCTTTGCAATGTAACTTTCATGAAGCTTCTATTTTTTCATTTTTGCTTATTATTTTCTTGACCTTGCAACGTAGTCGCCACTGTCAATTACTAAATTAGTTGTTACAAAAGAACATCATCACACTTGGGATGAATTCTTATAAAAGCGCCTCTTTCACTTGTCAGCATTTTTCTACTGCTGAACTCCTATTGTTTTCAAAAGTTTGTTGTTGATCGTAGAGAGCGCTCATTTTCCGTGAGGTGGGCGAAGTCGTATCGTGACTGTTTCAATAGAGATGCAATTGTGGACGGATATGTGACAGTCTTGATGAAAGACATGTCTGACCATCGGCATTGTTTGCTTGTAATTGCTGCTCAAACACCTTGTGTGACTGCGATGGGCGTGCAGTGAATAGACGGACAATGTTAGGTGGAACAACTATCCAGTGTCCTCAGAGTAAAGAGTTGAACATTGTGTTGGTGATTGGGGACGATGTCAACTATAATAACTTCCGCTTTTTATCTGACTGCCCAAAAGGATAGAAACATAGTGATGAGAAAACTCCGTATTTGGCAAGTATGAAGTAGTCGAATAATGCAGCAACTTTGAGATTTCTGCTTCTATCACATATTAGAAGGATGTGCATGTAGTTGATCTTGTCTGAAGGGTGACATGTAATTGTGATTTCCTTTAGTTTTGCTAGACACTGTTATATCTGTTAAGCTTTTATTTAGGTGGTGGGATAGCTCAGTTGGTTTAGGGCTGCATCGACGTGGAAGTGTAGATGGTACAAGGTTCGAGTCTGCGTCTCAGATTACTACCTCTAACGTTAGGTGAGAGTTGTGAGTGTGTGAAGGCTGTTCCTTCCTAGTTTACGAATGGATTTCGTGCATTGGGTAGGGGAGGCGTTGGTAAAAACACAAGACTTATAGACTATCTCCTACTTCTTTTAAGTTATCTAAAACATGAGAATTCACCACAAAGCTTCAGATATACGTAGTTGAGAGTATTTTCTATTCAGGTTCAAAATTTCATGTACATGTAATTAGATGGCTTGGTTTGAAGCGTTAGCAATGTGATTAGATCAGAAGCACTCATTTTTCTATCGCTTTCAGCGATTGTTCATGCATCGTTGAGTCTTGGCTGTCTTCTCAACATATGGACAAAATTTGACTCGCAACAGCAAACTTAACTATTCATGATTTATCCAATAATTTTGATTGTTCTACTTTGACTTTTCGGAAGATCATGGATATTGAATATACTCAGTCCCTTATATCTAGGATGTAAACTGTGACTTATTAAAGAAAATATTCAACTTTCTGTATGAGTGCACTGTGGAATGATGCGATTAACTTGGAAGACGTTCGACCATTGCTCGCACGCACGTCATTAAAAGTCATCTTCTCTTGATGTTTATTAACAAAGGAATCAGCGCAGTACTAGGACGTGAGATTTCAATCAAGTTTTATCGTAAGTGAAATACATGTGTGCAGGTTGGCCGCACATCCCCGAATCTCAGGCATATGCCCGAATTTTGAAGTGTCATGTTTTACGGATCTTGTGTAGTATCGTTTTTATTTTTCAAAATAGTTTTATTTTGGTTTTTACAACTTGTGATTTGAGAAAATGATGATGATTTTCGTGATTTGAGAAAACATGTTTCTCATGACATTTTCGTTATCAGACTATTTCTTTTTTTGCACGGCCTTCATTTTTCCTCATATTTTCCTGAAAGCACATATCAGCATTTATTAGCGAGTGAAAATTGACAATGAATTGTGCCAGTGCTCACTTATTCAATCGTGTTTTATCGATTGGCGATTTTTGTGATGCTCGTACAACAAATCATCATTGCAAGTTATCGATGCTTAACAAGAAATAAAACTACTTGCAAATTTTGCAGGGCACCCTCACGTCCACGAAGGTTTAACGCATTCTCAAATATGCCATTAATTTAGATTCAATCCCTACTTTTGCTGGCTAGATGTTGAAAGTCATATCTATTAATTATTGATCAGATATACTTTACTTGTGTGAGATGTATTTCCTAATGAATATACCGTAAGTATTTTTCAAAATCTATCATTCTTTTTCCATTCAGATAGGCCTATATGACTGAATCATCAGGTGGTATCAGACTACAGTTTTGCTCAGTTGACGACGAAGTCATAGCATCACAGCTGAGATAGCGCTGAACGCCAGATAACTTTCGCGTAACAGATAAATTTGTGATACTGAAAGATTGAAATTTAAACCGGCATAAGACAAAATTGATTGTATCTTAATTACATGGAGCCTTGTCAATTCGATGTTAATACCTATGGTTTAGTAGCATACTTCTATTTTGGTATACTTGGCACTGGGAGAGAATGATGCCAAAGACAAAAGAAAAAAGATGACGTAGAAGAAGCAAGAAAAATAAGACTGGTACAATTTCTTCTCAAGAAGAGGCAAAAGCGATAGTCAGCTTAGAGGCTGGAAAGAAAAGAAGAAGAGACATCGAGAAAAATACGTGAAAATTCAGTACTTCATTGCCGACTCGGTCTATACATGTATAACGCGAATATGCAATTAGCTGTCAATTTTTTGTTTTAGAAATATAAATATTTGAATTAATTATCAATTTCCAGTTTCTTGACTTAGCACTCTTGTAAAACTACTATTATTTGGACACGAATTTATAAGCATTTGCGACAGAATAAGAATAGTAACGTGGTAGCAAGAAGTGAGCAATGGTTCCTCGTAGTTATGTAACCTACCATGTCTATTCTAACTTGGGAATCTTGTGCACCAAATATATACCCGAAATATATCCGAATCTTATTTTCAGAGCCGTGCGGTCACCCTATGTGTGCATCTGAATCGCTATTAGTTTCGCATGTTTCGGACGCGCCACTTTCAGTTATTTTTCACCGCCGTCAATGACCCTGCGGGTCGTAATCTGAGGACAGGTTTCCCATGCCTAGCCTACTTTATTACATACACGTGTTTTAGTCGTTTTCGCAACTACAGTGGTGCATAAGCATACACAGACAAGATGTACGTGTAATGGAGATGTGTGTGGTTTCAGCAAACTGTTCAATGGGTGAATTCTACTTATGTCACCAAATGCGATTGGAAGGGTCCTTAAGTGACCAAGCTTGTTTTGACCATGATAGTTCCAATTTCCGATTTTGAACCTTTCATAGAAAGTTGTTATTGATGGTTTAACGTCACTGGTCTCACCATACTGGAACTTTGATGGTGCTGGCATAGTCAGACTTTTGTAGAGAGTTGTGGTAGGCCTATTTTTAATCTGGATACCCTTCCTGCCGACTTCCAGTGACACTTTCGGGGCTCGACCACTGGACCAAAAGATCGCTAGTCCAAGCACTTAACCACTGTGTTACGAAAACCAATGTTATCAGACCATCTATTATTCAACTTATTGAAATCAGCCAGTTACATGAATCCATCATCAGACACCCTCATCAGTCGTCTGAAAGCAAATGTACTTTACCCACACTGATTTTGTTTGCAATTATTTCAATGATTCAGTAATCCCATTCCTTGTTACATCACATGAACTAAGTTACTTAATTTGTATGTCTTCTACTTGTGGAAATTCTAAGTGGAAACTCTTCGAAAATTCATGACGAGATTATCGACATAGATCAGTGCTGAAGTCCATCACAACGGCCGAATAGAAATTGATGGAGAACTAAGACAGCCTCTAAATATTATAAATAAAACTCATGCTAGACTTGAGGTGTAGTTCGATTAATGTTTAATTCTCGCAGCTCGGATTGATCACATCAATTTTGCTAGTGCAACTGAGAAGAAAGAAATGGAGATCTTGTAGAGGGCATACTCGCAAGAATAACGTTCCATCTCGCCTTGTTAAGCGATGATTTAAGGGCTTGGCGCTCACATGATTAAATTTTAATGATTCCTGTAAAGGTCGACATCGCGCATTGATGGTTAAGGGAATTGATTCCCTTAGTTTTGCGCTGCAGCTAATCACTTGGGAAATATAATTTCTTGACTGGTGATGGTGATTTGGAAACCTCCAGTCGAGGACGATGTCCTAGCGGTGACCATTACTGAAAGCAGATTCTAATCACTCAATTTCTGATCATTTAGATGACAGTAGTGAATTACCGAAATTGTCGACAACTGAAGAAATGATCATCGTATTGTTGCCACATCTGCTGAATAGTTTTTCACTTATTATTTCTCCAATTTTCACAAGTGAACAAATGTATTTTAATTTTTGACTTAAGATGCATTTTTAATTATTTGCTATCAATCAATTTAACATCAAGTTTATTTTAATTGCTAAGATAATTAGTATTTGATTAATATTTTAAAAAATTAAAATTCTTAAAAAAGTTTTGGCCAAGGAAATTCGACAGTATAATATGAAATGATCAGAACATACATGCACATAGAAAACGACATTGCACCGTGGACTAGAGAAGTCATGACAACGATACCTATCCGATGGCGGCTTCCAGTGGTTGACATTGGGAGGGTACTGGTACCTTGCCAGTGTGTTTTGTATAGATCAGCGGTTATTATCATTTGTTGCTGAAATTGACAATAACTAACCGCGCGCTTCCATTCTAGTCCTACAAACTTAAAACAAAAGCGAAAAGTCGGATTTCTGTGACTACCGATGTCTTAACAGAATGCGCTGACTAGTTCCATTCCGGTTTAGATAATGTTGTCATGACAGCGCATGTCCACGGCGTAGCACTACTTTCCGATTTGAAGCAATCAGAGAATTCTGACCCGAATGCTCTGTCTGTTGAATTCAGTGACATTTTCTGCATGACTCAATCGCTTGACAAATGGATTGTAATACCAATCCCCTAGGCTCGAACCATCGACGTTGGAGCTATTGGACTTGCAAACATATCCTCTAGCCACAAGGCCACCGGACCATCTTCTGAGAGCGTGAATTTGCCAGGAAGGCACTGCTTCAATGCAGGCACATGGAGGGCGGATTGTATTCTGCAGTTACTTAATGCCGTATCCTATATTGAAGCGCTTCACGCAGGCGCTACTCATTATACGTACAGTGCATGCTTTTAACAAGAAAGATTGCATCTGTTGAGATTTGATGAATTTATCAATTGCTGGGTTACTTTAAATATATATATACAGTAGAAGCCGCTTAATGGAATCACACTTGTCCCGCCACATTTGAGTCAATTATCCGGCTGATTCAATTAGCGAAAATTATGAAATGCATGTTTATTTTGCCTAATACATGAGGCTAAATGCTACTGGCAAACTTTTATACACGGATATATAAACATTGTTAGTAAACAGTGTATACGAAAAATTGTAGTTTTAGTATGATTGTTGTGTAATTCTAGTTTGTTGCCATCTTTCTATTTCTATATTGTAGGCTACATTCACAACATGTATTGAGTGTGCACTATTGCGTGAATAATAAATATAATTTGTAGGAATTTTAACTGTTGAAATGGATACTCATACATATAGCATGTTATATTAATTATTCATTGAAGTAAATTGTAGTTTATAAAGAATTATAGCATTTGACTTTAGCAGGAGAATACGTGAAAAAAAATCAAAAAAAAAAAATTCATACTAGAACATGTTTATTGTTACACTCAATTGGCTTTCGTGATTCTAATGTAGACTTTGTTTTATACTGTAAATCTATCTCATAGAGAAAAGTGTTCAATCTTAGTTAGGATATCAAAGAATTGGTCGAATTGTTGTTTGCTTGCATTCCGATCCGATCCACACTTTGTGCTTACGTTCAAATTTGCTGAGCAGTGGAAAGTCACAGAAATTTCGAGACAATAAACCTGCTCCGAAGCGTAAGCATTGATTTCATATCTCTTGCTCTTTTGGCGGCGTATCTTCTTCTAGATCTTCCACTCCCACCTCCTCCTGGTTCCAAAACATCATGACTGCATCTGCATCTTGAATCGAATCTCTTTCACTATTTGGTCGTCAGTTTGATACGGTGACTTGTAGATTGTCATCCACGGATAGCCATGAGTCCAAATTTCGAGTGGCATGTCCAGTCCATCCGGAAATTGGGTGGCGAAACAAACCTAATCGGCTTTTTGTGTGGTTCCAACAAGCAATCTTGATTTGCCCAACAGTTGCGAATGGTTGGACTCGGATTCCACATCCTCCCAAGGCATCTATTCATCAGCATAATTGCGTCAACAGATTCATTTTCTTGGCAAGTTCAGGGGGCCGATGCGAGATCACTCATGTGGTCTATCTTCTCTCAAGATTTTCCGGCAGATTTCTCGACGAATAAGTTGCTTTCACTGCTTGAATCCACGCCTGATCACACAGTTGCATAAGCGAAGATCGTTGTTCGCGGAAGGAACATATGTTTATGCTGACTCAATTTAAGTCTTTCGGATGAGCAGAGCAGTTGTCTCTAAGTAGAAGAACTCTTTTGATTTTGTCTCTTAAGTTTGTGTTCCAAGTCGGTTCGGTGTTTCGGTATGCAGTGCAGAACGTCATCCACCCTGCTTTGTTGGCTTTGTATCAACAGGCAGGAAGTTCCCTTTAAAGCAGCGAGGGTTTTTTTTTTGCCGATCACGAGAATATTTTCTTTTCGCGCTCATGGAAACAGCAAAATAGGGCGGTTACATCTATCCTTTGATTTTTTGTTTCCTTTTCTTGCGTCATGAGAGAATGTCTAAGTTGAATCTGGTAGCGCACGATTAGAATATTCCGCTTTCATCTGGCATTCCAAATGTCCTTCATCTTCAAATATCCTTCTCGGACCTTAGCCATTCAGGTCTCTATCCACTGTTGGCATGCCACGAGATCTACGCTTTGTCCTCTCCATGAAGCTTTTTTTTGCTGAAGACCTTCTTCTCTTCTTCAGACAAGAAAACCAGCATCTGTTGCTTGAAACCATCCTTCCCGAGTTTTAGCAAGTTCTTCGGCCTTCTCTTTTCGGCCTTCCCACTCAAGGAGGTTCTTCTCCCTTGCATTTGCTATCCATTTTTACCACGCAGGATTCAACGCAAGATTTTTCCTGTCGCTGGCGCTTCCGATCATTGCCTTGTGACCTTCGATTGTTGCTGCTCACCTTTAGAAGACGACTGGAGTGATGTTTGGGAAAATGTTCAATTTGAGAGCGGCCTTCTCGTTGAGACAGTTTGGGTAATTCGTGACGATTGCGTTATGTAAATCAGTTGTTTGGGTAATATTGAAAGGTCACGTTCTTCATGTTGCCAATATTTTATCAACTGGAGTTTTTAACATTCGGCTGCTGTTTTACCCAGATATCAACGCACATCAGAATTACCGAATTATTTTCAGTGTGGGTTGAAACTTAATCGGCAAAAAATAGCATCTATGTCATCAATCATTCCTTGTGTTAGCAAATTGATTCAATTAAGCGACTTATGTGATTCGATATAAAGCGATGAATTGTTCTTTGTAGATGTTATTGTTGTAAAATGGTTCTAGGCAAATTGATTCAATTAAGCGGCTGATTCTATTAAGCGAGATTCCATTAAGCGGCTTCCACTGTATATATATATATTTGTAGCATATTGCACCCAGACTTTTCATTGCGAGTAAAAACAATAATTCTGCCAGACTAGTTTCATTGCTTCAAAGGTAACATCTTCAGTGGAGAGAAACAATACGGTTACATCGCAATCTATATATACGTAAAAGGAACTAGTGGGCAAAAGTAAATGGATTTCACAAATGTCAATCAAACACGTGTCTCAGGCTACAAGTTCAGAAGTAACTCGTGAGAACCATTCCGTTCATTTGACAGTGCATAGCTATCTGCTTTTAATAAAATAGTTTCCAGAATGAAAGGACATTTGTACTGACCGATGATTCTGAAATTTTCAGACTTAGGAAAATGGTCATGCATAGATATCTCAGTTTGAACTGGATAACCTTTCAGATGCTCATTTACGCGAGTGTTTAGGTGACGTTTAGTAGCACCAATGTACCGCAGCCACAGAATTAGTGACCGCAGCATTTGACAGTGGTCACAACTGTATTCATAAATGACATTAGATTTCAAACCACTCGCAATGGCATCTTTGTTTTGAAAATAACTACCAAGGTTGGAGGTTTTGAAAATTGGCTTGATTTCCGCGCCTTTCAAACTCTTGTTAAGATATCGAATTATGATCTTGATCGGTTGGACACATTCAAAGACTTATTGAATAATTTGGATCCAAATATTTCATTTACAATGGAAGTTAGTGATTGCGAAATTGCATTTTTGGATATTTTAATCATTCGAAAAGAAAACCGTGTTATTACTGATATGTATTATAAATCTACGGACACTCATCAATACTTGCGTTTCGAATCTTGTCATCCCCGTCATATCAAGCGTGCTATTCCATATAATTTGGCCAGACGAATCTGCACCATCGTAAATGATGATATTTTACGTGATAAACGCCTAAATGAATTAAGAATATTTCTTCAGAATCAAGGATATCCTTTTAATTTGATTGAAGATGGTATAAAAAGATCTTTATCTGTGAGTCGTGCTTTTCTGCTAGAGCAACAAAACAAAAATAAGAATAATACCGATGAATTCAATACTATTGCTTTTGTTCATGCTCATAATCCAAACAATGTAAATATTATTCCTATTGTTAATCATATAAATTCTTTACTTCTTGATGATCCTCAAACTAAAAGTATTTTTGAACAAAAACAATTCATTGTAAGTAAACGTCAACCTAAAAATATTAAAGCAATAATCTGTAAATCTAAATTTGAGTCTAATGAACAATTCTGTGTAAGAAAGTGCAACAATTTGAGATGCGGAACCTGCGAATATATTATGACTGGTGATTCATTTGATTTTAAGGGAAAGATTTTTAAAGTGAAAAGTAACATGTCATGTGAAACAAGAAATGTAATTTATGTAATTAGTTGTTGTGGTTGTGGTGAATACTATATCGGCGAAACAGGAAATACGATCCGTGCTAGAGTGAGGGTACACAAGCAACAAATAAGTCATCCAATATACAGACAAATACATCTAAGTGAGCATATTGAATCTTGTGGTAAATCCCGTTTTTATATATTTCCCTTTTATAAAATTTTTGATGATGATATAAATACACGTAAGAACAAAGAAAAATACTTTATAAATATTTTCCATCCTACTCTCAATTGTGCATAATCTGGATTGTATATCTACATTTTACTTTTTTATATATCTATTGATTCTTATTCCACGATTACAGAATTTCAATGATATACTTCTGAATACATATTTCTTCGTTGTCAGTTTTCTATGCATGCATGTACATTGTAATTCAAATTTTTCTAACATGTCACTATTTGTTATGCACCTGAAGAAGGAAATATATTCCAGAAAGCGCTCGTGCGAATTAATAGTTTGAAGTGTTTTCATTCATTATTTTATTATATATATATATAATGAAATTAAAATTGAAAACACGACTTTTACTTATAAGCATAAGCGCTTTCTTTTCTTCAGATGCTTTATAAGTAATGAGATTTAGATAACACGCTATTTACAAAATTTGAAATATGCATCATAAAGTTAGTCATTAGAAATAACATGGAAATTTGGAACATATCTTCAAAGTCATAGGATTATGTGCACCATAGATTTCTGTTGATGGTAAGATAATTAGGTCGAATTGAGTGATGGATCAAAGGATTCTATGAAATATCTTTCTTTGTTTTTTCTCTCTACATCACAATCAGAAAACATCTTATAAAAAGGGAAAATAGAAAAAGATTTTCGTCCACATACATCTAAATGTTCACTTATACTTATCTGTCTATAATTAGGGTTGTTAATCTGTTGTTTGTGAATTCTTGTTCTGCACCTTATTGTATTTTTAGTCTCGCCAATGTAATATTGGTTGCATCCGTGGCATGTAATTACGTAGATAACATTTTCTGTTGAGCATGACATGTCATGTCTTATTGTAAAAATCTTTCCATTGAAATTATACATAGATCCTTCCCTCAAATAACTACAAGTTCCAACATCTAGGATTTTCACATTTCTTTACAGAAAATATTTTGTTTGTTGTTGGCTTAGAACTGCATAAAATTCTCTTGAGACTTTTTGGTTGTCGTTTACTTATAATGAATTTTGAGTTTTGGAATATGTCTTTAGTTCGTTCATCTTCTTTTAGCATTGAATTCAAAGAATGGATTGTTGGGGAAATATTTGGATTTTTGGATTATTTGTCATGACAAAAGGAATAAGATATTGATTGTCGTTGTTGGCTTTTAAATTTTGTTGCTCAGTTAAAAGTTGAGATCGATCAAATTGCAAGGCCTTATCAATTCCATTTAATATTAATTTTTTGGGATACCTTTGTTTAGTTAAAAAAGAGTTCAATTCATGAAGTCGTTCATGTCTTACTTGTGGATCGCTAACAATTACACAAATGCGACGTGTTAAATTATAAGGTATAGCTCGTTTAGTATGTCGTGGGTGACAGGAATGAAAATGTAAATATTGATGGGTATCTGTTGGCTTATAAAATATGTCTGTTGAGATGCAATCGTTCGTTTTAATTACTTTTATATCTAAGAAGGCAATTTCAGCATCACTTGTTTCCATAGTAAATTTTATGTTGGGGTTAAGACTGTTTAATAGATTGTAAAATTGATCCAATTGGTTCAAGTTGTGATTCCAAATCAGGAAACAATCGTCTAGATACCTTTTCCAATATTTCAAAGTGTTTTCAGCAAGGTCCTCACCCCATAATTCTATCATTTTCATTTTCAACTTCACTTCCAAATATCCCAACGTCAAGGTTGCGTATGTTGGGGCGACTTTAGTCCCCATGGCCGTTCTTCTCTTCTGCATATAAAATTCATCGTTGAATACAAAAGTGTTTTTCGTAAGGATGAGATTCAAACTTTCTAGTATAAATACTTTCGAAAATCTCGAGTCGAGTAAGTTATGACATTTATCGATCCAGTAACTTATAGCTTCCAGTCCTAATTCATGAGGAATATTCGTATATAGATTTATTACATCAAGTGTTACTAATTTTGAGTTTTCGTAAACTTTCGTCGGTAGATGATTTAGGAAATCAAGATCATCTCTGACGTAACTGTCAACTTCATTGCAAATAGGTTTGAGAATTAAATCAATAAAATTACTTAGTCTTTGAGTAGGGGAGTTTGGACCACCCACTATAGGACGAAAAGATAGGTCATTTGGATTGTCACAACATACGTGGGAAGAATTTTGACTTTCTATGGCTTCTTTGATGAGTTCTGATTTATGAATTTTTGGCAATCCATAAAAGTTGCTGCTCATATATTCAAAATTAGTCAAATAGCCAATTTCTTTGTGAGTTAAATTTTCACATTGTTGACCAAAAATCAGATTTTTATCTGTGTCATAATATGATTGTCTTGGTTTTGATTGATTTTTGCATAGAAGGAATTGTCATCTAACATTTTCAAAATATTTTGTTGATAATATTGCTTACTCATTATTACAACTGCTCCTCCCTTATCGGCCTCTTTGATTACAATGTTTTGATCCGATATTAAGGCTTTCAATGCGCATTGTTCCATACCATTTATATTTGGTCGAGTGGTACCATGATTATCAGTGATTCCAGTCAAATTAATATTTTCCAAAGTATTGCAAACACAGTCTATAGTTCGGTTTCTACCACTAGATGGGGGTAAAACAAGATTTATTGCTTGCCAAACTTTCTGGTTCATTTTCATTTAAGTCACTGTTGTGAAAATACTCTGTTAATCGTAATTTTCTGGTATAATATTTGATATTTCAGATTTCAATTGTTGTTGATTTTTATTTGGAGTAGGGGCAAATTTCAAACCTTTCGTCAGCAATTTTATTTCCGATTCTGTCATACTTCTGTTAGAGAGGTTGATTACTTTCGGATCAATAGATTTTTCTGGTTTATTCATTTTCATATCCTTCTTCGGTTTTGGAGTAGCTTGCCTCCTCCTAAAAAATGTCGTTGCTCGTAATGTCATTGTCGATTATTTGTTTGAATATTATTTTGATTATTTGTATTTCGAAAATTTCTTGAATGTGTTTGATCACTTTTTCTGTTTTGGTAAGAGAAAGTTTTGTTGAATTTTGCGTGATGATAATTTCTGCTGGATTTAACGTGATGATAATTTGTGCCATAATTGCTTTTTGGAGAAATTCTACTGAAATGTCTTTGAAATGGTTTTGTGTTGAAATTAGGACGTTCAAGTCTCTGTATGTTTCTAAATTGATTTGTATCACACAAATTTTGTTTCAAAACAGATGCATAAGTTTTTCGTTGTCTATTTTTGTTTCGATGAAAAGTATTTGTGTTGTCTTTCACAGCACTGTTGCCATAATTTTTTTCGTAATCCAGTAACCATGCTTCAGTATATCTCCATCTGTTGTAAGAGGTCTCTTCTTCCTTCTTGCATTCGGTTGTCCACATTTCTTTCAATTTTGTCAACAAACTGCCATGCGCATGTTTTTGTAAGACTTTCAGAATGTCCCGGTCATTTTCAAGAACATTATCCAAGCATTTGGCAGCCCCCATTTGTAAAATTTTTATCTCTCCTTTTAGTCTTTCAATTGCAATGCCTCTTCTGACGTCGGTTTCTTCCATAGGTTCACCATTTATTCGCTTGATTCGAAATTTTCTTGGTAGCACAGGGACTTATTTGTTTATCCACAGGGCATATTGTTCTGTCAAATTTGCGTTTCTAATTTGATGCCAATATGACATTTTTCTTTTATGCATTGTTTGGTGCCAGTTACTTGAAATTTTGTGCTTGATCTTCTCTGCCTCTTTTTTCAGAGTGAGTTCATTGATTTCATTTTGTATTAAATTATATGTATTCTCATTGTCTGTGGATTGTCTGTGATGTTGAGGGTAAGATAATTAGGTCGAATTGAGTGATGGATCAAAGGATTCTATGAAATATCTTTCTTTGTTTTTTCTCTCTACATCACAATCAGAAAACATCTTATAAAAAGGATTTTTATAATCTTCCAGGTATCTTATTACCCGCGTTGATGAACATTTGAAAGGCTATCCTGTTCCAACTGAAATTTCTACGCATCCACACCCTATAGACTAGAATAATTTTAGAATAATAGCGTGCACTAACAATCACAAATTACTCGAATCAATTTTAATCAAAGAATCAGTAAATGTAATGAATAACAGGGACGGATCCATTCCTTTATTGTTGAATTTATAATTAGCTAATGTATCTCTTGACATCTATGCACATCACTGCGTCTAATGATTGTTACAACAATTGATTTTATTGATTTTGTTTGCACTGCTGTAGATCGTTGTTGTACATTTTCATATCATGCCATTTTTAAACTGTAATCAAATCATCCATCTCATATAAAAGCATTGTTGTTCGATTTTGTGTGTAACCATTGAGAAAGGAGTTGTACACTCTGAAACGCGTCTGGAACCAACATTGATCTTAACAGAATCAATTTGTTTTGATTTGAATATATATATATATATATATATATATATATATATATATATATATATATATACTATCTAATATATCATAGCAGATGTAGTGTTTTCGTGCTATGTAGCCATTTTTTAAGGCCAAGTAACTTTATTTGGAATTGTTTAATTGTTAATCAATTCCCAGAAGAAAAATGTCCATTCACTTAAGTTTTTGAAATTTTCTTCGTTGAGTCAGCTTTCTACTTGAAACAAAAGGAGACTTTAAGAATTTATTGCTGTTAAAGTTCTTTCACATTCTCCGTCCATTCCCCATAAATTTGCCGAAACATTGTTTGTCTCAAGATCTTTCACAAACCCTGAATAGCACGAAACTCTTTTTTTATGTTCGCAGTGACACTGAATAGCTCTTGGTGAGAGCTGACATTAGAGGTTCTTCAAATAGTGCATGGAATTTCTCTATCAATCATTCGTAGTCAAACTCTCATGAGAATGCCGTCAGCCGTAATTTCATAATTTCCAACCGGGTTTTGTCTCGGAATATTCAATCAAGTTATCAGATATAATTGTTGTAATGCACTTATTTTCATAACGTATTTCAAAATTGACTTTCGATAAATTTTAATTCAGAATTTCAATGGATAGCCATTGCAGAAAGTGGCAGCATCTTGTGGAAACCTTTGATACTATGCAATGAAGTCAAGTTGTAGTTTGATTCGTCTTCTGTATATTCTTTGAAGTTTGATTCGTTTTCTGTATATTCAAAGGGAATGTGAATGCAGAGATGTAGAGTGATGCTGGCGCGTCTTTTCTGATTGTGAGATAAAAATATATAAAAATTATGTCAAGTTAGATAGCACATCGGCTCAAAGACATATTCAAGTTTTTTTTATCCGCGAAATTCTGACGCAGCGTTTTCTTCGTCAACTTTATCGCATTTATTCAGTCAAGGATATTTCAAAACTAATTATCGGGTTGCGCGCGAGACTGACATGCTGCAGAAATGTTAAGAAGCGACGATAATTTATGAAAGCATTGTTGATTGAAATAATGATTGAGTCTGATGATCAGAAACATCGCATTTCAGAAAAAAGGCGATCAATATTTCTTACGAGATGCTTATGGTTCGTTCGCTTCGACGAAATCAGAGCCTGTGCTCCGGGACTAGAAATGGAGCAATAATTTTCAGTTGCGGATTGTTTCTTGCATTGATTCCATGTTAGTATAGTTCCTTAATCCTATCAATAAATGCGCTGTATAAAAGTAGATGCTGTATGTACCTGGTATAATTTCCATTTTGATTTCTGAAGATCTGGTTTGTAGCATAGTGCGAAATGGCATAAATTCATCAGTAGTACCCGCAGTAGGCAAAATTGATATTCTATTGTTGCATCCTTTGTTTCATGAACATTTAACTAATTCAAAAACATTTCTACTTTTACTTTACAATTACTGTTGTCGTAAACTCAGTGAATTCGCCGGCATCTACACGTCATAGTTCAAAGTTTAAATGCACATGTTTTAATTCCTTTCGAATTGTTGTCGCATAGCAAGTATTCTATATGAAAATCTTATCTTCTGAATCAGCAATTCACATGTAAAACATAAAAGATGAACAAGAAAGTAGAAATATACGCGGCTCGTGAAAACTTAGCGACCTTTCAGCTGAGCCATGCATATATATTTACGCTGGTTTGGGCTATTCCGAACGGTACTGACGAGCGCTTGTAAGGAGAAACGCAGTGTCTGCGGCTACCAAGGACTTTTGTGCTTAAATAGTATAAGTCTGAAGACGTCATTCTATTCCATGCCCAGGCAAACAGGCACTCCGAAATTTGAATGATTATCATCTGCACGGCGAAGCCAGCATAAACAAACGCAGAGCAGCCTGTTGTGCAGCCATTCTAGATATTTAAGCAAGTTAGGGCTATTCCGAGCCGCACTGATGAGCCCTTGTATGGCGAAGCTAAGCGTTTTAGCTGCCAAGGAGTCCTTGTGCTTATATTGTTCAAGTCTGAGGACATCTTTATTCAAGAGCAGCAGATTTATGCATAGAGTAAGTATGTTAGGTAGAGTGGTAGCTCATCATTTATTAAATCCCAATGTGTATACACTTTCGATTTTATTAAATGAACTCGAGGAGGATACATGTTGGATATTGTTACCAAGTGGCAAATTTTAGCAAATTTTTGAGATTTTGAAGAATTTACCACGGAAATGACTTGTCACGGTTGTAGTGCAGAGAGAATGATAGTATTTTACAGATTCTCCGTGCTATGAAAGTCTTGGAGAGGCAATGTTTGTTAAATCAGAAACTCTATCACCTGCTATTGCTTTCATGTTGAACCTCAAGAGGATTTTCTTAAGCCTGATCATATCACAGGCAACGTGCCAATGGCATAGCAGAATCATTTAATGAAATACAATGATTTCCATTAACTTTGAAAGATGTAAATGGGTCAACATCACTATTCAGATTCAAGAAATGAAACATGAATTTAGTGAATCATAAAATCATGCCGGTGAAAATTGAATTAAAAATTTGAAATTCCAGCCAGGAAAGCATGAATAATATCGCGACTTTTTCATGAAGACTTCCATCATAAAACGGATCATGAGATTCCCTTGATAATCAGCTTAATGTCCGCTTAGTTTGGATGATTATTAGCAAATATTCATTCCTTTTGATATCCAACTTGTTTCATACTACTTATATAGAAGAGTCATCTCGGTAGTATTGTATATAGATTGGTAAAATTTGCCCTTCTTTAAAACTGATCAAATACTTTTTGGACCACGGGAGCGTGATCTCCGCAAAAAACTGAATCTTTTGACATAAAACTTTTCACTGTATACAGATACGTTTTTGAGTCGACACTCTACCTACATATCCCTACTCTATGGATTTATGTTTTTTTTTGAATTTCAATTTTGAAGTTACCTCCACTTCCCATCGGACGAATGACCCCTGATCTGTAGTCAAAATAGAAAAGTCTATTCTGTTAGCTTAAAACAATGATTGATTTGGTAACTTATTAAGCATTTGAATTCCAAACCTATGCATTTACAGAAAGGTAATAATGGATCAATTTTGTTTTCTCTTTGACTGAGAAGATAATCGCAAATGAAGCCACTAAAAAATTATAATTTCATTCTTTAGCTCTCTGCTTATGAGTGTTTGAAAACATTTGCTTTAGTTATACCGGGTATTTAGAAGAAAGAGGTTACTTTCTCTAATGGGTCGAAGCAAATAGTTGTTATTATTGTCGCCTAAAGCGTCTCAATGATGACAAAAACTCTATTTCCTTCAAATTTTAGTCAATGGCCATTTTATTTGTCCTCGAAACAATGGGTGTCACCATGATGCTCAAAACTTGATTTCGGATGTAGTGGAAATGGTTATTTTTTTATTTAGGCGCCAATGAAAGCGTCTCTACCAATAATTTTGCAATCATTCCTGTATTCACGTACGCTAGAGCTACATGTCTGCCATTTTTATTGATTTTGCTTTCACTAATTAATTTAAAGTGAAAGTAAATATCACCTGACGAATTTGAGGAGAATCGCATTATAACTAGAAAACTCTAATTCAATCAATTGGTACACTTTAATAAAAAAAGCAAATGAATGGATCTCTGGTTTTCATTTGCTCTCATTGTAACAGAACCGTTTTAAAGTTCAAAGTAAATTTGTGTTTTTATCTGAGTATCAATGGAACCATTTGAATAATTCATAAAAAGACAAGATTAATTTCAATCCATTTAGTTACGTTAGATCAATCTGATCTCTAGAACGAAATAAAAACCATCTAAACTCCTTTCCGTCGCACTAATGAAGTGTATTGCAGAGTCAAATTAGTTCACAAATTAGTAGTAATGTTATTCGGGATCTATTTATCGTGTTCTAGAAGATCACGGGTCAGTTTTGACAGATTGGGGAGGAAGTAACCCATTTCTTGATGAACCAGATATCCCTGGAGTCACAGAATCCTGCCAGCGTGCCGGTTTTTGCTCACCTGGATTATGCTCTTCTCCGCTTTCATTGTACTTCTCGAATCCAGCTGAAGACGGCAGCGTGAAATTTTCCTCATTGGATGTCATCATCTGATCTAAATGAATCTTGAGTGAATCACGCATGGAGGACGTCGGTCAATAATTGGACAAGTAGATAAATAATAATTTTGGGATTAAAGAATGAAATGAGCAATCTAAGATATTTGTGGTTAAATTTGGGCCAAAATATTCAGCAATTAATCGCGTCGATTGTCCATTTAACTACTTTGAGTTATATTGTGACGGACCTAAATGTCGAACCATGCGGAATTTGGATGAAAATATGTCTCAACAATTGATGACAGAAAGACCCGCCCCTAACCGTGAAGTCACCACCCGCAAGCGCCATCCCGTGAAGTCATCACCCGCAAGCGCCCATCCTATGGAGTCACTACCCGCAAGTGCCCAGGCCGTGATATCACCACCCGCAAGCGCCCACCCCGTGATACCACTATCTACAACCGCCCATCCCGTTAAGTCACTACCCGCACTTGTGTGGGTACCTAGAGGTCACCAACCTTAGCCTGGAGGGAGTTACAAGTGTGTGAAGGTTGCCCCTCGCCTAGCTAATTGGTGTAATGTTGTTGTGCCTTGGGTTGTTGAGGTATTAGTAAAAAACACTGCCTAAAGTAAATTAGTAAAAAATATTTACTTCGTCAGCTAAATAGTCAGCAAATTTACTTCGATTGTCATGTCGTGTGCATGTTAAGCTTGCCCAATACAAATATGTACAATACAAGCAAGCGAATTTTCGGCGTCTCTATGATTTACTCTGACCCTCCTCGAATAAATGGCTGGATATAGAAGTGCCTGTTGTATTGATTGGTTACAGAGTACCAGCAAGTCTAACGCTTCAATTTTTCTTGGAGTGCCAAGGGTCAATTACTGTATCTCCTAATGTCCCCTTGCTATCTTTAATCTCAAAGACCCACCGCTTCAGCCATCTTGCTATTCATCCTTGAAGAGCCTGGTTTCGAGTCGCTAGGGTCCGCTTTTCGAGCTTTTAGAGGCCACCTATCAGCTTGTGGATGTGTGGAAGAGCAAAGATATCAGCTTGCACCTGAAGAAACAACTTCTGAAGAGCTTGATATGGAGTATCGCGCCGTACGGAGCAGAGAGTTGGACATTGAAAAAAGTGGACGAACGGAGAATCAATGCGTTCGAGATGTGGACCTGGCGGAGACTCCTAAGGATCAGCTGATGTCAACGGAAGACAGGCGAATGGGTGCCAGACAACAATGGACTGCTGGAGACTATCAAGCGGAGGAAATGCGCAAAATACGCGCAGCGGAAGCTGAGACCCGACATCCTGGTGTTGGCGACGATCGAAGGCGAAGTGGAAGAACGAGAGAAGAGAGGAAGACGGAGAAAGACGTCGATTGACGATCTTTGAGGGACGTCCACGGCCCGGTGAAGGGGTGCGGCATTGAATCTGAACTTGGAATTCACTCCTATGATTTAGAGGCCCAGGGCTTTCCGCGATGCTCCCTTTAATGAGTTCGTTAGCTAGACAGTATCTTTCCATGTCTAGACGAGCCAGAATATTTCTTTAGTGTAATAGGCTGCGGTCGTATTTTGTCTAATCGTGTTTAAATGAGACCCAGACGAAGAATCAGACCAATTGTCTGTCACAATTAGGAAAGTCTGTAGAAAGGCCATCCAATTCAAATGCGCTCATTCATTCATTTCAAATTCTCAGTCGACTCTAGAGTTTGATGATGAAGTTGATGACAGAATGATGTTCATGAACAAATTATGTCGGTCTATCTTTAGTCTACGCGGTCATTCATATTCTTTCGAATTGTTATCACTCACTTTGGATTCCGGAAAGTCAGTCTTTCAGCCACTGACAATTTGACAAGGCTAACGATCGCTAGGTTTTGGTTTGTCAGAAAGTTGCGTTCGTACTTCGCAGGTTTGGGTTTTCACAATAGAATGAGTTTATTTCTAATTTCTTCTTTTACGAGCTTGTTTGATTGATGATGTCTTTTCCTTCTGTCGACATTCGTACTTTCCAGCCAGATGCGGAAATTGTACTAAAGGAAGAAATTGTGTGATGATGAGATATCGAAACAACTTCGAATTTTAACGTTTTGTTACACTGACACTGTCTTATAAAATATTTCATTTTTCTTTGCACATACTTTTCTCTTGCACAATGCGAATCACAGACAACATTATGAATATTTTTTAAAACTTCCATGTCATTAGATGTGGATGTCTATTTAATGAATAGAAGTGAAAAGTGCATATGATTTTACCATCAATGAAAATCGATGATAGTCACGATGATAGCACAAGATTGATAGAATCAGAAAAAACAGAACAACAATAAAATCTAAGACACTAAAATCCGCCGTTCATGATCTTAGTGATGAAGATGAAGAGATTCGTGAGTTTTTTCACACATCTTCTAGACATGTACATAAATCTTTCGTCTGCAACGAATTCACAGAACGCGTTGTCTCCTCACTTGTTATGACAAGTCTAGGCCACTCCATTCTTTTATTTCGTACTTGTGATCGTTAGATAATTCTTGCCAACTCTAATATACAGGGTAATGTAAAGATGATTTGTGGTAGAACTTATCATCCATTCAAGCTTCATCTGAATGGAAGCTAGTCTTTTGAACCATTTAAATCATACTAATTGTTTGCGTTATGTTTTACAATAAGATCTATCATAGGTTTCTTATAGAATAACTTCAAATAGGAATTATTTGGACTTAAATAAGATCTGATAAACAACTAGCAGATCGGCACAAAGCCTTTCTTCAATTCCTTAAATTTTCATGTAAATCTATTCACATCAAAATTTGAATTCAAAATTGAATTTTCAGGCCACGTCTAAAAGTTAATGAGGTGAATTTTCGCTCACTAAAATGGAACATAATGTAAAAATTGACACATGTCTGTCATTTGTGACAACACTCGACAAGCCAGGAGAAGTTTTTTGTGGCGCGAGGGATAACAGATTTTTTACGTGAACGCTTGAAGTTAGCTTCCTTTTTTATTATTTCCTTGGTTTTATTTTAAATCGCACATGACAAACTGGTTGATTTGGAAAAATGATCGTAAATTACTTTCTAACATTAGTTTCATTTACGATAATTCTTTACCAAGCAATAATTTTACATGCATACACATAGTGTGCAGAAGTTTGACATATCTTATTATCCGATACAGTATAGTGTAAGTATTTACTTTCAATTAAGCACACATTAATGCGATTTATTGTGTATCATTTACAGTAACACAGCTGTGGGAAGATGGTTTAACGTCACTACCCCCCTTCCTGGAAGCTTGGACGGTGCTGACATAGACTTGAATCTGGAGCGTTGTGAACTTTTTAGTCCTGACGACTTCCAATGACACTTTCGGGATTCGACCTCTGAACCTAGAGATCGCTAGGCCAAGCACTTAACCACTGAGCCCGGGAGACCACAGTAGGACATGTAAAGCAACCAACATACTAAGACCACAACAGAACAATGCACAATCACAATAGAACATATGATATGAATGACAGCTGCAGTAAAATATGAGTATATCATGTTTCTTTCATCCTGTACATTGCGCATTAAGTTGCGTAGTGTGATGAATGTATTAGGAAATTATATTCCATCAGTGAGTAAATTGTTGTTTGAAGTGTGACTCATGAACTTGCTGACAATATTCTCTGCTTATTTCCATTTTTTCAATGTGATGAGAAACAAAAGCACAAGTCGTCGAGACTTCTGTATTAATGAAAATGACATTTCTAATAAAGCCTCGATAACAAAAGCTCTATAATTGTCTTCTTTGTAAAAATACAAAAGTACAGAATTGAATGATTTTCTGTGAAGGTTCATTGAGGTCACATGTTTTGTGTAAGGTCAGGTAGGCCTACTAAGTGCAAATCAAGAAATATTTCGCGCTCCTTTAACAAGAGAATTCTTTCAATGACTCTGAAATCTTCATGTTAAGTGAAATTTGGTTGCCTGCATTAACTCTTACACGTGTCTGAAATTGATGTTTCGTTCGGAAGTTTAGAGCAAAATAGGAAATTCCTCCATGATAAATTAGTTGAAAGTTGAGAGTTTTGTATGTTAGTAATAAATATTTTGCTAATTACTGATGGAGATAACAAATCATGTCTAAAATGGTTTCGAATTTAATTGAGAAAATTGAAATTTGATTGGTAGCTGAAGTAGTGGTCGAAGTATTGCATTTCAAATCATATCATTGTGGATGAAGACAAATGAAGAACAAACGAAGAGATGATGGATTCCATGAAGTGATACAGGCACATTAAGAAAATGGCAAAAAAAATAGATTCAGGCGAAGAAATAGTATTTTCCATGTATAGTCTTAGGTGTAGTGTGTATAGTTCGCTTGTTTTCCAAGTTCCATTTGTCCACCATTACCATTATCCACCATGTTTACTCTCAGTTATAGTGTGTAGTGCATGAGTTTAATTGTAATTGCTATAATAGTATCATCTTAGCTCTATCGTTTATCTCCTCTTTTCCTGTTGTTTTATAATATCAATTTTTAATTTCCTTGGCTATTGGGGACCATAGTCCTTTTCTATTTCCACTACCAGCATCTGTAGTAGGTGCAGTATATTAGACGTCTGTATTGAACATGTATGCGAACACTTATGCTTTAGAACTCGTGTTAGTAGCATAAGTAATGTCACAAGTTATAAGATTTCCATTTTTACCAGATATTGGGCCAAAAAGCTGATTTATTTTAATTCGTTTTCGCGAGACAGCTCCATTGAGTTCTTTTAAGAACTGCTTAATCAAATGGTTACAACAGCATTGAATTTATACACCTACTGATTGGAGAACGCCATCAGTCCTCATTCGGACTACTTCAATTAATTATTCAAATTATTGAGCATTATATTCTACTACAAATGACTGCTGATGATTGTTATCATCACATGAGAATTGAGAATTGAAGTCCAGTGAGCTGCCAATTGATCGATTCTTGATTGGAGAAGTTGATGACAATTGTTTTATAAACATGGCATTCTAAGTAATTCATCTAGTTGTAATATTGGCATTGTTATTTTGTTGAAACATTCGACGGATATTGAAAACAACAAGATCTAGAATATACCCTGATGGTTATCTTCGCAACAACGTTTTGTTATTCATTTTTAAGTTATTAGTAGAATTACGTAGTTTCATCTCACTTCACGTCTCTTTGACATTTAAGTTCAGAGTTCGTGCTATCCTTTTGTCAGGTAATTGTTTATTTCCAATTAAAAATGACGTCCTGAAAATGATGGCAATTGCTCAATGCAAAGATTGAATTATAGGGGATCCTTCAATCAAGCACTAAACTATGCATATGTCCGATACACATATGCATGTACATCATGTGTCGTGTATATATGCAAAAATGTATCAAAACACTGAAGAAATGTTTAAAACATGCTGGTAATACGAAACATTGCATGTTTTTACATCCAACTTACTCGTACATCGCTACTTACTACTTCAGCTAGCTTAATAATGATATAGGAATCTCATAATGCGACAACAGGTATTTCTCTAAACAATACAACTAACATCTGATTAGTGTAAAGCCTAGGGTGACTTCGATTACGGCTGTAATTACAATCTACAGTCGAGCTGTTGACTGTTACAGCTGTAGTCACTGTAGTTGGCTGTAGTTGACTGCAACAGGCTGTAACAAGCTGTTAGCAGCTGTAATTACAGCCAACTACAGTGACAGTCGGCTGTAGTTACAGTTGAATCATCCTATCAAAATAGATTCAATTGTCAATATATCGACAAGTTGGAATACGGTTTATTTCAGATTTTGTCAGTATGCCGTACAAGCAGTTAACTTAAGGTCTGTGAAATCTGGGAGTTGCAATCCATCACATTCAGAAGATATCAAGATGAAAAGAAAACTACAAATAGCAGTAGTTATACTGTAATTTTTTCTTGGCGAAGGTAATTTGATTTTTAGGCTAATAAATATTTCAGTAGAAGCATAGAATTAACCAACTTTTCTAAAAATGTGTGCTTGTTTTCAAATTTAAATTCTTGAGAACAAACGCATAAAAGAGGAACACAGGGACATGCCTACAGATAATTTGTGAAGCGGTTGTGCAGAACTGCTGCAGCAATGCAACAAGCCCATAGATATCCAGCCTCAGGTCTCCCTTACCTGCATCATTGTATTGTGTTTGGAAAATCGATTGGATTATGATTCTCAGCACGAGCCGTTCCCTGACGCAGATGATAATAAGATGGCTCCGCTACCGCTTTCTACAGTTACTGTAATTTTTAACAGTGGTTGTAGTTTTCAACAGTCAACTTCAGCCGACTACAGTCACTGTAGCTTTCAACAGTGGCTGCAGTTTTCAAAAGGCAACTACAGCCAACTACAGTTGTAATCGAAGCCACCCTAGTCTCGAGATTTTCTTTCCGATCTGATCTGAATTTTACTGGCATGTAATAGAACCACTATTGCATTAACCAATAAATTGAAGACGTAAAACAGCACGAGTAGGTGAAAAGGAAATTTAGTCTTTAATCGCACTCGCTTTCTTCTGTGCAGATCTTCGCAACACAACAAGAGGAGTAATGTAATCGTTCAAGTGGTCATTATGATTTTAAGGTTCAATTCAGACAGGACCACTATGCCTTCAATTATGAAAATTGAAACATAATTTCAAAAGTCAATACAAAAAGGAGACTAGTGTGACCTTCCGAATACAGGTATTTTGAAGCGTTTGGTTTCTTTTCTCTATATATTAATTTTTTGTTTATATCAGAAATCAATAACACTATTGATAAAACATTTTATTTCTGCCTTATGCCTCAACCTGTTGAATCGAGATAATATGCTGGCTATGAATGAAGCCGAACGAGTCACCCTGCTTCATAACATACTTATTTGTATGGGCACGAAAAATATTTGTCACAGCTTTTTCTTTGATTTTCTGATATTGCGCCGTCCTCCGGTCATCAATGAAAAAATCAGTTCGCTGAAAATTGGTGCACCTGATAAAGATCAAATCATTATCAGATAATATCGCATCAAAACAACATTTCTCTTTTAAAGATATGTAATTGTATTAATCACTGCATTTCGAAATCGATTGTTGAACTGTTGACTCAAACAGCCAGTGTACTCTTATGACCATCTGAAGATATCAGTGGATATGCATGAAATGATTTCTGCTGCCGAATTAATCGTTCAAAGTTCATTTAATTTGGCGTATCAAGATACAAGATTAATTTTCGACTGCTATTCAACATTTTCACATATGCATTGACACACAAATGTGAGACAGACGTTCTCATAATTATATTTGAACTAATCGGTTAGCGCTCCGAATGTCAACTTTAAAGTAATTAAGTTCGTGTTGAATGTATGAACTTTCTTCAGGAATGAAAAATTGAAAATGCTAACGGATTGTTCAATGATAGCTGAATCATCCAAATGAGGCTTTAGTTGTTTGCTTTACTGAGAAAACTGGAGATAAATAGGATGGAGAAAATTCTTAATATTTTCTGAGCATCTTTAATCAAGGCTGTCAATTTTTCTATCAATATATCGCTGGAGATTACTCTGAATGATTGACAATTATTGGTTCACAATTTGATGATGAATAATTTGACCTGTAAAGAATATATTATTATCTTCAAGACATATGATTCCAGCAAAGAGTGGTATTTCAATTAATCCACCGCGAGCTTGAAATGGCTCTGACTTTCTTCATATTTGAACTAATCATCTTGAGATATGCATGTGGATTTTTAGCAATTCATGTTGCATGTATTAAATTTAGTATTGTTTGTTACCTGAGAGAAAATTCCAATTGTCTGTAATCTGACAAACGAGTTCAAGAAATAACATTCATAATACAACATTCGGAAATAGCGATTGAAAGATGTCTATATTTGCCAGTAGTGTGTTTAGGATGATACCTAATGAATGCCCGTCGAAATTTCACTAACTTGCTAATTGCAAATCTCAAATTTACCCGGGCATAGCTGCGACTCTAAATAGGGAGTTGTGTCGAGAGATATGAACTAGACCTGCTGATGATTCCTGATATTGGATGAAATGGCAGCTATTCAGGTCTGATCCCATTTTTCAACTGAGGATGTAACTCAATATTTAATTATTCTACTTGAATTGCGTTCTAAAGAATATGTTTTTGAGTAGGCCTGCTAAGTTTTGCGTGATTGCATGATTATCAAAATGAGATACAGAATTAAAGATAATCTGTAATAAAAATTACAGATAACAGATACACTGAGAACTCTACACGTTATATAGCCTCAACCTGATGAGAATAGCGATGATACAAACCTAAGCCTGATGAGAATAACGAGAAGACGAGTCTGCCCACCCAAGTTTGCTACTTAATTTTCTACGCATTAAGAAGAATGTGTACATTAACTCTCAATTTTCAAACATTTCAAGTTTTAGATTTATGCCGATCTCTCACAATTAATGTTACCGCAGTTGAAGAGATCAATAGATTGTCGAGTCAGAAGTTGAAATTCACTTGAGTTTTATTGATCTATCTAAAGACAGATTCGTTAATTCACTATCTATGGATTGCAGCTGTGTCTGCTGTACAGAATTGGCAGAAATAGAAGTAAACAGATAGACAATAGCTGCTGTTTATTGATATTAACCTTGAGCTTCATTGGATGTTTATATGAATAACGTTTTGACATTTCTTTTTGTATTTCACGACTTACTCCTGTCGAAAGAATTTTTTGAACATCTCCTTTTAAAGAACCATTTTTTATTGTTCAGGAGAAATCTTGAGATTTGCAGATTCAAAAAATAGGATTCAAAAAACAATTTGCAGATTCAAGAAAATTCCTTAAATAGTTCGTCTCAATCCTGCGTGCCAGACACAGGGTCACACTGAAATATCTGAGTCTTATTTATAGCAGCCATGAGGACTTATTTTTTCCTCCAAAATGTAGTCGAAGAAAATGGATTTGCTCAACTGTCGTTGCTATTTACTGAAGCCGAATATCAGTTGATGGAAATTATGGATGTTTCTGGAACTATCCAATAAAATCAATTATCTAACATTTTTCATCCATTTTATGAAGAGCGTGATCGTAAAAGCGTCTCAATTTCTCATAGATCCACGTTTGTTATTTTTTCAGCTATCTCAAAACGCTGTCATTAAGTGCTACAGGCGAATAAGGAGCTTAAGCAGTTATTTTGTTTTCAGAACACACTGTGCTCTTATGTCGGTAGCTTCAAAGTCAACCGCGGTTGCTGCCTCGCCTGTTAAGTTTTCTCCTGCATTGTCGCCCTATTTTGCACTCAATGGGATTTCCAGTTTGAAATTTCTTTCTTTCATCAATTTTGTTATCAAAAGAGAAACCTCTTCTATAAAGGGTCGCTCAATCGATTTTGCAATTTTGTGTATTAATTAAGTTAGTATTTCAATAAAAATTTGGAATTTGTGTTCATGCTTTAATATAATGCTGCAGGTATACACATCGGGAATCATCCTTTGTTGGATAGTTGATCGTGTGAAAGAGTCATCGAGATATTTATGCTACAACCTCTTCAGCTAGTTACCGATGAAGATTTGATTGCATTTAACGGGAAACGAAATCAACTCTAATCATTTTATTTTCATCAGTTTCTGAATTTTATTTGCCTAAGAAGCAGTCTCCTGGCAATAGACTTTAGAAACATCTCTCGAGTTTCGTCATCGGAATGATCACAAGCTCAACTAAGCCAGAATTAACCTAATGTACTCATACCATAATTGCTTTCACCATTATTATAAATTATGGCTCATAACATACCCTAGTAAGTACTCATCTATGGCTCAGGAAGATATCTTGACAATTTATAGGGATTTACGGGCAACTAGTTCGGCAGTCAGAACGAGGTTCTGCAGAGAACGTGGCCGAGAATGATGAGTACCATATAGCCACTACAAATCTGCGCATCTGTCCAGTTCTACTTGGCTCCTGTTCTTGTCAGACAGGACCAAGAGCCACATGTAAATCCAATGGGAAGAGGCCATTGACATTCTGTGAAAATGAGATTTTCTACATTTTCTCTGATTAAGTGAGAAATACTAAGCCTTGAGTCATAATTTTTGACATGCAAAATCTTCAGCTCATTTGCTATCATGTTCGTATACCTTCGTATATCAAGATAAATACATTCGCATTTAGCAAGCCTCCATTTAGCATTACTTTACTGGGGTTCGAATGGTAATGAGACTGCCAGATGTTCTGTAGTTCATGTCGTTGCTATGTGCAGCACATAGATATTCTGGTTACCAGAGATATCACAGATGGATTATTTTTTGTCATTATAAATAGGACTGTCGCATGCAAAAATAACTGCAGAAAAAGCCCAGAACAGTCTACCGATAATTAGGATTCTGTGTATCTGAATCATTCTACAATAATGCACGTGCAGCTTATATTCGACACTGATCGTTGGCTGCAAGCTCACTGATGTGTGCTTTCGGCTAGTCTACTATATTCTTGCACAAAGATAAATTACCGATGAGTGGTGTATTAAGTCGATGGGTCTACATAAGTGCATCCTAAGCTTGATTAAAATTTTGTATATTTGGTAGGGTTAGCGTAGGTCTGATGCTTTTGCAGTTTCTTTAATTTGATGCTGCTTGATTGCTGTTTCTGCCTTTACTAATTTTACAAAATCTACTGATCAAATGTGTGAAGGTAAAATAATGTTTTGGAGTATAGACCTTAGACTATAGATCTAGCCACAAATAGCTATGTAGGCTACAGTGGCTTCCAAATCATACCCTCTTCAGTGTTTTATTTCCCTTGGAACAAAGTTGAAAGCAGTTAGCGAGTTACGTGACAGGTTTTACTTCATTAGTTCAAAATAGACATGGCATGTTGCAAAAATTCATGTACTTTGCACTTCGCTCACAGATGAAAGACACAGAAAACTCACATATGTCGTTCACAAGATTGGAGTCAGGTGGCTAGCCTCGAACACATGACCTTACAGTCGCACATTAAGTAATTCAACTGAGCTAACCTGCCACTTGCATTAATCAGTTCAATCTAAATCATGAGAGAACTTGATTATAATTTGTAATGACGATTATATGCAAACGTGATATTTCAAGAATAGTAAGAAAGTTTGATCTTTTACATTTTTTGTAGACTAAGTTCCTGGAAGGAGAGCTCTAATTGTCAGATAATGAGAAAACTTCATAAAGAAGTATATACGTCGTTCTTTTCTCGACTGATAGTGCGTAGTAACCGCGCAATTTCGAGGAGATGTAAATGATTACCCATGGGAGCAATATGCTTCTCTGATGTGGTGAATAGATTCCTAAATCGTATCATTTTATAATCAGTCTCCACGTTTAAAAGTAATTGCAAACCTTCTTCAGTCAATTTGATAACCTATTTCGATTGGAAGTCGACTTCCTATCATATTTCAGGGTAGCTGGATTTAAGTATGATCAATGAAATATCATAACCGTAGCAGCATGGCATGACTTAATTAATGAAGGAAAATGTCGGATAAATTAAACCACTCTTTGACAGTTGCAGTTTCCACTGCCCAAAAGCATCCTTTCATTCACCGACCTTTTTATTCATTGTCTCAGCCAGTGCTAGAGCGTCAGCGATCGGGGTTTTCATGGACATCTTGATTTTGATTTAGCAAAAATAGAGTTGTATGGCATTGAAATTGATTATAGTAAAACTTCTAGAATGGAAGTTAAGTTTCATGCATTACACAATAGTGGCACAGAAATCGTACGTATTTTTAGGTAGATACACTTATCAACGGCTAGGTTAGAATCTGCCACATGTTCAATTCTAAGCTTTTCATTGGTTATTGATGACCCAACTTAGTTCCCCGGATGTGCCGTGACCTTGAGTCAATTTCCATTCTAGTCAACTGCAGATAAACTTTCTATTTCTATGGTGTAGAGTGTATGTTATCAATGTCAGAACCATAGAAATCCGACACTATGACGGACATGCACACTGAAAACAATGCTACTTCGTGGACGTCCGTTGTCATGGCAATGATGCCAATACGATGGCGGCTTCAAGTGGTTGGAAATGGGAAGGTGCAAGTAGCCCTTCAATATCAGTACATTTCGTGGAGATTCACAGTCATTAACATTTTCCTTCATACATTAAAGCAGATGCTCAGCTGCAGCATGCTACCAATTGTAAAACGCCAACAAATATGAATATATTGTGTCATTTTTAAACGCATTATGATTATTCTTCGTTGTACTTATGACATTCAAAATATGTCAATTAGTGCATCGAATCCAGACCAGAATTGCTCAAACCCACCTGAATTCAGGTTCGGATTAAGCAAGTAGATTTCGGCTTAACTTATTTATTAATGTTTGATTTGTAGCTGCTCATCTTAGTAACTAAGTTAACGTTTGTTTTCATGTTCACTATCAAATAGATATCAAATTAGATTTCAGCAATTCACATGTAAGCATAACCTCAGAGCTTCATCCTCTTCGTGAAGAATGCGTGAATCTCATTTTAGTATGCTAAGCAGTGACGTAATTTCTTAAATATAGAGCTTCTTTTATTGCTGTAGTTGGATTTCAGCTGACGTGAATTGTGTGACTAAACAAGAAAAATAAGATACCTGATTCGGTGATTTAAGAGTTAGATGATTGAAGCATAAATCACAACATCAATATAAATTTGTCAGTTTTATAAGATCTTATAGGTATTCCAGATAAGATACTTTTTTCATGTGCTGTTTCAGTATCTCTTAATGCACACAAATACAGAAATTGCTTTCGATTGGCAGAGGTGTTTGGAGCTATGAGAAAAAGTGAATTCAAGTTATGAAAAGCTCAGATACAATTTTGAATAATAAATTGTAGAATCAAGGATGTGCATTGGGACTAGAACTGTAACTTAATTTCACTTGATGAAAAGTTATTATTTACAGTCAAAGATGACGAGATGTGCTGCAAAAAGTTTATTCTGTTAAAATGTATCCATGTGGTAAATTGTAAAATGACAGAAATTAGACATGCTGTTTTTTAAATTGACTTCTATAACATTTTTCATTTTCTTGTCTTTAGTGTTAGGTTATTTGATTTTTGAATCCTTGCTTGAATTCTGCCTGTGTTAGTTGCTACTTTTACACTGGCTTCAAAAAGGTTGAATATCACTATTCTGCACAACACAAGAATAAAGATCGTTCGCAGAGTAATGTATCACACGCTGCTTTACATCATGGTCATTGTTTCAATGCATTAACTCATTCATTTGAACAATTACTCCAATCTCCTTTTTTCAAGACGAATTGCGGTATCAGTCGTTTGTAACGTTGTTTTGTTTGATGATCATGTCCTGAGATGAGAAAAGATCTTACGAAGATCTTATGCCATTATTAGCTTTTGTTTTGCCATAGGGATAAGGGATATTTACTTCTTTGATATTTCCAGTGAACTATAGATCTATGTTTCCTCTTGAGGAAACCTTTACACTTCTGCAAGCGAGTCATGCTCGTTTTATGCTCGATTTTAAGGACATTACATCTCTTGACACACTTGGTACAAGAAACCTGTCTGCACTTCGCTGTTGGAAATCGGATTGCTATTATCATCAGAGACTCTTTTGACGTGCAGCTTGTGGCGCTTGAGTAAAGGTAACCGACTTCCTTTATTATGGATAACTGTAGAAACCGGCAGTCTTCAACTAGTTCCCATGTGATTTAGACCTTGTCGAAGTTACCTTTCCTGCGAGCCCAATTTTATTGATGAAGATTTACCTCATGCACGGAAATTAAGAATATTAAAATGATGTGATTGATGCAGAGGCACTCGTGTTCTGCTCGTGTTGCATTATCATATTGTTGCATTTCTATGACCTGCCATCCATATGTGGATAAATCGCATTGACTCTTTTCGTCATTGATCAAATAATGAAATTAATAAATGCGATATAACAAACTGATCATCGAAGGGTCTGACAGCAAATTCGGAGGAAAAACTCCCTAAATTGTTGGTGAAAAATCATGTTACGAAAGGAAAAAAAGAAAATGAGCTCTATAATCGACGGGTTTTTGACGTCCAGCGTCTGTTCACGGTCGGTGGTAACCATATGTAAGTTTATTTCATCGACATTAGATCAATGAACGCTGAATACTTAGTCCACCGATGCTGACACATAAAAATCATTGTAAGAAATTTAGTTGTGCTTGTGACAAAGAATGGAGTAGAAGTTTTGATTTAGTGCAAACTCTGACTAACTGACAACAACTCCACCGCGGACTCGGTTCGGTTCCTGGGTCGGTCTGGTAATGAAGGCTGTTGGTGTCTTTTATTGACATAATACTTGTCATTCTCTTTAGATATTCAAAGTACAACGTCAGACCTTTGTTGTCAATCTACTGTATGACGTAGTCGAGTTGATATGCTGATGTGCTGTCTCGCTACAAAATGAATGCTGGCAAGCGTTCTGTCATTAATAATAGGACAAGAAGCTGTCGACATCGCTTGTAGATGATTACTGCCTTCACTCGCATTCCTTTTTTACCTTCAGCGTGGCCAATCTGTGACATTAAACCCTGGCCAAACATAGAAAACAAAATCGCCCCAGCCGTTGGCCCGTGTCCATCTCCTCTATAAACTAAAGGAGGAAGTTTGAAAATTTCATGTGGTATAAGTTGGTTAAGAGCTCTGAAAACCCGAAGGGGATCTCCTGGAATCACATGAAAGCGTCTGAAGACAATTTTGGGAGCATACTTGAATGCAATAGGATAGCTAAGCGGCGGCGTAGGATGCATGTACAACTCAAATAGAGATTTTTGAAAATGCATGTGAATTATTATGTGAAGTCTGCTACTACATCGTGCAGAAATGACACAGCAGCTGCTGATCCAAATGAATGAATTCACCAAATGTATGATGGCGCATGATAACCTGTCTGTTCTAATGACTCTTGATTGACTATTTGTAGCATAAAATTCACTATATTTGTCATAAAGCTTATATGAGTGGTGTTGCTCTTATTCGCATCATAATCACAGAGATGCATATTTGGATGCATCAATATGTTAATTGCTGCTTCATGTGTACTTCGTCAGTAGTCTATAAGTGATTCGAATTGATAAGCTTAATTTGGCAAAAAACTGTCATGTTCGATTTTAAAGGATGGGCTACTTTAAACAAGAGGTCAATTTTTTGATGTTCTTATGGGCCAAAATTGATGAAGTTTGAATTGATTATCAGAAATGAGTAGATTTAAAAGTCACAAAAAGAAGAGAGTCCTATTACAGTTATTGAGCAATACCGAAATATGTATATGCCCCTCCCCGTTAAAACAGGTTTAATGATCGGTCGATGGTGCGGAAGTTCCGGGATTCTAGTCTATCCGGCTTGGGATGTGACATTTCTCTCAAACTCAAGTAAGAGTTGCCAGTTTATGAAGGCTGCCCCACCCGTGATTTGTCAGAATTGCTTTATTGTTTGGGTGGGGCAGGGAGCAGCAAAAAGACGAAAGGAACTTCGAACGTTATACTCATTTTTGTATGAGGGAAGTTTGGATTTACAGATTGTTTCATAAAAAATGGATCACCCTTAAACATCGCCTTAACTTCAACTTTGTCTAACTCCGCCAAACTTGAACAAATTTCTCTGAAATTTGGAAGATATGTCAGTTGTGCTCACTAATATCATTGTTGGAAATTTCAAGCATGATTTGATTAGCAATGTTACACAAACAAAAATAAAGAAATATCTGCTACATGTGATTAACTGGACTTCATGTTCCATAGCTTCCTGACTTCGTTGCGGTGGTGTTGGCAGCACTCCTGATTGCTTTCAGCTAGAAATCTATCTCTTACCGGTTGAAAACAATACAAATCACAAATGAACAATAACGAGATCGCATTCACAAAAGGCAAAGTGTCAGGGTTTTCTTTGCGAGCAACAAACAAGGTGCATCGATGGCATGAGATGGCTGCACTAGACAGTCCACTATTCGTTAGAGACTTCGCAAGGAACCATGAATTCTGAACGCTATGTGAATTTTTACGAATGAACATTGAACATTGCCAAATGACAGATCAACTTGTCACAGGAGTAGTAGAGTCAACTTATAGGGCTTAGGACATTATCTTGGCCAGCTCGTTCTCCTGATCTGAATCCCATAGAAAATGTATGGAGTATTCTAAAACGTAACGTTCGTCGTTCACTGCTACCTACAGATGGCGTATCACAACTTACGTCACTGCTAAAAAGAGAGTGGAGAAAGTTAGATCGGTCAAAAATCAACGATATCATCGAATCAATGCCTAGACGAATTGGTGATGTCATGGACAATAAGGGTAGGGCCACAAAATATTAGCTTCTTAAGAACTGTTACTGTATCATAGCTTATCAGATTATATAAGGACATTTTTATGAAACGGACTGTAGTTGTGTTTTGGCAGTGATATCACTGTTATGAATGATTGCAATTAACTGTTAATTCCTTGAAACTCAAGTCTGCTCTATCAGAATGTTCTGACATTAATTTTTCGTGTACAAAGGTTCACAGTGCATAAACAACATAAAAGGCTTTCCTACTTTTCTCTCTTTAGATAAGTCATTACTATTGCAAAAGGAAGTAAAATGATCTAAATTTTGCTTGACAGGAAACTATGTTTCAGAAGGAATACTTCAAATCAGTCTAGAGATCGTGGAGACTTACTTACATGTAGTATGTGAAGAATAATGCTTAGGTTTGCTTCCTTTAGTTTCCCTTCAGACAAAGAGTAAATGCCTGGAGTTCTTCTATGCAGAGAATGAAATAGCTGTACATTCTGTTGAATTCGAATCACATGTCTCCAAGTATTACAAAGATACAGTTTATTTTCAATCGATACTTTTAACCGCAATGTCAATGCAGTCATTGCTTGTTGATAGCGAAAATGTTTTCTGCATATTTGCTGACACTCCGGAAGTGAGGTCACAGGAAAACAGCGAAATATAGGAAATTCTCAGATGTTCAGATTATTAATAGATGTTAAGTATCTATCACTGTTCCGACGACAAACAAGGGCACAAGCAAATGATCCATATAGCGCAGAAACTGGTATCACTCAAAATTTGACACACTCATGTCTTCTCTGTTCGTAATACATAGTTGGGATGACTAACAATGTTTCCTGATTTTATTTTAAGTTTATCCCTGTATTTCATGATTGAATTCACAACCAAAAGTTTGTTCCTCGATAAACGATCGGTAGGCTCGTTTATATCACCCAAATCAGACAGAATCATCCTCTGCACTTCTCCTAAGTACCCAAAGTGTGTGTAAATGATGATTGTATAACTGAGTAGCAATTCCATGGCCACTCCACTTGATCGTCAAATATCTGAACTCACTAAAAGTTGTTCTTCCTATCCTGATGACAGTTGCTAGTGCATGAACACTGTCCCACACTAAGTCACGAGTATGGCTTAGTGCCTTCGGTGGGGCAGGGCGAGTGAAAACTTCTTTCAGATGATGAAAAATAAAACGAACGCACACTGTAAAATGCAGATGCAAGGTCGAATACAAATTCTCTGTTTCAGTAAAACAGTGGTTATCGAAAATTGATTGCACTTCAATTAATTGATTGGTGACATCGATTAAATGAAATTAATTGATTGGTGTCATCGAGTAATTGCAATTAATTGATTGGTACCATCGAATAATTGTAATTAATTGATCTATTGAATTGTGTTGTAAAAACTGGATGGGATTTGGACTGATCTACTTGCAATGCCGTCACCCCTCACCATCGTAGAAAAAGTGCCCCACTCTCAGTGATTTACTTGGATAATTGATTATCACTTTAATTACGATGCTTGGACTTAATTTAGTTTTGATGCAAAGTTGACCCAACTTCATATTTTTTAAAAAAGAAAACAAAGTTTCTTGTATTGACCGAACATGTTTCAGAATGCTAACATTCCATCTTCAGCGGTAAAATCTGAATACCATGACAATGTGAGTTTACATACAAAATGAAGGAAATGCACAAATGAGTGATAAAAAGAGTTCAAGTCACCAGTTGCTGTCTGACCATGGTTATTTTGCTTACCAGTTGTTTTAGCTGTCTGACCATTAATTTAGTTTGTTATAAAATTAATCAATGTTCACATCAAATTAAGAATATGATTCTATGTAATGAGTCTACTTAGGTCACTATCCAAATTGATGGGCTATTTTGCGACTTTCAAGGCATGTAGGCCCATGAAGCCTCATTCGTTAAATTGAAATAACAGAGTGAAAAAATTAAAATCAACAATTGGTCTATTCAAACGGTGATGATAAATAAGTGAAATTAATTGTAGCAAATTGATTGCTTCCTGCTGCTATTCAAATCAATTGATTTCATAATCACAATTAATTTTTGAATGCCCCTGTTACACACAGTTGAGACTTAAATCAGCCTCAAAACAATATAAAGCTAAATCAGCCTCAAAACAATATAAAGCTAAATCAGTACCATTTCTCTATTTCTTTGGGTAGTCCTCTATTAGAAGTTGCTAATAGATCATCATTTCCTCAGGTTTCGTGTGACCACATCAATAAACGTGTGACTTCGACAATAAGATGCGATTCAGTGGTAAAGAGAAGTAAACATGACTATTTTACATTCAACAAATCAATCACCAAAGGATTGCATAGGTTTTAACTTTTTTAAAAGCAAAAATCTGAAAGTTTACCCCGCTCTGAGGCTTATTTACTGAAAGACATGGTTTATTGAAACCTCTATAAGGGAATCACTCATGGTGCATGCGTGCGTGGTCCACATGAGGTGGTAGTCAAAATAATCAATTTTCAAGGCAGCAATCCTATTAGATGCGCTTGCACTACTCATCGATTGAACATGTATAATTAAATGAAATTTGCCGTTCGTTATTTTAAGCTGAAAGATGACGGATAAAATTTGTTTTTCGAAGCAAACATAATTAGCAACAAAGAGATTCAATAAACGATAGATCAAATTGCCATGCAAAAGATGTGCGGTTGGTAGGATGAAATGCATTCACATCTGTCATTTATCGTAAATATATATGGTTACAATTCTTTATCAATTTCGGTTTATGCGATTTTCATTTTGTCAAGAAACATCAGAGTTTGTCTTGTCCATTTGTAGATTTTTCATGTCTTGGACCACGTTTTTGGTGACCCGGTCCCGATATAGAGGTCAAGTTGCCTTATTTTTCTGTGGGAGGACGTCTTATGATGGAGGTGGTCGGGAATGGAGGTTTCATTGTAATAAGCTTTGAAATTTTTCAAGAAACAGTTTCACTATAAAAGATAGTCTGCCTCTTGTTAGGCTGCATTTAAATCAGTAGCACTCTTCACTGCGGACGAATATTTGTTCAGTCACTGTATAAAACTCAAATCAAAGCATTAACAGTTATAATTTTGTATCCGAAATTATTCTGTCCGAAGTTAATTGAGGTGTAAGAATGATATCATGTTGATAAAATTTCAACTTTACTATGCGTTGTACTTATTTACGTATCTTCAACATGCCTTTGCAATAATAAGTTATCTGTTATGTTAGATCACGTTTGCGGTGACATCAACACAGAAACATTGTAGGCCTAAATGTTGGATTGTGATGTTCAAATAAATTGAATTTGATAGAAATTTGATAATTCTAATGTTGATGTCAGAATGCAAATTCTCGAACATAATTGCCTGATTTATTCACGAGGACTTGAATCATTCATTTTCATAGTAGCAGTTTGTTGGCTATTTTCATCTGATTGATATCTGATGTTCGTGTCCAGATATTCGGATTTTGTTTTTGATTTATGATATTGCAGCGGAAAATGGAAATCTCAACGTCGAAGAAGAGTTGATGATTTCCGATGTGAAAATAGACGATCCACGGTTCACATCAAGATGATAAGCTTTAACTGAAGTATAGATTGAATCCTAGAAAACGGTAATGGAGGAAAATGAATCCAAACACATTAAATGTATACACAGAAGTATTACAATGTCTGCAAAACAAGAAGAATGATTCCCATCTTTGAATTAATGGTAGCGATAATGTACATAGCGAAATGTCTGTAATTATGCGATGCTCGAAATTGTTACTTTAGTTTTTTCCCTGATTGTAGTACTTATGAAAAATAACCCGAGGGGTCGGTGCTTGAATCTGAAGGTGGACAAGAATTTATTCTCCTGATTCGCATCTGCCTTTGCAATTGCGAACGTGGAATCTAAAAACTACAAAATTGATGAAATGCAATTTACACCATCGTTGCAATTGCTGCTCTAGAAGTCGTAGAAGTTATATTTTTTAAAGCAGTGATCACACAAACTGTGCAGTTTTACGAGCACTTGCATTGTATAAAGGATGCAAAGTCAGTCATCACCAGAATAAAACAATTGAAATTCCGAATCAAGAAAACATATAGTGGCATGTATTCGCCTGGCATGTATAAACACTGGCCATGTATTCGCCTGCTATGATCTCCTATCTTCTTAAAAGAGAGCATTGAAATACCGGAGATGTTCTCCGCTGTTGGGCGCTGTCTGCGTGGACTATGATCAGTTGTCTTAAAAAATAGGTCACATAATTTACAAAAATCTTCATAAATGTACAAAATGTGAAAACTACTTTTGACTTGAAAGTTGATGCATGAAAAACACAGTAATCATAAGAAAGTAGCATGTCAAGCAAGCGAGTTGGAAAATGAGGTTTTATCTAAGCGCTTTTTCATGGTCGTTACCGGTCGGCTGAGTTAATTATCCACGAAAAATGCCATAGAAATGTCTTTACGTTTGTGTTCTAGAATTTTGCTTCTATTAACTTTACTTGAGCAAGCTCCCCACGTTCTAGAAGAATCAATGGAGATGCCTATATTAAGTGTTTACACTCCTAATTTAGGGTTCATCCACAGACAAAATGTGAAAAAATGATAGTTTAACGTCACTACTCACCGTTACTGGGGGCTTTGACGGTGCTGACATAGTCAGACTTAAATCTTGATCATTGTGATCTTTTAGTTCGGATGTTCTTCCTGACGACTTCCAGTGACACTTTCAGGGCTCGACCTCTGAACGGAGGATCGCTAGGCCAAGCACTTAACCACTGAGCCACGGAGACCGCTCTAATGCCACTCTAATAGAAATCATATTTTTCTCTTGTTTGAGTTAGAGGAAATAGAATGGACAACAGCTGTTCGTTGATGGTCATTTAGCTGCTAGACTAGGCCAATGTTGCTAGTTCTAAGGAAGAATAACATTTTCGAAACGTAATACGGCGGTATGCTGTTAGTTATCTTATCAAAATGTTGTTATATTTAGAAAAGAAAGGCTGATAATTGTGACCTTTCAAACTTCAGTGACAAAATAAGCACTGTCAGTCAGTGAAAGCTGCCATCGCTTAGGTGACGTCATGAAGTAGCATTGTTTTCAATGTCGGTGTCCGTTCTAGTCCTTTGATACCATAGTGATATATTTCTATGAAAAATGTTGTGATAAAAAATCACAAGTATATTAATTTATCAAATCTGCACAGTTCCACAGCCCTAGCAAAATAAGTGTCCCTGATCATCAGTGCGGCTTACTTTGAGATGTCACAACTCACTTGAGCGTATTGAAAAAGATATTCGTAGATTCGAAATATTGAAAACGAAAAGGAGATCAGGAATAACTGATTATTATTCGCATGCCTGATTCAGAGCGCTAGTCAAATCTAGATACCTTAATTTTTTAGGTACTTTCTGGAAGTGTGTTCGCTCTGCGTCCGGGAGACATTGGTTCAAACCTAGATGAAGTCAGACTCTAGACTTTTAATTCAGGTACACTCTGCATTTTTTCTAAACACTTAGCACATAAGAGTGAGAGTAAGTCATAAGTCATAAATTTTTATTCTGAAATATACAGAAAACGCAAAGCGATGGCCGCAAGGGCACTTACAAGCAAGCGTTGATAACGTGTTACATATGCATACGCAAAGTTTAGCATCAATAAAAAATACATGAGATATATATTTACAAATACACCAAGTGATCATGATGTACATGCACATCATATGCCATCATAACTAATTATGTGAGACCTACATATTTACAAATTTTCAGAGTCATCATGATATACATCATATACCATATACAAAATACGTGAGATCTATAGGGCCTATATTTACAAATTTGAAGAGTGACATTGGATGGGTCCTCACAATGGGAGAAAAGAAGTAAATGCTTAACATCTAATACAAGAATGAATGCAACAACTTCAATAGTAGGGTAAATGGAAATCGGCCTCGCGGAAGGGAGGAGACTCGCGTAGTGTGCTTCTGAGTACACTTCTGAGTACAAAAATTAAATTATTTCATTATTAAGGTCGCGAATTTTGGATGGGGATAGAAAGGTCCTAACTTTGTTTAAAGCTGTCTAGCTATTTTTTTATCGGATATTTTTGCTCCTAATTATACTTTCAAGGGTCTATTTTTTCACCTTAGAATATATCGGATACTGTCTTGTGTCTCTTTTCATCGCATCGCAGCTCTCTTATTTAATTATTCACCATCATGAGACATCTATCATCGTGCACGTGTACTGCTCCGGTGAACTCGAGACACATTCCTTGTGTTTGATAATCTTTCTTAATATCTTGTTAATCCAAATGCATCCATTTTCAGTTCATTCCTTGATTTCCCTTTTGATTTACGCTTGATAATGCAAGAAAATGTATAAAATCCCATAGGGATGATTAATTAGTAATATTGACTCTTGTTTATCTTGTCGTTGTTGAATCAGCTACTGACCTTGGCATTACTGTGCTCGTGCTACACTGCCAACGTGCATGCAAGTGTATCAGAATCCTTCTATCCGGCGGCATTTGTTGAAACATCATACTCTGCTGCATTTCAGTCGTGATCGTCCAAGGCTGCCAATTAATCATTTAAATTTGAATGATTACCAGAACTCATGCGCGAATGGATTCATCTGATATGACAGTATTCTTTGCCGATATATCTGTTAATTACTTCCGAAAAGTGTTGTACGCGACTTATCGATCCTTTATCGTGCTATCATTGATGGCACGTTTGACGTCGTGATTATGTAATATGCAATGTGATTATCTAAATTGGATTCTTAGATGAAGATTATATAAATTTGATCCTTGATGATCAAATGCATTATTTTCAATATATCGTTGTGTCAAGTAATTAAAATTGTGTTTTCCAGACACATTTTGATACTCAAAGATGATAGTGAGCACATGTAGTCCGGCAGCCAGATCCAGTTTCTGCACGGAACGAGGCCGAAAATGAGACTTTCACAGAATGATGTACAACCTTTGCCTACTACGAATCTGCGCGTCTGCCGAGTTCTAACTGGTTCCTCATATGTCAGATAGGATCAAAGAAAAACACATGCTGATTCAATGGGACGCAGACTGCATTTTTTGGGCGAACATGATATACAGGGTGGCGCACGTAAACCGCCGGATTTTAAACTTTTATTACTCCTCAAATATTCATCCGATCGTCATGAAATTTCGACTCATACTAGTTTGGAGTATAGGATTTATTATGATTATACCTGTTGTACTGAGAATTGTCAGAAAATTCTGATTCTATTGACCGAATGACACGTAAAATTGACATACCAATAATGCATCTTAACATGTAAAATTCAATGATAAACTTTTCCCATTATTTCCCCCACGTCTTTATCAATAATGACCAAAACGAATTAAGGTAAATGTCATAGAAAACATTTATTAAATGAAAAACATAAGAAAAAAGTGTTAGTAGTCATCGAACTTCAACGTGTCCTCCTCCATTCTCGAGGACGGATTCGAGTCGCTTTTGGTAGGTCAGAGCAGTTTCTCGACACATCTCAGTTGTCACTTCTTGAAATGCTTGTATGATGCGGTCCTTCAGGTCTTGCATGGATGTTGGCCGTGTATGGTAAACCTTGGACTTGACAAAACCCCACAAGAAGAAATCGCAAGCCGTCAGGTCAGGTGAACGCGGTGGCCAGGGCATGGTAGGAGATCCACGTCCCATCCATCTGTTAGGCATCTTCTTGTTCAACCACTCACGCACAGGAAGTCCCCAGTGTGGAGGTGCACCATTCTTCATGAATATGATGCTCCTGCCTCTTCTGTCCGACTGCACCGCTGGCCAAAATTCCTCCTGTAGCATCTTGAGATACTGATTCTTGTTGACGGAGGTGTCGAAGAAGAACGGTCCGTAGATACCTGATTGGCTGATTGCCGCCCAGACGGTGGTGCGTGGCGAGTGCATAGACTCTTGCTTGATCCAGTGAGGGTTCTGGTTGGCCAAATAACGAGAATTGTGGCGATTCACACCACCATCCAGCTGGAAGTGAGCTTCATCGGACCAGGTTAGTTCCACTAAATGGCTCGGGTTGGCTTGGATGCGCTGTAGCTCCTGTTCTGCGAACTCCATTTGGTTTTCCAGATCTTCTTCGTGTAATCGCTGCACCTCCTGGACCTTGTACGGATGCCATCCATAGTCATGGAGGATGCGCTGGATACTGCGGCGACTCACTTGAATAGCATTAGATGCACGACGGGTAGATGTGTTTGGGTCCTCCTCGGAGTGCTGCACAGCTCGTTCCACATTCTGCTCCGTTCTTTCAGAAGATGACCGGTCCCGCTTGACAGTCACCACTCTACCACTGGTGAACAGGTTTGTGTGCCATCGCTTTATGGTACGGGCATCCGGTGCTCTTGCGTTCTTGCCATACTCTGAATGATAGAGCCTTTGTACCTCCACTGGACTCTTGAGCCATTCGTACCAAGCCGCGCATTTTGCTCGTTCTGCAACCGAATAATTATTCATTCTTCTATGTTCGATTCTTTTCAGATAGTGATTTAATCGTCGAATGGTATTTTACATGACATGGAAGTAACTGAACAATATTCACTTCAAGACTACGCACAATTCGTTGTGCAGAATACGATTCATGCTAAGTTAAATAACTTGATCTAGATTTTCGATGTCAACAAAATGAGTACATGTCATTCGGTCAATAGAATCAGAATTTTCTGACAATTCTCAGTACAACAGGTATATTCATCATGAATCCTATACTCCAAACTAGCATGAGTCGAAATTTCATGACGATCGGATGAATATTTGAGGAGTAATAAAAGTTTAAAATCTGGCGGTTTACGTGCGCCACCCTGTATATTATGCTTTCTCTTATCAACTGAAAAGTATTGAGTGTAGAACCATAATTTTTGACATGGAATGTCTT
Organism: Prostheceraeus crozeri; assembly: GCA_907163375.1. Lineage (NCBI taxonomy): Eukaryota > Metazoa > Platyhelminthes > Polycladida > Euryleptidae > Prostheceraeus > Prostheceraeus crozeri. The sequence continues at coordinate 392,170 of CAJQUW010001043.1, forward strand.
CAGGTCATTTCCCATCATGTTCATGCACAACTGTCTGTGAAGCTACACACGTTCAGATCTGATGAGCCTCCAAATGTCGGCACATACAAGCATTTTGAGCAATTTAATCCAGATTTAATCAAATTCTCGCATATATCGACGATCAGAGGCATGACAATATCACTTACACATGACTTAGTACTTTTCAGTTAATAGGAGAACGCATGGAAGATTTCATGTTCGCCAAAAACTGCTATATGCTTCCCTTTGGATAAACATGTGTTTTTCTTTGATCCTATCTGACAAAAAGAGGAACCAGCTAGAACTCAGCAAACGTGCAGATTCGTTGTAGGCATAGAGTCAACATCATTCTGTGAAAGTCTCATTTTCGACCTCGCTGCCTGCAGAAACTCGTTCCGACTGCTTGAATAATAATTGGTTTACCTTTCATTCAAATACTCAATGCTTGGTGTTGATTTCATTAAAATACTCATTTACAAATCCGACACATACATTCAAATTTTAAATCTTCGAGGATATTATCAATCATTTTATAGTTCAAATGTTTGTATTGAAGACTTTGCAAATTTCGCTTCTACATGTCGATAGGTCCCCTATATATTTTTTCTACAACTGACTACTATAGGCCTAAAAAGCGAATAATTAAATTATTTGGATTATACAGGCCTTTGTTTTCGAACTGCCGTACATATATTGAAAGAGAAATCAGTCACATTCATGCCACTTTCGCAATGCATGTGTAATAAATTGTCTATGAACTAATGATAATGAAACCTATTCGATCCATTAACACCGTGTAAGAAAATAAAGGAAATGCAGAAAGTAAGACAGTACTTCGGCATTACTTTCACTACTGAGAAGGAATAATTAGCAGTTAGCCTACCTATATGTTCATCGTGTGTAGTCGGATCATAGACGTGACATTCAAGAGAGGGTTATCCAAGTCATTCTGAATAATTATAATAATCTGACCGATGCCTACCGGGTTATGTCCTGCAAACGTGTTTGCTATATTTAATTACAGACAGATTTCTATGTATTGAACAAACTTTTTATAACAGACTTAATTAGACAATGATATAAATAAATGATAAAATTAATTAGGCCCGAAATAATAGTTAAAAATGTGCTATTAATTTAAATTGATGATTATTCTGGAGATGAAGGAATTGTGATTATTGATGAATGTCAAAATTACCGAGCTTATCGGTTTATGATACTGGATTTTCTATGCAACATGTATTAGAAATACATGTACGTGATGAAGTGTGTCGTGTCGACTGATCTGTGTGCTGAGAACATCCACGTTTCCTTTTATGCATTGTGGCAGTTCAAAATTATTGAAAATCAGATTGAATTTTCTTTCTCAAAAAGGGATGAATATTCTCAACTTTTTTAATGGTTTCATCGATAGAATTAAATATCCAGATTTTGCATGATAAAATTTGTCAATCAGTACTGCATAAATCAAGAATTTATAAAAATCCCACGTTATCACTATTCAGTTAAAAATGCGAAAGATTCTCGATATATCGCCTTGCATTGCTTTCAATATCATAGATAGTTGAGGCAAAAGATCAAATGTCAGCTTGATAAGAAATGTCAACATAATCTTTGGATATGAGATAGGCGGCTAATACAAGGAATTCGTGCTTTTGTTTAGCCGGAATTATCGTTAGTGACCCAAATACTGAAAGGAAAGTCAAAAAATCGTTTTGTAAATATGCGTGAATATCAATAGATAAAACCTTTTAGGATTATTAACACTTCTCAGAAATATAAGGAAAAGATAGAAGGTAAATCAGTGGAGAATTTATGCTAATTGTCTCCGGCCATTGACGTAAAAACTGCTTTGAATAAAGATTCCCCTCTTTTTCCTCAAATGAAGAGAGGCGAAAGTTGAAACATATCGCGTTGCTTTCTGAAATTGAGAGATAAGTTACTTAAGATGAAAAACGTGAACATAATATTCATGTACAACATGCATAATAGTGCGTTTGACATTGTACTTTATCTGAAATACCTTTTTCTCCTGACAGTAATAAGAAGCAAAATCGGCCTTTTTAGGGGTTCCTCGTCAAAATGGTCCTGAAACCCGGTTTTGATAAAACTGTTCAATAGAAAGCCACAAGATATAATTTTGAAACGTTCTTAACAGCATTTGATATACTTCGCAATTAGCTAATTAAGCGAGATTTCGACGGGTATTCATTAAATACTACGTTTAGCACACGTTACTGGCATGTTGTCTCAGTTGGTGCGCCTGTAGTAATCGATATGCTGCTTTTTTGCAAACACAGTAAATAGAGAGAGAGAGAGAGGTTTTTTATTCTCAAATGAATTCTATCATTTGTAGTTACAGACAGTTACTGATCACATAAAAATAAAAGTTACATAACACTGTTTCCTTCGTAGTATCAAACGATGACGTGAAATTCACAGTCTGTTCGACCCTCTCCTGTCTCATCGACTGATGTCTTTTTGTCTGACGGGGATAAGATGGTGGAGAGGATGATGGGTCTTCTTCATTTTCATAAATTGAGTGAGGACCATTTTGTTCAAGTGCGTGATATTTTGAGATGCTTTGGTCAGTTCAAGAGCCTCATCGTAGGACAAAGCAGTGTGAATGACTTAAAGAGCAAATTTTTCGACTCTCTCGATGACCAGCTGTAGCATCTTCAACGTAAATGGGAACCACTCTGGGGATGCGTACTAAAAAATGCTTCGAATGCACGTGTGATAGAGGCGAGTTAGTTCTTGACTACTGCCACCATAGCGTTTTAGTGTTCGTAGCCAGAATATTCTCTGCATGGCCTTTTTCTACAGAGTTCGACGTGATTATTGAAAGTTAAAATGCTTATCAACAGTTACGCCGTTGTAACATAAGCTTCATACAGTTCATCCGTCGTATGTAGCTGTCTCCAACCAAAATGTGATCGACTTGGTATTCCTTTTTTGCACTAACGATGAGTTCTACAGTTTTGCTGCACTCAGGGACACATTGTTTCTATGCACCATTGTTGGATAGCTTTGTTGTGAAGATCTTGTTTGTTTTTTTGAAGAGGAAATGCTCACAGGTCATCCGCATAGATGTCAAAATCGCTGTTGGGCTTTAGGTCGGAAGCATAAGTGAGCTACAGTCAAGACCCCAAGATTGATCCCTGAGGCACTCCATCTGATACCTCCGCTTCTCGCGAGGTCGCGCCTTGAAAGAACGACTACTTGCTTGCGACCTGCCAGATATCTTTGAAATAGAATAATTTAAGCGTTAGTCACGACACATTGACATGTCAGCAATGTGTTAAACGCAGTATTTAATGAATGCCTGTCGAAATTTCACTTACTATGCTCATAGCACATCTCAAATTTACCTGGGTGTGGCTGCAGCTTTAAATAGGCAGTTGTGTCGATGTTGAGAGATGTGAACTAGTAGTAGTAGTAGTAGTAGTATGTGTTTATTCATTTGAAATGGAAATCATGCATTGCAGATACACAGATGAAAATTACAGGGCTTGTACAGTATACAGAAGACATGCACAGTAGCTGTAGGAAATACATTAGTTAGCATATTTCTGCTAGGTTATGCAAAATAGAGCATCTGGGAATAAAAGACAATTGGCGTTGTTGGGTTCTTGAAAAGGGGATAGAGACAGCGAGGGAATGTCGGGATCTTGAAAGTTTGGGGGGCATGATTTTATGCAATAAATGTTTTGGTTCTAACATTTTTCTGAAAACTGTTAGGGCAGATCTTTCCCTTCTTAGGGATAGGGGGGTGAAGCTATCACAACTGCACTTTGGTCCGCAAATAATTTTGTGAGAACGTCGCCGAACCTTTTCCAATTTTTCAACATTAAGCTGGTTCAGTCCAACGAGGAGGGCAGCATTGTATTCCAGCGTTGAAAGGACAGTAGCAATATAAATCTGAATGAGTTGGGACACAGAAAGGCATTGTTTTAATCGCTTTATGACATAAAGACGTGGTTGGCACGTTTGCATAAATTGTCTACAAAAGTATTCCAAGATAGATTTGAGTCATAAATGACTCCAAGAATCTTTATACAATTTACAAAATGAATATCACGAGGCACTAAAGAATTCTGACTTTTAGCGATAAACATGCATTGGGTTTTTTCACAATTTAGTACTAGTCCATGTGAGTTACACCAGTCTTTTAAATGATTGATCTCGTCTCGAATTTGGAGTTCGATATCAATTGAACGGAAGGCAGGTAGAACAATCACAATGTCGTCAGCATATTTGGAAGTCAAGGCATGTGGGTGTAGAGCTTTGAATGATCTCATATGGGTGCAGAAAAGAAAGGGAGAAAGTTTTCCTCCTTGCGGAATACCTGAAGTAACTGGGGTGGTAGAGCTCGTACAATGTCCTAGCTTCACATATTGATGCCGGTTCACGAGAAGATCACTGCACCATAAAATAAAATCCTTGGGAAGATCAGCCTCGATTAAGGAGCTGATAAGACTCCCATGATTAAGACGGTCAAATGCTTTGGACATGTCGAATGAAAGTAAAGCGACACCAGTACAATACAACTCGTCCAATGATAATGTTGTGAAGTCGTGAATGCGGATGTTTGCGTGAAGCGTTGAGTAGGACGGTCTAAAACCAAATTGGTCGGTACCGTATGCGTCAATGAGAGATGGCTTGATCGAATCAATTACATATTGTTCGAGGACTTTTGAGAATGCAGGTAAGACCGATATAGGCCGGAAGTCATTATGTTTCTTTTTGGGGATTGGATTTACTCTAGCAATTTTCCAGGCATCGGGCACTGACTTGGATTCGAAGGATAGGGCGATAAGATGGGTGAGCGGAGCAGCTAAGACATCACAGGCAGCTTTTACTAGGAATGGCGGGATGTCATCACTACCGGAGGACTGGTTTGCTTTCAATTTTTGGAGTAAGGCATAGGTTCTTTCAACAGAGATATCAGTTTTCCATTCCTTTGCTTCAGCCTTTTCTTCAACTCCTCGCAAAATATCAGGCCAGTTAGGAGGAGGGGAGAAGTTCGATGCAAAACTAGCATTGATAGTCTCTGCTGCATCATTTGAAATTGAAAGACTATTTGATTTGATATTATTCGTTGCACTGAGTACTTTCCATAATCCATTTGGTTTACCGTTTAGGCTTTCAATCCATTTCCTTTTTGCGCACTTCATTTCGCTTGTGACTTTCTCTTTATAGTGATAATACAAATCAAAATTGCCTTTCCTGTAGGCATCATAGCGGAGGTTTATCATCATTTTCAATCTAGGTGTGATCCATGGTTTCTCTCGACCGGACATTCTTACAGTTTGTTGTGGGATGTTTTCCATAGCATTGTGCAAAATGCTGTAAAAAATATTACATTTTTCTTTGAAGGGAACATCCATTCCATAGAATCTTTGCCAAGGAAAGGCATCTAATGAATGACAAAATTTGGCAACATGACTATCACGAAAATCATAGACTTTAGCAAAATAAAACTTTTCCTTAGCTTTCTGCATGACATTATTGCAAGGTCTCAACGTAACAGTACCGTGATCAGAACCTCCAATTGGGGGTCCTACTTTGATAGGGGAGTTGAGACATACAGGACATGCTTTACAATAGTAGGATGAAAGGACAGAGTCAGACAGAAGGATTTTATCAAGAATATTACCTTTCCGTGTAGGACAGTTGACTACTTGCTTAAGATTCAAACTTCCCTCAATACAGTTTGTAGGGAATCTATTTAGGTCTCCAACAATCATGAGTTCAAAAGATGACAATGAATCGCAAACATAGATGATAAAATCATTCACTTGCTGATAATTGGAGCTATTCAAATTCGGAGGAATGTATATGACCAGTAAAGCAATACTTATTGAATTAAACTTTATACAAAGACATTCAATAAAATCCAGATTATCAACTAAAGGTTCAACAGTATGAGGAATGTTGTTTCGTACGTAAGCACAAACGCCACCGCCTCTTCTGCCATCATGTCTGTCTTGTCTATGAAGACTGTATCCTGGAATTATTAGCTCGTCATCAGAAATATTTTCATGTAACCAGGTTTCACAGAGGGCAATAACATCGGGTATTCTAGCGGAAGAAATTACACACAATTCGTCGTGCTTTGGACGTAGGGATTGTATGTTGGATAAAAGGATATAGGGGGGTACACAACATGAAAAACAATTTATTGAAAATTCTTGATATCATCTTTCCTTGTAATTTTGTTTTTGTAGATGACGACGTCTTCCCCATTTCCTCTTCTGGTTTTCAATTCGTCACGAAGAGCCTTTTGTTCCTCCCTTTGTTGAAATGTCAGGTCATTATTTACAAATATGTGACGATATGAGTTCGAACTTCTGAGGGACTTAGAATTTTTCAAAATCGACATTTTCATTTCAGAGTCAGACAAAGTCACCCGCACAAGTCTTGATCTTTTGGAACTAGGCTTCCCGATTCTTGCTACAGAGAGCACAACTGCAGAATGGTTGCCGAGCTCGCGAAAAATGTCTTTAACTTTCGTTTCATCGCTTTGCTTCCGCTCGTCGACAGATCCACTTTGGTTCTCTGCTAATCCAGATATAACCACATTCGATCGTCGATTCATCCGTTGCTCTAACTCATTTACAATGTCATCAGAGTCAAAGCTGGTAGACTTGGTGGATTTAGATTTCTCCTTCAACTCATTGATTTGGATTTGGAGAGAATCGCACGTGGAGCGTACATTCTTGAGACTCTCCATGGTTTGGGATAACAACAACTAGGCCTGCTGATGGTTCCTGGTAATGGATGAAATTGCAGATATTCAGGTCTGTTCCCACTTTTCAACTGAGGATGCAACTCAATCTTCAATTATGCTGCCTGAAGCGTATGTTTCTGGTAGTTGACAGAGATATGCTAAATACTTGACAGACCCTCCGTTCAAACTGTTAGAGGCTAAAATTTTAACATATGCATGGGAATTTTTATGTTGCTGAGATCGTTTCTATTATCAGGATGTTTTTCTGAAGCTTTTCCTGGGACAGGTTTATCAAAACCATTTTCCGACCATTTTGTACGAGAACCATTTCTACTTGTTAGCTTTTTCAGTAGAGAAATGAGAAATTAGAGACAAAAGCAGAAAAGCCTAGCAATACCAGTACAGTCCATTTGCCTTTATCAGCTTGAAATTATGATTCAGAGCGTTGACTGCCGTTTTTTTGAAGAGGACACCAGGGAAAAATATCCAAAAATATCGGACGCAATTTTGTACATGTATAGTGACGTGTTTTGTTGCATTCATATGACGAAGTTCTTACGGATATTCAACGGATTTTCAGGGCAAAGATGTTCATAAGCATTGTTCCTTCGAACAATATGAGTCCGATTGCCTCACATTGAAAAATGTGCAAGATCTAAAGTTTAATGGTAATGTAAATGCTGTTGCAAGTGTAATTGTTTTTCCACTTACACACTTCAGACCACATTGTAGTTAGGTAGAAAATTTCTTCGTCATATAACTCAGACGCTGTGATCACCGTATTTCTTCGAAGAAGAGATACGATTCAAATGATAATTTGTGACAAAATGACTGAAATGAAATAACAATTCATTATTTTTACAGCTAGCTTTTATTATGTTTTATGTTATCTGTTCTACCATGTCTATCATTGAAGAATGTCTTGACTGTATCTAGCGAATCAGTTGGCGGGCCGTGGTGAAGTGTTCGTAGCATGTTGGTCTGTTATTGACGCATGCATCTGACAAATAGTTGCTCTACATGACGACATCAATAAGCTTTCATATGAATGAGATCTAAATACAAATTCGCAAATCAATGACAAATATATTGGTAATCAATCCTAAAAACATTACATTCAACAATCAAAGATCTTCATAAGTTTATTAGGGTATATTTCTTTTTAATGTGGATAAAGTTGGGAAGCATCCAGTAACTTTTATGGCAGTAAATTCCGTTAATGATAGGCTAGTTTGATTGTACAACTTCACTTATTCAAATAGTGTCTAGCCTGACAGCGTGCTCAGACACCTTCGGACGTTGCAATGTCGAGAGGAAGCGACATTCTTAAGTACGTGGGAGGACTCACCGCTCTCATTCAAAAGATTGTCAACATCTCTTAATGAGAGTTGCCAAGGAACGATTTTTGTCCATCTCTTGCATTGACTTTTGTGTGAGTGTGTAACTTGACTAGACTGTAACTCAATGCTTAAGTTATGAAATATATAGTCGTTTTCGAATTACGAATAGTCGTCAAGTCAGTAGGAGTTCACTGTCAACTCCTCTAGAAATAAGGAAGATATGTAACTTTGATATGAAGTCAAACTTTAATCAAGGATACTTACATGATGTTTTAGAAATATTTCGTAATAAAATCATCAAACAATATAAATTTCCGTAACACAGGAATTTTATTTTGTTTGACTTAGGTTTTACCGCTTTGTTGTTTCGAGCACAATTTTTGCGAGGTGTCTAAAATTTCTATGTTTGCATCAAGACTTTAATTACAACACTACCGTCACGTTCACTTTTGAAATGTAGTATAGTCAGTCATTTTTGAAGCGATGTGATATTTACAAACCACGTATAGGCTCTATCAGGAATAATGCATTATTCTGAGCGATTACGCATGCTGCACAATTAAGAATTGTACTAAGACCACTAATGTAATGCTTGTGGGACCCATGTGCATTTCCCAAATTTTGGAGGCGAATTTATGCATATTTCTGAAGTCACAATGGAGTGATGACAGATCCGATATTGACGCTTAATTAGTTTTATATCATATTGCATGCTTTCTTGGTATTTATAAAGCTATAGATAGTTCCAGAGTTTCATATTGGGTTTTTTGGCTGGCTATGGTCATAACATCAGCCGATCCGAAGGCGAGGTCAAACTGCTCAATGGATCAAGCCTTTGCAACAAGTTTTTCGACACTTTGCGTTGCAATTTGACATCTAATCTGCCCTCTACGTCATTAGAATTCTTTTTAAAGTTATCAAATACGATCACTTAAAAGTTCAAAGTACTCCTGTTGCCTCAATATTCAAGCACGCCATCTGCCGCTAGTTGTTGAAGACATCAGTGATTTCTGCATTCAAATCTGCTTTTGCATTGTTATAATGTGCAGTGGTAATGTGTGTGAAGAGTTCATCTTTATGGATTGCACGTCATAAATCGTGATGGAACAATGCGTCACAACCCGATCCATCTGTTCCCTCTCAAAATCACTGCCTTTCTTCCTCAGAGTTGACAGATGACTTCCTGGAATTACACTGTTATCGTAGATGTTGTCTGCTGAACGTTAAGTTTGCCTAATTACTTCTATTCATGTTTGGCCGAGTCGATAAATGAATAACTTCTAATATTAGGCATCAACTGACTGGTTATTTACAGAGTGGTAGATCACTATCACTGTATGTTGCTAAATGTCACTGACGCACTACTGAAATTAAGTTCATCGAACAGTACTATCAGGTGACCCATTAGTATGTGAAGGAAAGTCATAAATGCACAAGTAGGATGGTAAACTTATGTACTTATGGACATATATGATGAAAGTGTAATCATCATGCCGCGTGCATCTTCAAGAGCTTTCTGTCCACCGTGCTGAGCATATTCCCGGCTCTGACCTGAACTCTGGTTCACTACATAAATGTCGATTTGGAAATTCTTCTAACGACTGTGACAGATGCATTGATCGCCCTTCGTATTGCTTATACAGCAATTATTCATTTTGAAGTCCTTATTCGATCCTATCGGTTCCAGACAAAAGGTTTTGTTCGGTAGTGGAATTTTAAGTCATAGAAAATGGTCTCATCCGTGGCTGGGGTTCGTATTGAATTGTCATATTGTAGGAGCACTGGTGCAAATGAGCCGGAATTTTCCAACCGGCCCGTCCCGGAAGCGTTGCATCGGAAATATTCATGCCTAAACCAGCCCGGCTCGCTCATCCAGGTCCACATGACCCATGTTTGATCATTATGATAGTATCAACCGGACATTTGTGCCTTTATGGCTAATTCTGAATATCACATAAAAGTCTAATGTATAAATGATCGACGGGTGCCTATGGACAGAAATTGACAGCCAGTTTGTTGTAAATCATTCAGTAACTGTGCTGATATCTCGCCTCATTAGATGTAGTCGGCTCTACAATAAATCATAATTAATCTTGCTTTTGATTCGTATGATTCGTGTGAATGTACACATACGTAAACACATCCTCGTATTTAAGCAATGAGTTTACGTCTCTCACATCTTTACAAGTGAACGGAAAGGAAATTTTCGGGCTGAGCCCGATCTGGTCAGCTAGTTTCGGGTCAAACATTCCCAGCATGATCCGTAATGGCCCGCTTACAAGTCTAAGCTAGCAGTCCTTTAGAAATTCAACAAAATATTTCATTTATCGTTAAGACTTTATGATTTGATAAGGTCTATTTCCTTGCCCTTTTATCAGAAGAAATTTTATCCCGACTTTTTGTGACAAGAAAATGGTGAGAGGTGATCATCATTGACATGCTCTGTAAGGTCCTACTGTACAGGTGTATTCAACGGACGTGATTTTTTCAGTTTATGCCCGCATTGCGCTAGCCATTCCGAGTTGGTTGATGATACAATTTCTTCATTTTGTGAACGTGTGATTCCTTCCACTTTGAATTACCAGCGGCACTCCTATCGGAGCAACCACATCCACGATGATTGCGAACATTACAGGCTTCATTTTCCTAATTAAGGTCCACTCATACCTGACGCGGCGCGTCCTCACGCGTCCAGACGTTTCGTTCAGAACCCTTAAAACCTATAGGGCTGTTTACAATTTGATTGACACTCGTCATCATCATTCCTGTAAATATTGGGCCGGTAAGTGATTATAGACGATAAAACTATGACATAATATTTTGAAAGAATAAATGGCTTATTATAACTTAAAAATGAGAAAACATAAATTTTGTGGTTATGGAACATCCTTACCGCTTTTCTTAATAAAGTCAGTGTCAGTTTTAAGGAATCCCTCTGTGAAAATTCATTCAACCATTAGAATTTGCAACTTTCCCATGCTTCTTATTATTATGCAGCTGCAAGTAAATGTTATTTAAGTTATTATTGGTAGAATTAAGATGCATCCATGAATGTCTCATTGATGTACATTATATATTTTAGATAAATGAGTATCATAATCAGATCAAACTAGCAAGTTTCAGGAATAAAAGGAATTTATTTAGATCTCCAAAGTTAATCTAGACATGGAAAATGGGAGAATATTTGAGAAAATGTGCAGAATTCGAACACGAAGCTAGAAATAACTTTTGGAATATTGTGGAAAACAATCTTTCTACAACTATTTCACAAATGCGTATATTTTATTAGTCTAGGATATCGTTTAGTTTGGTCGCATGGCCGACTCATTGTTTATTGTTTTCAGATTGGACACTGTTTCCCAGACTGAATTTCATTCTCTTGTGACTACGGGGAGATTCTCTGATATCCGAGAAATAAACAAAGAGAACATAGTAAACATCTCATCTGAATAAGTCGGTCATACAGACTTCTTGACGAAAGAATTCAAGATAATTTTATGTAGAGGATCAACAAATCATCAAATAATGTTAAGAAGACGATCACCAATGCAAACACACTCATAGAATACATATCATCAATTCATTGAAGCGTAATTTCATTCTCCCTGTTCAATTAATATAATATGAAAGAAGAACCACTACCACGAATAATTGATAGGCACATGATGAATAAGAGTTTTGGTGATGGTGGCGACCTATCCCTTCCCTGTCATTGGACGGGGTCCAAAAGGATCTGATGGCGCCCGCTCACAGCGGTAGATGAGCTCCGCACACCTGACAGGACAACCCAGAGGTCCCAAAGTATGAGGGTTGTATGACTGCATGTGTAAGAGAGGATGGGTTCGTATTGTTCAGATATTTACGAGCTGAGTTGTACGAGTGTTCTGCGCGTACGTCTTTCAAGTGTTTCATTTGACCGAAGGAACTGTTGAGGGATCGAGTCTGTCAACACAGGATTTTGTCTGAGCAGTTGTTTTGTCACATTGGGTGGATGTGTGAGTGAAAGTGTGGATTTTTGCTGTCTGTGGGGAGGTGTTAGTTGCGTAAGAACATAAAACACTTATGTATTAAATATATTCACAGTGCACTTGCATTAAACCAGATTTCATCATGCCAGAGTGCGAGTTGAAGTCTGAATGTGCGAAGTTTAGTGAGTATTCATGTTGTATGATATTATATGAGGTATGTGACAATTAATCAATCATCAAATGAATTATTATCGATAATCATTTTTGCCCAATTACTTTCGTCGCTACGTTGTAAGTAGTCTGGAATGCTCTGTCTACCTTTCTTTGCTCTTCATTCGAATGCTTGATGCATTCATTCTATCACATTCCAATGTGCCATTCGAATGTGTATCTCGATTTTGCTCATATTACATTTCAGAATCTGAGGCTGGAGAATTTGACGAGTTCAATAATTTTAACCCCTCAAGGATTACCTCCAATGGATTCAACGTGAGTAGTGCTGCACAACATGTATTCTTCTATACAGCTATGAAAGGCGAACCTTCATTTGTTTTGTTTAGTTGATAGATGACCGCCGTATAAAGCGCCATCCTTGGCTCAAGAGGTTATCAAAAATTAATGCAATAATTTTATGACAACAGTCTTTTAATTGAAGTTAATTGATCACTCAATTAATTGTAGGACTGTGCCCCAGCCGCACCGACTCGCACCGTTTCACCGGGCATGGTAACCGGTGCTCCCCCCCCCCCAGTGCACCGACCATTTTTAAGTGTCGATTCGTTTGGACACGTTCAACTTCCTAAAAAGTGTCTCATGTTGAAAGTGTTTGCATCCTATTTCACTCTGAATGCCAGAATGCATACAATGTACTGAGTGCAATAAAAGTAATCGACATTATTGATTAATATTCGTCAGAAGGAAGAGGAATATTGATATCAAAAGGAAGAGCTCTGATATTTCCAATCACTGCAGACTCTTTTTTTATATTTGCCATGAAATATTCTCAATAGGAAGAATTGCGTTTCAATGATACCTCAAAAGTATTCGACATAGTTCCTTCTAGATTCAGTTATTTTTCATATCCTGATTTAATTTCAGGTTGAAAAGGCTCTTCAAAGGGCCGACGATTTATTCGTTGAAGCGGTAAGATTAGTGGAGGAAGTGGAAAACTGGAATGTCGCCTCCAAGCGACCAAACGTCGGCAGCGTATTTATCAATCGATCTGAACGAGGCAGGAATATCTACAAATTTCTGGTAATTGCGAATATTGGAATCTGACATTTATGGCATTGTAAAGCCTAACAATGTTTATGTGTTTCAGGGCTACGTTGACTGTCCGCCACCCATTCTGTATCACGATATGGTTGAAAATGCTACTGAAAGTCCGTCATGGAACTTATCCTTGGCAGAGTGTCGAGTAAGTTGCAACGGCGCTAGCGGTAAATAATGTAACCGAAATTGGTCGATGCTTCCAGGCCGACCAGCATGTTAGATGAAATTTGACAGTCGTTTTATGAATATAGAAATGTGTTATTTGAAGACTTCCTATGCCTATGATTACTTTACGAGTAGGTGCATCTAGGCCTATGAAGGCATCAGAATTACATCATAGTCATTTTCCTTGCGTCAAATAGCAGGTCAAATTGGCAAAAAGAAAGCGTTTTTTTGACATTAAAATGAAACCATTTCCAAAAGTAGACAAAACAACAGATTTTGCACATTTTAGTTTATTATTATAATTTTTTGGACTGGGATTAAAAATTAGTGAAATTGCTGTGTCATCTCATGTCAGTGTGGTCATCATACACGAATGACAACAAGTCCACTTAAATAGTGAAGTAGACCTTGAAAATTTCACAGTCACCCTGAGTCAAGAGTTATGCTAGGTGCTATTATTCTCATGTCAAAAATCGTTTTCTTTTTGCCAGTTTAAGTGCGATTTGACGCAAAGGAAAGGGGCATAGATTTAGATCTTTTAGTGTGTTATGATAAGCAATTATGCATTAAGACGCATATGCACGGGTTAACTTAGTGAACTTAGACGAAATCTCGCGCAACTTGTCCCACCACATACATCATCTGCTTCGAAGCGTGTTTTGGTTACGATGGAGGCTGCCTGTGGTTAGCAATGGGCATTCCAATATCATGTAGCGAAAGTGCATTTTCAGTTATCTATGGTTTAGTGGATCACATACTTTCCCAATGGGGTTAAGTGATTTTCTTGATCGATTCTTTTGAGTCCATTGAATCGAGACGATGTCGCAGGTGCAATTGGATGCGTGTGTCTGCGTGTGAAACCATGTGTGTCTAGTGACCGGTGACTTAGTGAGCCCGTGTATATGCGCCTCTAATCATTGATGACTATCGGTATTTGATGGCTAGTAATTCATTGCTAGAGTGAGTCAAATTAGTACGCATTATTTCAAGCTATACCTAAGCCCACCGAGATCTGAAAATAATATCGCTAATGGTTGTGAACATGCGGACTTGATGATTTTAATTTATTCGCTTACCTTTTATTTTTGTCCTTAATGGTGTCCATTGTCCAACCAACGTCAGCATGTACCACCCTTTGTTTACAAGTTATATTATGTTAACGTTTCTCAAGAATTTAGGAACACTAAGATGAAATTGATAGATTGGTCCTTTGATAACTGAGACGGATGAGCTGTTGAACAAAATCGTGCAAGCATTACTTTGAAGGAAGTAAGTTTCCTTCATCAAATGAGATTAATTGACAATGTCTGCCTTTGGATGCTGATAAGGGTGTTGACTGTAGCATAATTAGACAATACGTTTAACGTAAATATTGAAGAAGTAGTTGCAAATCGTGGAAAACTTTTATGATACCTAGCTGGCAAATGAACTAGATTCTGCCTACAGTTTACATCGACCTTATTCGGCGCGGTACGCCGAAGTGCCGCTCAATTTTGTAATATTGAACTTACATGTAAGTAAAGAATCAAAGATAATTGAAAGGAGAGTTTGTTTTTGTTTTTGGCACAAAAACGGCTATGATCACCCGTCGTTTGGTAAACTGTGACTAGATTCATGGTTATGCCAGACACCTGATAAGGCTTTCCAAACGCGCTTTAGTGAAAGTCCTGGTTTTTCATTCCTACTGTAACCTTAAACCTTCCTACCTCTAACCTGTAAATTAGAAGAGCAGAAAGGAGCGAAATTAAACGATAAAAGATGCATTGAAAACGGACTTTAGATTCCGAGTAAATAGAATTATTTTTTGCAACAGAAAACGACTGCCTAGATCTTCCCGCTTTGAACTAAGCAAGAACACATGCTGGATTTCCTTTTTTAGCATTAGTTTTGCCTCTATGTAAGAAACACAAATACTATAGTTCCATGTATATAAGTGAAGCCTTTGACATACGAAATTCATTAATGAAAGTGAACAAGACAATGATTTTTGCTTTCACTCGCGAACAGGTCGGAGGAATAAGTCTTGGGCAGTTGAACAGAAGTGACAGTTGAATAGATGCCGATGCGCATGACCGAATCAACGACTCGGTTTTGACACGTTCTTTACCTCATTATCTCGTTTATTTCCACTTAACTGCGAAGCAGCAGAAATACTGATCTATTCTTGTCTCCACACCTCACATAACTTTGATAATTATTTTGTCCTTTTCAGCGAGTGCAAAAATTGAACGACAACACAGACATCATCTACAACGTAGTGAAAGATCAACTTGCTGGAGCTGTGTCGTCAAGGTGAGTGGTGACATTTCTCAGCCTTCTCTACTCCGGCTCTGAAACTGATCGATATCACGCGGATATTTATTTAAATAATATTTATTTTATTTTTTTTTAATATTTATTTTTTCTGTCCCCGGTTCCTAACACATTTGGGAGAGGTAAAACCATTACGATTAAGGAAATACAAGTGTCAATAACACTATTTGGTCACATTTAGTCACACACATTCGGTCCTACGTCCAGTTCAGAATTCCCATCCATCTGTCTTGCGCGATGTTCTTCCACTCGGTGATGTCCTTTCTTTCCTTCACAACATTGGCTTCAATCGGTAGAATTCATATGAAGAATTTATATAGTCTGGGATTAATTATAAATAATGAAAAAAAGTGTTCTGAGGAATTGATGCCAGATGTGGGTCCAGAATACAATAACCAAATCGTTTGAAATTTTGCTATTTTATGTTGTTTGTTTATTGAATACTCAAGCTAGATACACCAAGCTAAGTGAAATTTGAAAAATTGAAAATATCGATTTTTGGGTTCACCAAATCGGCTCTTAGCTCAGTGAGAGACCTCTAAACCTCAACCAAAAGCAGTAACATTTTGCATGGCATCTTAAATTATCTGTCGACACAAATCCCAAGCATTTTGAAATTCAAAAAATGTTTTTCCGCCCACCCGATTGACCAGCGACCTTGTCAATTACAGAAAATGGTTTTGGTGAGAGATGACTGCTGATTTTATTCATAAGTCATCCGGTTGTGATTCACAGTTGCGATGAAGCTGCAAACTGACCAGATGACCCTCTGACCTGAAACCTGCATGTTCTTTTATTCAAGCACAATTACTTTAGACGGATAAAAATGAAGCTTTATCGAATTACTCCTTCACTGGGGACTTGTGCGGTGTTGAAATAGTTTGTCTGACTAAGGTTGAAGCGTTGTGATACTTTTAGTTCGGACACCTTTTCTGTCAGCTTCCGGTGATACTCGGGGTTCGACCACATGACCAAAATATCTTTGAGCCAGTCACTTAACCACTGTGCCAGGGAGACCAGTAGCAAATTCAATAAAATTCCTAATGTTGCCTCTTTCTGCAATTTGAAGACACACAACGAGAAAACAGAATCCAGTTAATATTTCAAGATGAATTACAGGAGCGCACTTTTTTTGAAAACCCATAGGTTGCGTACTCTGAAAGCCCTTTTCACAAATTCTACAATTCGGTTGGTTTTCGCGATAAGATCGTTTCCAATTGTATTAACGCATTCAGCCTTGGTGAAAATCGGGTTACTGAATTGTGTCTCTTGAACGGGTGACCCATGTATGAGCAGTTGTTCAACGACAGTGTAATGAAAAGAACATTCAATATAATAAATATTGCAAGAAGAAATATTGAATTGTCTAAAACATCTACGATGGAAGTCTATAAGAGGATGAAAAATTGAGTTTTGCATGATGCTGTTAATCTGAAATTTGAACTTGTATAGTTTGTACCATTGATTATACCACTTCAATTCGCTGCACCATTTCAGTGTGACGTTTTGAATCAGTGACGATACTTTTCTCGAATTATTTTGTCTTCATCTATGTGACTTTTTGTGATTCTCATTTTATCTATGATAAACACTTACTACGACTATGCAGGTGAATTAGGACTTAATGATTATTGTCAATAATACCTATAAATCTATTTAATTCCATCATTTTGACTGGCATCACATTGAATGTCAGTCAAATATTTATTTAGTGTCACATTAAGTATCAATCATAAAATAATAAGTCATACCAAGAGATCGAAATGTAAATAATTTGATAATATATCGGGTATTTAATGATGCATTTAGTTATTTGAGCTGCATAGATGGAACATGCACGTTAATACAAGCTCTACTGAAGTGATATTTCTTATTAATTTATGACTCAGAGATGTTGAAAAATAGACCGCTATGGCTTTCTATTACAGACTTTATTGTATTTACTATCGTCTATCTAGAGAAATATAATTCCTTGAGTAACTACTAGCTTCATTCATGAATCATGACTCTTTGTTGTGTTAAGGGCTCAAAATTTTGTAAAAAGAAGATATCCCCACAGTCTTAAAATGGGAACAGGCCTGAATCATCAGCAAGCCTACTTCATGTTCCTCAACATAAATATAACTTTTCGAATGAAGATGCAACTCAATATCTTGCATTCTATTTGCATTACGTGTAACAGCTATCCATTCATCCTACCACGTGCCTGGAATCATCAGCAGGCTTATTCACATTCCTTAACATCACACAACCTCCAACTCAATATCCAGTCATGCAACATTAGCAATTGAGATTAACTGTATCGCTTATTTATTAATATCCTATTGACAGACTACTGGTATTCAATCTAAGCTGTTGAGTAATAGTACCGGTAATAAATGAATGCTGCTTTTAAAGTTCATTAAAAAATATGAATCTTGGTGGTGACAGCAGAAAGAGAGTTTCAATTGACCTTTAGAAGAGAGGTTTTAATGAGTTTTTAACTAAACTTGTTATCATAAATGACATACTTGTATGTGTAGACAATAATGACAAAAATATCAAAGAGTAAAAATACACAGGTTAAATCACAAGAATTACATAAGCAATATCTTAATATGTACATGAAGAAACTGGAGCATTCTGTCTCTTGAAGGCGTCGAGCGACTTGTTACTCGTATTTTGTAATTTCGTATTCTAATCTGTAGTGAATGAAATATAGAAGGTCTCACAAATTCGAAGGCATTTTTCTCACAACTTGATTCGTCGATGAGGAACGATCAGCTATTCAAGCCAGATCTAATGGCCAGGTTTTTTGACGGAACTTCAATTAGTCAGGTATATAAGATGGGATAATTTTACTTATGGCTTTGTAGACTATGATTGACATTAAATACTTGACCAGTGCCCGAATGGGTAACAAAATTTACTCATAAATTGCTTGTTAGAAGACGCCGACTTTGGTGGGGTAAAAGTGACATAGACGAAGTTTTCTTTTGGGTTTATGTTTAGTTCATGTAATGAGCACCAATATCTTACGTTCTGTGGATTCAAGTTCACCAGCCTTGATGCTTTGAGACATACGCTGCTGCTGTGCTGTATGGAGTAGAGAATCAGATGGAGTAGCATCATTAACGTAAAATCAAAATTGCATTTTGTGGTTTAAAAGCTGAGGTCATTTAAGAAGATCAGGAACAATGTTGGTCAGAGAATTGGACCTTGCGGCACTCCTCTTGTAATGGTTAAAGTATTAGACAATGCATTTTGTACTTTGACAACGTGTGTGCGATTCTTCAAGTGGTTTTTGGAAAGGAGTCCCGAGGAATCTTCTAGCACGAGATCCATTCGCAGTTTTATCAGTAATATCTGATGGGAAGCAGACTCGAAACCTTTCGGACTTGTCAGTCATACCAGGGCACAACAAAGTTAGATGAAGTTACGAAAGGGAAAGCTATTGAAGAGCGTCGGTCGAGGATGAGAATTAAAACTGAGAAATCGACTACCTTGACGCAAATGGAATCTCTGACATAGAAGACATGTGTTTTTTCACCACAAATCAGCATTCTTTCTGAGAAATACCAACTTACTGTGTATGATAATTACCCAGGGAGCGCCACTTTCCATTTGTTACTCATTCAGAAATCAACCCGAGCATTTTGTTGATGGCATTAGAAGTCGCAGGCCTCTGTCCTTTCTGCTAGATGATTGGATGCCTTTACACGCACATTCCGATTTGGACAGTGAGTGCCTGTCACGATATAATGCGCATCGTTTTGCAAAGATTTTTATATTTCTATTTATTTTGATCATATTTTGATATTTCGAGTAAATTATAGGTTTTGGTTAACAGTTGACTACTTAGCCTCAGTGCCTGAACAATGAAAATGTTGAAGAATGAGAATTTAATGCGTCTATTTAGGATACTTAATATTGAGGAACTAAATACCATCTCTTCACACAACCGGAATCTGACTTTCTGATGATATTCTCTATTCACTTTAAAGAGCTCTCGTTTCACAGCAACAATCAGCATCTATGAGATAAAACTTGAGAAGTGTCTGGAAGAATATAAGTTATCCCAATGAGCAATATCGGTGCGTGCCGATACAAGGTCCAAATCTAATAATTTCTTGGTTCTTTGAGACGCACAGGACGTCAGAGAAGAGGCAAATGAAATTAGGACAGGCTTCATCCTCAATGTTGTTCCCATCTTGGACGCCGGCCACCAGACTTGTATCTCTCCTACCCGGATTCAAGGCGAGTGGTCACCGAGGCAGAATGGCCAAAGTCGCCCCTCATCCCTTTCTACTCCTCACGTAGAAACTCGTCCTGCCGCCTTAATTTGGCGCCCATGTCCACTACAGTTCGAAAGGGCTGGCGTTGACTGCCTGAAGCTTAGCGCATTATCTCTCGCCGGTCAGACTTTGTCCTTGCGTGGATGCTGCTATCCTAAAGTGATGCGCTTAGATAGAGAGATGATAAGATTCAAATGATGCTTTGCTTGTGTGTTTGAAGGGTTAGGAGAGTGAAAATGGGATAGACGGGAGAGAGAGAGAGCGAGAGACTGAAAGTGAAAAGGAAGAGACTGAGAGTGAAAGGGAGAGACTAGAGTGAACTGAGAGTTCAACTTTGAACTCCTTTAGCGAGCTCTAAAACTTAATCGATTTCAAAGTAATTTTGCTCACATTTTTTCATAGATCATAGCAAGAAAACCACCCGCAATAAAGAAATACCGAAACGTCGAAGATAAGTGCCACCCTAAATGAAATATGACATCTTAATTGTAAATACAAACCTGAATTTATTTCATCTTTATTAAATTGTAAGGCTACATTCATGGCATTGGCCTTTCTTCGATCATAATGATTGCATAATGATAATGTTTTCAAGATGATGAACGGAACCGAGCAGACGCCAGTCCCGGTCGGCTTCTGTTCAAAATTATCAGGTCCAGGCCTGGCCCATGGACTACCCGTCCGCTTAAAGTAAACCAAAGTTTACATTTTAATAATTGGCAAGTCTTAAATGATTCTTCTTCTTTTTCGAGGAAGAATGATCAGACCAAATACGTTATTCACAGTATTTGGCTTGCAGGATGCTCGTTGAATTGGACTTTTTTTCTATGCTTGATTTAAATTGTTTGGTTAGACTGAGTATGAAGATGCATCTCAACTTTTGAAGAGCTTCAACTTTTGCTGGTTGGCGCCCCAGGTCCTTCCTTCCCAGTGCTTGTGATTCGACTTGAACCCCATACCTCCAGAGTCTTCATTCATGGCCTCCATGTCATTAACCAATGAGCCACGGTACCATTCAATGATTGAGGCCTTACATTTAGAGCTGTAATTTCAATATTAAATTGTATCACAGAGTTGCAGTCAGTATGCTGTATAACTGCTTGTAAGAATGTCATTTACTTGTTCAATTACGATTACTCAGCGTTACTTTGTCCTCTTGTAAGTGCATGTACTAATTTCCGGATATAAGCGCACCTGAGGACATTTTCCTCATAATATTAAATATTTTGATTTTTTAAATATCGTCATCGTTGTGATTAGGGGTTTCTAAACAAATTAGATTTACCAACTTAGCTTTATATCAAGTAGAAATTTATGCAGCACAAATTAAGCAAGTGCAGCGTTTACTTTTTAGCTGGTCAGCTTTTCACTCAGAGAAAAAATACAACATCATTTTGAACAAGTTTCGTTGAAGCATTAGATTAACGAATGGTCGTTTTGAAATTGAAGAAGACATTGTCGAGGAAATGAAATTTTTGCTTTTTTTACATATTTCTAATTAAACAATCGAACTTCATGTTTATCTTCTGTAATGAAATCTGAAGTTTCACTGATTTCATTTTCATCAGATTTTACATCTCTCTAACCGTTTCACATGGATTATGATAACAACGTCATAAAGTGTATTTCTATATATAGATTGCCGGTACGCCTACAACAGAATTGTAGAATACAGTGCAATCGTTCATTTGATAAAGAATGAATAATACTTTTAGCGATTGTCATGTGCCTTTTATCCGATCACAAGCGCATGCTCTTATAACAGCGATTACTACGGTGTCATTGCTTCAAACCTTCCTTATTTCGAATTCAAGTAGCATGATATACCTCAATTCGCTTATTCATGTAAATCTTCAAGGCATTTTTTGTTATCACAGTCACAAAAATGAAGAGATTGCTGCTAAGCAACAAAATAATTCTTTGCGGCAACCAAAGAATCGAAATATCCTATACACTGTTGATTTAGAAGAAGGCGGTACAGATAAAAATCAACTCGGATGCTTGCCATGACAATTTAGTGGGCGGACTACATCATAGCATGAAAATTTATTGCAGTGATGTATTTCACTAGTGTCACGGAAACAAAGTATTTACGACTGTGATGAATGAATATGAATTCAGGTATGATTTAGAATGCCGTCAAGAATCGTCATGTCAACAGTCATAATAACTCCTTTTCCTTCATGATGGATTGACACTTCTTTTTACGATTCATCTGCTTTCTGATAATTAATGGTTTGAACTGTATTTGTCATTTATGATTATCTTTGACCATGTTATACATTTCCGATGTCATTTATTTACGTTGTGTCGACAGTAAGTTCGGCAACGTTTAATGCTGTCATCCAATAAGTGTTCAATATCATCTTTCCTTGAGACTGTTCATGACCTTAGAGTGTCTTGGAGTAGCTTGTTTCAATGTTGTGGAAATCTCTAATTTTTCAAACTTATTGAACTAGTAGTGATACAAGTGCATCGTAGCATCAGTCCATTATACCAAGAGATTCAATCAAGGATTTCTTGTTCTGATATATTCTCTGTAATCTAAAAGTCCTTGTTTCTACGAAACAGATTATGCAACTTTATTGTGCTACTGATATTTCTACCATTGATATCTCCATGCTTTTATTGCAGCTATTAATGGACTTGCGTTTCCGAGGTCACTCTCTAGATGCTCAGTCAAGGAATACCTCAACCTATAGAATATATTTGATAGACACAATGCACTAGTCATTATTTCTGCAAAATAGTTTCATTTTTCATATACCACGGTACATATTCGCATGTTTTAGATGTATTATGTGCCCAAATCCACTTTGGCAAACTTTTGCGAATCTAAGGTGTACTGTTAGTGCTATGTGGTATTATTAAAATAATAATTCATCAAGCAATTAATAGATATCTGAAGTGAATGCAGTCCTTTACGTCTGTAAAAATTTGTAGCTACTTGAACCCCACTAGTGTCCCTTTCTCTCTATCATACTTCTGAAATACTTTCCACATAAAAATTATCAGCTAATAAGAAAATGTGTGGGGCTAAACAAATTATGTTGCTATCCTCAAGACTTAAATGAAATCAAGAGGATCTCATGAAGATGTCCATTCAAGAGTTTTCGACCCGGCAAGCCGACTGTGGCTCCATACTTCAGTTGGTCGTGCGAGTACTCGACTCGAATCTTCAGGATTACTGATCGACTTGTTTAGACACGATGGTCGAGTCGAAGAGTCAAATTGTTCGATTGATTCTCCAAAAGGGGCAGCTGGTAAAACAGGGCTCAGCACAAAGACTACATAATTTTAGAAAACTTCGGTAGATGTGCAATTCCTTTGTTGCTTTTCTATTATTCTGACTGATAAGTTTAGAGTGGACTACGTATTGTTTTACTGAACTCCTCCGAATGCAATTACATGAACCTCGACCACTTGATTTCAATCTGTTCGGTACAGGCTTTCACCGCAGTCTGAACAAGTCTTATTTATTGTACAGACTTTTGGATCAATGGAGAGATATGCATCAAGTTGTCATCAAGTTAAATGCTACCATATCATGAGCATAATAGACATAAAGATGAAACCGGTACTTTTGGAATGAGGATTTTCTTTGGAAAAGACCATTGGAAAAATGAATAACAGTGAATTGCATTGTTTCATAACAACTTTTTTGCTAAATGTGCTTGGCTCGACTAGACTCGAGTTCGTCAAAATATTGATCAATAAGACATTCAGTCGGTCATTAGATTTCAGCATTTAGTTCAACGCCTTGACTCGAACGAGGTAAATTTCCGACCCATAGGGCCTTTTGATTGACTGAATATAGAAGAGGGAAATTGAGAAATTATTGATTATCTGCAATCTGACAGCTCTCCCGTAAGCACGTTTGTTCGTGTTACTCACTATATTATAAAAAATCCAGAAATAGGTAATTTATGGCTTGAATCTGTTATTCATGCGCGGTGCACATATACACTGCATGTACATATATATATATATTGACACAGTGCTGACACACGTGCGTTGATGGGATATTCACAGTTTTTCTAGGGGTTCAGGAGCATGCTTGACTTATATGTGTCGATCAGAGTCACGTTTTGACTATGACTTCGACGAATGTATTTATTAGGCTGGCTGAACACTACTACGATAGATGGATTGGGTCAATATGCCCTTCTTAGCTGCGGAAGCAGCGTGCCACCAGTTTCTGTCGACTTCGGTGAAGGCTGACACTGAGTGGAGGGGGATATCGGTTCTCGACATCAAGTCATTGGTTTTGCGATTTTCACGGTGTAATGAATATTGATGCCTCGCTGCGTTGATGTTGTTGCTTCTCCTTTCGGTCATTGACATTGACTCCAGGCCGCGTAGCAGGATTGGATCTCCTACAATACTCAAGATTTTCGGCCTGACTTTGTTGCGCACATTCGAGTTGAAAGTTTTGTTAAACAGGCGTGATGCACACCATGCTTGAGCTCTTCTCTCCGTTAAGATGTCTCCAGGAGACAAAAGTGTATCACCTAGGTAGCCTAAGTACTGGCATTCACTGATTAAAGTTTGATATCCGTGTGCTCTTATTACAAAAGTTGGTATTCCAGCTGTAAAACTCAATCAAGTTTCAAAATGTGCCTCACATTTTTGCACGGAGATGAATGAAGAATCATAGCAAACTCATCTTGAATTGCGGGCGGGCTTTAAACAAGTTAATACTTGTTATTACAATGCTAACTGAGGCTATACATGAGTAGATCTATGCATAGAATTCAGCATGAAACTCGACGCCCTCAATGAGAGGTTTCACATAATAAGGACAAGTAGTGGGTGTCAGTATTGTCTAAAAGCTAGTTGCAGATTAAAACATGTTGGTTCGTCCAATGAGGAATTTCAAAAACGATGATTGTTTGTGGACGATCTATTTGAAAAATAAAAGTAAAATAGTGTTGCTACACGATATTTCACGGTCTGTTCAGACCGCGTCTTCAGCCGAGAGTGACATCGGACAATTTATGAAGTGCAGTATGCAAAATCAATAACATAATGATGATGGTTAGCGATATTGATTCATGTGACCTGTACAACGTTCAACGGCAGATTCGCTTCAAATTGAAGGGCAACAATAATGAATAAAATAACAATGACAGCAATCAAGGCATATTAAAAACACAACCAAGAAATATGCACTTGCTATACAAAATGTACACAAAAAAGAACCTCAATAAAATCGCATGAAAAGTAACGTGCAATGATAAATAAAGATAAGAAAGATAAGAGAGAGAGAAAAAAACAATCAGATGTCTTGATGTCCCAGGAGGCTGTAGAACAAGAGCTTGACCTATTCATCAAATTATGATGACGATTCAATTTTATGCGACTGGATGCCCCTTTCATGTCATTGGCGAAGTATTTGATGTGGACAAATCGACAGTGTCACTGGTCGTTAGGAGAGTTACCAATGTTTTCAAAGCAAAATTGACTGATTATGTGAACTTTCCAACGACTGATGAAGAGGCATCGAAGGTCAAATACAAATTCTTCAAGTGGTGCAAGATTCCTGGAGTTATTGGTGCAATTGATTGCACTCATGTGCGCTTGTATAAATCGCCTCTCAAGGATTCTGAACCTGCATACGTGAATAGAAAAGGCTGGCACTCAATAAACGTCCAATTGGCTTGTGATACAGACTACTTGATAACGAATGTTGTAGCTCGCTGGCCTGGGTCAGTGCACGACAACTTCATTTTCACATCACGCTCCTTGGGACTAAAACTAGAATCTGATGGAGAGGATGGTTCTGGATTTTTGTTGGGTGACGGAGGCTACTATCAGCGTCCATGGCTGATGACACCATATGATGATCCGACAAATTCACAACAGATTGAATATAATCGTCGGCATCGACGCGGAAGATGTCTGATAGAGCAAGTAAACGGTCTGCTAAAGCAAAAGTTCCCATGCCTTGTGTATGGTCTCCGGTTGAAGCCCGAGTATGCATGTGATATTATACTTGCATGTGTGGTTCTGTACAACATTTCTAAGTCAGATGGTGATGTTGAATGCAGTGATTTGCCCAGTCATTTTTTGTCGAATGACGGATTTTCTACCTCCGGAAATGACATGAGCGGACTGCTCCAAAGAGACATTTTTGTGACGAATAACATCAAATTATGATGCTTTGTCAGAAATATACACACAATGACCATGTTCCTACAAGCTTGAAAATGCTCGAATAAAGCATTCTCAAAGCACCGACTTTTTCATTTGCACAAAACTTGCAAAGGCTCCCTTTTCTTGTATGGGCTCTTCGATCCCCATCCCCACACTTTCAGACTTGCTCAGAATCGATGCCAAGTTCAAAGAAGCACGAAATAAATCTACAAGGAGTTGTAGGGGTTAATGCTGTGCAAAAGAGCTTCTAAGTAAACCTCATTAACTTGCCTTGTCGTTGACAACATTTGTCTTTGTTCAATGACGACATCAATCGTTTGAAGTCACGTGCAGTCTGTGCAAGTAAGTACTTAGGGGTCATCATCAAACGTGGTGTGCATACTTGCACAGGTCTGGTTTGATGACATTTGAAAAATTGAAAATGTGGGAGGAAAGAATCCAATTCCATGAGAATTTCCATTGGATTCCCAAAAGATCCCAATGTCAATCTCAATAGCCTCATAAATAGCAATCTAATAGCCTCTCAATTGCATCAGTACTTGCTGCTTGGGCTCACAATTGTGCTGCTTTCGAATGAAAATGAAGCATTACTGTCAATTTTCTTCCCACCCGCTGACTTTATTGGCAACACAAATAAATTCAATTTTTCTCCTCTCGCCCACTCTGTGTGTAGGCACCTTGGAAGTGATGAAGATGGGAAACAAAGCGGTACCGTGACAAAAAATGCTTTATTGTCAACTACATTTGTAGGAAATTGCTTTCAGTGTCGGCAAGAAAGGCACAAGGAAAAATGCAACTTGCATCACGAGAAGATTCAGGAACTTCATCATTTTTTTGAAAGTAGCCAACGAGATTCCTCAAACTGAAATCAATGCTTTGCAGAGTCACAAGCTTCTTCTGCTCGATGTCAATGAGCTTTTCCAAATTGTCTTGGGCCTTTTTTTTCATCATGTTTGCTTGAACCTTTTTCTGACACCATAGCGGCTTTGATGACATGTGGCTGGTTTTCTGTACATGTAGATGCTTCTGCTGCATCATCGCCTGTAAGTGAGTCATCAGCAGTTTCATCGGTAGCCTTTTCAGGCCAGTCCTTTGGTTCCTGTGTCATGAAAGAATCGTGATCAGTTCCTACAACTCCATCAGTCATCTCCTTCTGTATCACGTCAAGCACTTTCTCGAATATTGGTTTCACTTCTGGTCTCGGCCCACCGCCTGAAAAATAAGAACTCATTGTTCGCATCGAAAAATAGCTTCATCGTTGAAATTTATAGTTTTATACGTCCCATTGACTTAATGAATGACTGATGCCTACCTGTTCGATTGAATTTCGCCTTATATTTCCTGGCATCACATGCTAAATCCTGCCACTTCTTCCTTGAAACTTTCCAATCTCTGCTACAAATTCCAATGGCCGACACTCTTTCCGCGGTTCTTTTCCAGTATTTGCACTTCACCTTCTCCACATTGGCTTTTGACCTACACGATGTTCCGAATAGGTCATGCCTATACTCTTTGACACAACGCAGGAGCTCTTCAATTTCAGTTGTCGATCATCTTTTTGATCTCTCCGCCATCGTCTTGCCACGTCCAACTTCTAGACACTCTCGAGCCAAAACTACACAACCAAGGTTTCAGGTGATCATCTATTGTTGAAAAGTAGGTCAGTTTGATAGCAACAGCGCCACAGTCACTTGACGATTCATCGCAAAATTGACGATGTATCTGACTAGCGATGGAAATGTTTCAACAATCAGTACCGATCAATAGTTAGTCAGATACATCGTAAACTGTTTGCGATCATTTTTCCGCGGTCGACGATTGCGATGAATCGTGGTTTTATTCAACAGCCCCCAGGGGGCTGATATAGGCACGGTACATGCAGCTTACAACGATTGAGACAAGGCAGTTGTTTTGAGTGCCAAGCCTCTAAGAATAAACGTTTCTTACAATTAGCTTCGCGACAAACAATTTCAGCAGAAGACCAGTCGATGCGCAGGTCCTTTTTGAAGGCATACTCTGCTAAGGCGGATTTGTCGGACTGGATCAAGCGCAATGCCGATTTGTGCTGCTTCAAACGGGTTTCAAAGCTGCTGTCAGTTTGACCTACGTAGGTTTTATCGCAATCACCACTCGGAATTTTATACACTACACTAGTTGCAGATTGCAGATTTCTCTGACTAGGAGCAATTCTGCCCTTTTCTGCTCAATGTTCTGATTTCTGTTTTCTCTGCTCTAAAAGACCGATTCCACATTTTTCTGCTGCCAGCAGAGAAAGAAGGTTTATTTGGACTCAGTTATACAAATAGTTGAGTTTTAAAAGGTCAGACGCTCTCATCTCAGCTCTTTTTCATTGTTCTACCATGCTCTCATCAGTTTTACAAGTTTCAATTCTTTGAATGATTGCTCCACAAACTGAATCATTGATGACTTATTCCCATGTCGTGGCATGTTTTCGAATTATATTCGCTTTCACTGCCGACACGTCAATCATTATTTTTCTAAGAGCGGTTGACAGAATTTATACATATCCATCATCATCATCATCATGCCTCAGTGTTGCTTCTATCAAAATTTATTCTGCTTAAATCAACTTGTCCGGCTTTATCCGAAGAAGTTATGATAACGCACATATCGTCTGTCAATGTAACTGCTAATTCATGTGAATTGACACAGAAACTGATTCCCAAGAATTTTTGACCTAGACGTTCGAACTCGAAATCTTACTAAATAAAGCTTCATAGAATCCTTGAGATAAGCAAATAGGAGGGTAATAATAGATATCGATCTTTAGCTGTGTGGGTTATTGTTCGAAAACAAATTCATTTGAGTTATTGCTGCATCTATGAAACATCAGCGACAAACTACTCGATAAAAAAAGTTAATAATGGTAGTAGCGCTTGTAAGCCACTCATTTCAGCAATAATCTTTTTCATCATAATAACTCTGATAAAATAACTCTGATAAATGAAGTTGTTCGGAGAACATAGAATCAGAGCCGCCGTGGCGATAAGGATTAAATGAGGATCCTCATGCGTGGGAGTTTGATGAATTGTACACTGCATACATTGTATACGCGACAGTTTTAAATTCGCGAAATTTTTCTTTGTTTTTCTATTTAATCACTCTGTGTGCGACATTATAATTAAGATCATCAAACAATGACTCTTTCATAAAAATTAAGTAAATGAATCTTGCTTATACTCGGAAGGACATTAGGCACGAAGCCTTTCTTCCATGTGGCCGAGTTGTCATTCATTCCACTGTCATTCTCTTCGTGGTTGAGTGTCTAGTAAGAATGCAGAGTGTACCTCCTTTAAAAATTTTAAGTTTGATCCGACCAAGGCTTGAACCAAGGTCTTTCGGACACAGAGCGAACACTCTACCACAATAACATAGCGCCGGTCACATTAAACAGTTTGAAAACAGCAAAACATTGCAAGTGTTGTATTAAATGTAAATGAAATGCAACTAACAGGTTGCCACGATTAACATGATTGCCCATGGTTGGCAGTGTTATACATTTAAATTATAATTGAAGTCGCCAAACAAATGACAGTAGAACAATTTGTGTTAATCTTGATATTTATGCATATTAAGCTTAAGAATTACGATGATGAGCGAATCTCGACCGAAACGTGCACAAATTCGTTTTTATTCTCCCGAATAAAGCTCTGTGCGGATGGGAACGCTTGTCACAACGACAGCTCTGTACCGTATCGATAAGCAAAGCAACTATTAAATATATTAATGCACGTTCATAATAGCATCAATTGTATTAGGTAGCATGTATTTGATTGTAGTAACGTTTGCAAAAACATCAATGAAACAAAAATCAACGCAATAGCATTAATATTAACAAGCAAATGAGCTGAAAATCGGCCATCAAAGGGGATTCAATGCATAACCTGTCGTCAAAAAGGATTCAGTGTATTGTAAATGAGTAGACAATTAATTTTCTAAAATTTATGGGGCAATTGTATTAATTATGGGACTAATTATATCATTTTTTGTGGCGAATCATTTGATATGATATGACAGCAGTAAGATGTCAATAATGGTTACCATAAAAACAGTCCATCTTACAAATGCTCAATATTCTGATTGTAATCAACTATTTACTTTATTAATGCTCATCCAAATAAATGCAAGCACGAAAAATACTGTGAGACATGATAATCTGTCCATCATTTTACTTGGCAACCACTTTTTGTAGCATAAAGCTGTCAGTATTACATATAAGTATTCATGCAATACTTACATAGATACGTCTGTGGATAAATGAAAATGTTGATGTAGCTTCATATTCATTTTGTCAATGGTCTATGTATGATTTGAATTGACCAAGATGCTTAAACTTCATCTTAATGGTGATTAAGAAATTCTCATTAAGTTATGTTCTCTAAAGTGGCAAATAACTACACAAGCTGCTTAATTGCAATAGACTGAATAGAGTTCTTTTAGATAAATACACAAAAATCGATAAATGCACATTGTAATAGTGTACAACTTGAATAAAACTTGCCAACTCCGTTAATTTCTATAAATATTAAAATAATAGGGTCTGCTCTGACATATAACAGCGACCAGTAGACATAGCACTTCATAACTGAAAAATACCGGTTTAAGTTAGCTCGTTAAAGATGAAATTGATCTTTGTCAATTTCCTCATTGAAACTGAGCGATGTTCTCTCTCATCCTGTACAGTATTCAGAATAGTGGCACTCTTGCTTAATAATTGTTGTATGATATACCTACAAGGTAAAATATATATTGTACAATGCTTAAACAAAAGGTTTCAAAAGATTGATTGCCAAAACAAATGATTGCATGCATAGATTTTTTTGAATTTGTATAATGTATGTCTAATGTCCATAATTACATATGCTTAACAAAGGATAGCCCTCTTACTCGAAAAACGATGTGCGTCGCCTTATACCTTATTTTCTTATTCTCTTAATTGCTTTTATTAGCCTAAGTAGGCCTAAACACATTTTTGCCTCTTAATATCTATGAAAATTTTGCCTGACTCGACTCGAGGTTGACAAAAGCCCGACTCGCCGGGCCCTAATTGTTGCAGTTGTATAACGAAAGGCGCTGTTTCTTGTCGTAAATTTTGATATAGTGAACATTCTATCATGAAATTATACATAGTCGCCATTTTTGAATTATCACATAGCTCACATAAACCCTCTTCATATCATCATATAGTTTGTTCTTGCGATTTTAAACTTATAATCAACAGAGAAATAATGGCTCAATGAAATATCCTCAGCAAATGAAAGCGATGTTGAAAACTGAAATAATTGGACGAAAGGAGCAATGCAATACTCTAACTAAAGCAACTGGTTTCGTTAGTTATTCCCTTCCTTATTTCAAATCCGCTTAAGTTTTTAGTAAACACAGTATAACTAGAATAATCAAATATTGAGTTTCATCCTTGGGTGAAAAATGGGATGAGTCCTAAATAGCTGTTATTTCACTAACTTGCTAATTGCAAATCTCAAATTTACCCTGGCATGGCTGCAACTGTGGCTGCAATTTTGTCGATGTTGAGAGATGTGAACTAGGCCTACTGATGATTCTTGATATTGGATGAAATGGCAGTTTTCAGATCAGTTCGCATTTTTCAACTGATGATGCAACTCAATATTTCATTATTTTATTTACATTGTGTTTGTAAAAAAGCAGCGTTTATTACAATGCAATTATTAGTTATTTTTTATAATGCATTATTAGTGCAAGTGCACTAATTTAGACGATTTGCCAGTAGCGTTTAAAGTGATATATATATAATGAATGCCCATCGAAATTTCAGTTACTTGCTGATTTCAAATCTCTAGTTTTTTAGTGTTTGTCAATTTTATTTTCTACTATCCAATCACGTGGGTTATTTTCAAGTTCAACTTTGTTGTCAAGTTAATTCACCAAAACTCAGATTTCATGGAGCCTAACGGTAAATATGCTAAGTAGGTGTTACAGTCCGATATTTACCTTTTTGAAACGTGTTTTCGAAGCAATCACTAACTCAAACACTTAGCGGAGCTGAAAGTGTCGTATTTTGTTAACACAAACACAGAGTCATGATAAAATTCTGATTTTATTTTAAAGAAAATCTGCCTTGATTGACGGTGTTTACAATGTCATAGTCTCGGAAAAAAGATGAAGACATCCCAAAAAATATAGAAAGGGTTGAGCAATTCTATGTCCGATTTGATTTGAGAAGTAAATTTAATTATATCCGTATAATGCATATTGAAATGTTTCAATGTGAAATTTTTTTCGAATTTTTCAAACATTAATTTTTCTCTTAGTGAGATAGCTATGACTGAGTGTATACTCACACAATACCAGCAAAGTTCGGCCGAGGGTTCAATAGTCCTACTCTAATGACCGTAACACTATTAATCCAACTGATTTGAATAACTCTTGAATTAAGCAATTCTAGTACTCTTTAATTGTACTTCTTAACAACAATAAAATTAAATAAACAATGGATCACATTGCCACGCAAGAGATGTGCGGCTGATAGGATTCGAACCTATGACCAAGGTTAACTAGACCTGTGGTGTAACCAACTGAGCTAGGAGCCACTTACGCGACCGTGTCAATTGGCAGGATTAAACCCTCACCACCGCTTGTAATATAATCAAAAACTTCGAAAAAGCCGATGCTGTTCTGGATTATTATGCATCGGCAATATTGCGCTTTCTTTGTTCTCGTCTGGAGAAATTTTAAATATGGAAAGCTTTTACTATTGAAGCTTTTACGTCACTACTCCCCATATTTGGGGCTTGGACGGTGCTGACATAGTCAGACTTGTGTAGCGCTGTAGTACTTTTAGTCCGGATGCCCTTCCTGCCGACTTCCAATGACACCTTCGGGGCTCGACCTCTGGACCAACAGATCGCTGGGCCAAGCACTTAACCACTGTGCCACGGAGACCACCACTGTGCCACGTAAAATGGATATTGATGGCAGTATATAGTGGTGTGACAAATGGTTTGGTGCTTGACCTGAATATCTCTCTCGCGTCCCGAGATTTCGATAGAGGTGTTGACATAGACAGGTCGTGTCCCGAAACTGTCATTGGAAGTCTGCTGGAAGGGGATTCGGGGATCACAGCCTCCAGAAATGTCTGACCATTGCAGCATCGTCCGAGCCCGTAGAAGCGACGTCAAAGATGAATTTCTTTATGAAGCGCTGGTGTGTGTTAGATTTGATGTTACTAAAAGATTATCATTCTCCTCCCTTTTATCCCCTGACGCTGTCTAGGAAGGCGAAATACTGGGAATAGGAAATCATCCACAACAGCATCGACTTCTATAAAGCGTATTTTGAAAATTGCTGCTCAACTGAATTTTAAATTTACATTGGTTATACTTAAACTAAAGATTATTTTATTAGATGGGGCTAAGTCGAATGCAGAAGTACACTTGTGCTTTTGGCTATGATGAAAGCAATGAAGCCCTTCGTTGTAGTCTACTGTTGCCGTGATTGCGCATTGCCATGTACACCCTTCGAAGTTGTCCTTTACTAAGCGAAGTTATTCTCAAAATCTTTTCCCGCTTGTGCATATCCACGTGCATATCCTGGATGCACGCACTCACTTATCTCAAGTCATGGCTTGGAGGGTTCCTTTCTTCGATCTTGAATATCAGAACAGAATTCGAATTCATTGTGATGTTTAGAGTTCTTTTATAAACAAAATGCGGATGACGCAGTGTCTTGCGGATTTGCCTTGTGATCGTTCCGCTTCGGGTCAATGAGTCCTGTCGGTAACGCCAATGGGTGGGTGGAAAAATCATCAAACTAAAAGTACCTTCGTCTTATCAAGAAAGAGCGGACGCCTCTTGCAGACAAGAAAGGAAAACTGTCTGCACGTACCCATGTGAGTATGCCGAATCCATCTTCATCGGGGAACGAAGAGAATACCGAACTTAAGCTGGACAGATGATTGATGATCAAAAGTGTAACGGACACAGATATCAAAGTGTAGCACACATTTTCTTATGATAAGTCGGCATTGAGAACCATTCAGAAGTCGCCGAATTTTATCACAATTTATGGATTTTGGATAAGATACACCTCCAAAGTTGAATTGATAAGCATCAGTTGATAATTTGATACGTTGATTCCTAAATTTGTAGATTATGAATGAATCACTTGATCTATGAAGATTTCATACGTATCTATTTCAATTGCCGTTCAGAATATTTTCAAGAATTTGATCGTATTTTCACTCACTGACTGCTACCTACCAATTTCTCTTGTATTGCATTAAGATTGACCTCATCCGTCATTCCCAGCCAGATGGCAGTGTCGCTTTCTCTGACAATCTTTGGTTTATGTCTTCTGTGGGTTGTGCTCTGATCGAGATTATTATCTGCCGAACAACTGAATGACATGACTTTACTATGAGATCCTTTGGTAGGTCCAATTCGCAGATACCGAAGTAGTGTTCATGCATGATCGTGATAATAGTCAATCTTTTAATTAAATTTTATGGTTAATGAGTCAATATTTGTATTGATGTCACCTATTATAAGGCTATTGAAATCATCTGGCTGTTTTTGACTGACGGAGTGATGCTTTTGTCTGCTCTCATTAACATGATGCAATTATGTTATTATGACTTGTAATTTATAGTGTGCATTAATGGATAATGCTAAGTGTGTCATTCGTTGTTTTATTCTAAAACTAGCTGAAACTCGCGCCTACAGGTCGGGATTGATATTTCAATATTGGTTCATTTAAAGAGTACACACTAAACTTGTGTAACTTCATGGAAAAAATGGCCTTACGTCAAACATCTTTAGTTGTTTCAATTGGGAGAAAGTCAGTTTAACACTTCTTCGAGCACCACGTTTCCTGCCTAACAGTGCGATGAATTATTTTCCGAGGCAAATTTTGTTTCCGGATGAATTCAACTGAAGTGACACCTATCAATGTCTGAGTCTTAGAATCTGCCACATCATGCTGTAATCCCTCATCAAGAAATCTTGAGCCTCGAATATCTTTTTGTGGGAATTCTGAAAGCATTGTGGTAGGATAGCTCAGTTGGCTAAGAGCTGCGCTTCGGTGCAGAAGTGCTGAAAGTCTGGGGTTCGAGTTTGTCCGCCTCGTGTTACACCACCGTTGCTTATAAAGTTTTTAAGTGCTGCCGATTTGATTCATTCATACTACACGCAACGTGCATGACGCATGTCAGTCTCCTGAGACAAATATGATAAGGCACATAACTGGGACTATGAAATGAATGAAGTGAAAGACACTAGTGCACATTACCACTTTGTTTCCGGAAAAATGTTTTATGTGGTTGATCACAGCTTGTACATTCCAGGCATCGATGCATTTTTCAGGCATCGAACTTCATGAGGCATTTTGTTACAAAAACTTGCACCGCAAAACTTCATAGATCCTTGTTCGAATTTCACTGTTTGAGCTCTCGCTTGTATGAGGGCATTGCGTCTAGGAGTCTTGGCAACTGCAAGCGTGTCGTATGAACTTCATTATTATTTTCAAAAATTGCTTCTATATTGTGAAACATATCTTCATAGAAATTACTTTGCTATAGAACATACTAACAAAACTCTCACAAATTATCAGAAGAGGACTCTCAAGCCATGGTTTCACATGCCCAAGCATGCAGTCATTCATCGCTCACACAAGCGTAGGATTGATCACCTAGCATTAATCTTGTCCTCTAAAAGAAATTAGCAGCTTTCGAACTTTCACATTCTATCGAGGTTTGTCTTTTATCAATCAATATACAAGAATGATTTCTGAAGACATTTCTATATTAAAGACTAGAAAGGAGACTGCGATGTGTCCTGTTTCTCATTGATAATCTCAAAGCGCGCGACTCATTGGACGAGCCACAGATCTGTTTGAAGGAATAATGACGTCAACGAAGGTTCACAATATTCCTTTAACCATCTACGCGGCAGACTCCTAGGCCTGCGGAAGTCTGGAGAGACACATATTTAATGGCCATGGGGTAATATTGACAGCATATGAGTAAGCTGTCACACAAAGACGTCATCAGTGCAGCCTTGAAGCTCACTACTGGTATAAGCAATTCCATCAGTGCAGCCTTGAAGCTCACTACTGGTATAAGCAATTCGGTACTGACACCAGAATCGGTGCTTCTCGGAGAACCGTCTCCGGTACTCCCAATTCTTTGTAGAACCGATTATGAAGTGTTTCCGGGATGAAACCCTACTTTCAATGCGCAGTTAATAAGTGGGCATGTCAGTCTGATTGTAGTGATTCACCATAGAATCTGATAAATATCAGTTTCGGATTCGGTACCGGAACCGGTTCTGAGAAATTCGGGAATCTATTAAGCCCTATTCAGAAGCAGGTGGGTGGTTTCGGTGCTCCATCGGTGAGGAATTCCTTGTCATGGTTGGTGCTAAAAGCTCAAAGATCATCATCAAAGGGTTGAGTGCAAGAGCGGAAGAAAGTAGCAGCTTTGTGATAGGGATCTGCGCGCAACAAGCTGTTGCGGACACCCACCATTCTGAGAGATAACGGTACTAAACTTAATTGGTCGAAGTCTCGGTGACCGATGACGCTAGGCTGATGACTCAGGTCCTTTTTGGGTGCAGCATTTGCTGTTTCATGCAACTTAGGACATTACGTTTAGTATTCTTGCATAGTAAAGCACTTCTTGAAAAATTGCGGGGACATAGCCAGGACGAAGTCTCCAAATTCCGCTGATTTTTCTTGTACAACGTCTTCATTTTAAAATAAACTACAAGTTTAGCACTCGCCTTCATGAGACTTTATTGATTATTATTAATAACCCAGTATTAAATCACGAGAAGAATATTTACAATATCGCCAATTCCTTTTAGTGAAATAATATTTTGATGTGGTTTTATGGTAGTACTATTCAAAGTAAGTCCTTGTTTTTCATGATATGTATGTTGCATGCATTCTTCGTTGGGAAAACCACACTTTAATTGAGAAAATCCAAAATGAAGTTTTCCATCTCGTTTTGAAAACCCAGATTTGATTCTTGTGAAGATGCATATCACCAAAATTAAATTTTACATTTATAGTACCTATTTTCTACTCAAATACCGTGCATGTTTCAAATTTCAAGTGTTAGTGTGAATAGCGCACTTCTTTTTTGCATCTTAGAATGACTGTTAAGTAGCTGAAATTCGAACTAATTTATCAAACTGAACAGTCATTAATTTTTTCAGCTTCTTCTTATCAGTAAAATGCAATTCAAGCTGTATTACGAACTTCATAATGTCACTCGTCATTTTGCTATCAGGATAAAGTAGAACGAATGTGATCTATAAGCTTTATTATTTCCTACTGAGTTTAATTTTTCGTTAAATTACACCGCAACAAATGATTGTGGAAATTCATTTGTCAAAACGATGGCATGCAGAAAAGCTTATTTACTAAATCTGATGTTATCGTCTAAGCCTGTTGCTTCAACAGATAAGCTATAGCGTGCACGACACCACAATTATCTGATTTTAAAAGTGGCATTTTACAGTGCAATAGTCAGACAGATGCTGTGAAATTTAAAAAATGACAAATGAAATAATTGCAGGAAATGCACCTGTTCAAACCCATTTTTATTGAAATTCTAACTGCAAATACCAATGATGTATAGGTTATTTCTGCATGGTACGCGCATCGTAAGAGCTTTTCATGAGCGTTGAGGTACTTACCTCCTTTCACTAATTAAGCTAGTATAAAATATATGCATTTATGAATGTATTATAAGAATATATTGTGTTTCTGATGTTAATAACGAATAGTTTGTTCACTTCATCGACTACATTTTCAATATTCAGAGTATAAAGCTACCGTTCCTGAACGGTTGCGGCAGTTATTCTAGAATAAGTTGTCGAAAATGATGTGCATGTGACATGAGACGCAACAGCGTCGCTAAATAATCGTTTCAAGTGATTCAAAGTATCTACTTATTTTGTTTATGCGCTCTCAGGACATGAAATAAACGAAATCATGCGAAGAACATGCATTTCTTGAACTGTTTGTGAGATGCACGATTAGCATGTGTTTTAGTTACTTCTGTGTACTACTAATGTTAATCTCACGTAGACATTAATTACTTCTTTTAGCATACTACTGAAATTTCGTGTAATTTGGTGTACCAGATATAATCTATAAATACTGCTTTTTGAAAGCTCAGTGTGAATTTTGTCTAATGGTTCAAAGAAATACATGTATAGCTGGAGGTCGATTCCGTTAACCAGCTAAATAATTTTGTAGTCTTCAATTAAACACTTATGCCTCTCCATGTCTAAAATTCAAATATGTGTGTGATATATTTCTGCTTATATCCAAAATCAGATAGATTGTACAGGGTGATTATAAAATCTTTACCTGATAACAATCTGAGCTCACGAAAAATCTACTTTGTGTATGAACAAGCGGTTTTTTGCACCAGTATCAAGAAGACCCAAAGTTTTGATCACAAAAAAAAGGATGGCTTTTTAAAAAAATTGCCACTTTTATTCATAAATTTCAACATGAGCACCATTTGTGCCTCTCAAAACGTCCAGGCGATAGTCGATGTCTCTCCAAACACTCGCTAGCATTTCGCCAGTGATGGATTCGATTGCATCTCGTATTTTACTCTTTAATGTTGCTAAGTTGCGTATTGGGGAAGAGCATGTATAGACTTTATCCTTAACAGCCCCAAAGGAAAAAGTCTAATGGGGTTATGTCCGGAGACCGTGGCGGCCATGCTATTGGTCCGTCCCTTCCAATCCACCGACTTGGAAATGTCTTGTCGAGACACTCTCGAACACTCAAAGCCTAATGAGGAGGTGCTCCATCCTGTTGAAACAATACCTTAGGCTGGAGCTCTTCAAATTGAGGTATAGCACACTGTTCCAACATGTCAAGATGGACACCTGATGTAATCGTGTTTTCAGCGAAGAAAAATGGACCAATAACCCTATTGTGCATCAATGCACACCATACATTCACTTTTGGACTGTTTCTTCTATGCTCTAAAACAGTGCGGGGCGGTTCAGATCCCCAAAAACGCAAATTATGCCAGTTAACATGGCCAGAGACATGGAATTTGGCTTCATCAGAAAATGCAATTTTCATAAGAAAGTCGGGATTCTCTGCCACTCTTTCCAATATCTCTGCTGCAAATGCAGCACGAATAGGCCGATCATTAGGTTCCAAAGCATGTAGCATTTGAAACTTGTAAGCTCGGAACTTAAGATCTTTCTTTAGCACCTTGAAGACCGTTGGCTGAGGAATTGCAAGGTGATCGGATGCACGCCGAGTTGACATTTCAGGATGGCGTAAAAAAGTGTCTCTAACACCATTAACCTTTCGGTACTTATTGATGGTCGACCTGATCTTTTTAGGTCACCGACACTACCAGCCTCTTCAAACTTTTTGTACCATTCTTTTATTGATTTGACTCTTGGTGGTTCACGATGGTAATGTCTGCGAAATTTTCGCTGAACAGTCAGTGGCGACTTCGACTCATGATGCCACAAAACACATTGCGCTTCTTCTTGCATCTCGAACATTTTCTGAAATTTGTTGTTAGTTAACGCAGACAACAGTGAAAGTGAAAGAAGTGTATACTGTATCATTGAAGTGACAGGAAAGCTATGACATCCACTCAGTGAATTGCGTAACGAACACAATAGAATTTGATATCTTAGATATTCATTGTGCAACAATTGTCAGTTTCCTCTTTATGACACATTCTTTACGAAATATTCTCTATCTTATTGAATATGGCGCCTTTTGCTTTCGTTTTTTTGTGATCAAAACTTTGGGTCTTCTTGATACTGGTGCAAAAAAACCGCTTGCTCATACACAAAGT
Organism: Prostheceraeus crozeri; assembly: GCA_907163375.1. Lineage (NCBI taxonomy): Eukaryota > Metazoa > Platyhelminthes > Polycladida > Euryleptidae > Prostheceraeus > Prostheceraeus crozeri. Next base: position 432,240 of record CAJQUW010001043.1, read on the forward strand.
AGATTTTTCGTGAGCTCAGATTGTTATCAGGTAAAGATTTTATAATCACCCTGTACATCAATCTAATTTAGAATGATGCCACCCTAATGCTGATTAGAAATATGCCACTAAGTTCAAAAAGAGAGAAAAATTCAAATGGTTAGTGGCAACTATGCGTAAGCAGGAATATTTCTCCTTCTATCTTTTGCATGCCTTTATATCATCATATAATACATGGTAAGCTCGGGTACATTGAAATTAATTGGAGTTGCCTTAGTATTGCCATTTTTTAAATTATTTGAAATATTTCTTTAATCCTTGGTCGTGATTGTAAAGTTAGTAAGAATGTCACAAGACATTATTGATTCAAATGTAATTTAAAGTAAGGGTTCAACTACTCAACCCGTAGATAGCCGGCTAATTGAAACGTTTTATGCTTCTATCCGTACAGTAGTGTCAACTGGTCACTGAGATTGAATGTTTACTCAATTCTATAATCAGACACTATTTTTGAATCTGAGTAAAACTCCAGAATTTCATAGTCACAGCCAATGTTGAGAGTAGTCAGTCATTCGTTTGTTTTGCTGTGAAAGACCTTTATTCACACCTCTCAATTAATTCTTAGCGAAAATGTTGCTTGCATAGATCTCCTCAGCTCCTGTTGCCGTCTTCTCCTTATCTTTCACTAACTCGTCACTTTTCATTTGCTGCGACGTTTCAGCGTCTCGTACGCAGTGATCACGTCAATGTTAAACTTTGATGTGGTCTAACGAGGGAAGAGAGAACTGTGCCCACGAGGACGCTATAGGAAGAAAGAGATGCTGATAATGGGGGTTAGGGAGGTACGATAGACAAGCTATGACGGACAATTCTATAATCTGAGATCAAAAAGGCGAAAGAGGGAATTGAAGAGTCTAACGAACTCAACCACAAATTATTAAAAACACGAATCGACACATCAGATCGGTAGTGAAGGACTTTGCAATGGGGGAGGCGAGCCAAAGAGAAAATTGGATTAGTGCCATAGCAAAGGAAAAGAAGACGACGGCGGCAAGCTAGGTTTAAAGTCGATAAATAAATGACAATGGGAACGGTAAATAAAATTTTGTCTTATTAATGATAAATGCAAATCAAGAAAAGGAAAGTCAGATTGGGTGGAACTTCAAAGATTTGGTGAAATCTTTTTGATCAGAAACTGAAAAGTAGTAATTCGATCATGTAATCAAAATACTTCATAAATAGTCGTTACTAAAATTGGTAAATAGATGAAAGTTACGAATATCAATGTTTCTAATTTACTGAACACGTAGAAGTAGATTTATAAATATTGTGCGATTTCTATGACTGTACATCTAATGAAATAGTATCTAGAAGCCGACATAGTTGACCAGTTTGCGAGTCAGGCGATGCATTTCACAGGCAAGTAAAGAGAGTTTCTGACTCGATATAATTTATTGATCGAAAATAAAAGGTTATAAATTTACACGTCGTACAGCGTGACGGGCCTTCGGCGTCCAGCGCCTTCTTAACGGTCGATGGTCAAATGGCGGTCTGCAAACTCGGTGTGAAGATTTATAAAGAAGTGAATGATATTAAGAATTGTGTTGCTTGTTGAATGTGAGGTGATCAAAGTGAGAGGGCAGACTGTAGCAAGGTAATTCATGTCTTCTATTGATTGTTGGCTTCAAGTGCGTAATAGCTTTTGCTTCAGTGAATGTTGTGTCTCGAGTGTTCGTTAGCTTAGCAATGAAATCGACCTGAAAATCCTCGATGCTACATAGGTACACTTGTAATAAATGTGGAGAATGCTACATTGGAAAGACTGTAAGGAAATTCTCAACTCGGCACGCAGAACATAGACGTGCAATTATTAATAGGTCTGCATCCAGCGCTCTCTATGAGCCATAGAAATAAACTGTTTATCTGAAGTTCGCTATAATGGAAATTGACTCAAGGTCGCGGCACATCCGGGGGAACTAAGTTGGGGCATGAATAACCAATGAAAAGCTTTGATTTACTCATGTGACTGATTCTAACCCAATGATACAGACGTTGGCAGGTGCATCCAAGTGAAAATGCGTGCGATTTATGTGCCGTTATTGTGCATTGCATGAAGCTTAATTTCCATTCTAGAGGTTTTATTCTTGTCAATTTCTATGCTATGAGCATAATAAAAACAAACATAATGATCTAGGTAGCATCGAGGATTTTCAGGTCGATTTCATTGCTAAGCTAACGAACACTCGACACAACATTCACTGAAAATCTGAGTGTCATTTTCTGCTCTGTGTGCGTTGGCCCTTTCATATTAAATTTTTTTCAAGATTGAAGTTTTTTTTGAAAAAAAATCAAATGCAGTTTGCGTGCGTTCCAGGCATCGCATGAATTGGGAGAAGTTCCATTAGAATCGCATTGATCTCCTCTTTTTTAGTTCATAAATTGTTGCCGTTTTGTGATCAACATTGCTGCTGGTCGAAATGTCGCCAAATGGACACTATATGAATGACAGGGTTAACAAGCTTTCAGGGCAACATTTGATGTGGTTTATGTCAATAATTGAAATGTTCTCTGAATGATCGTATCTGTTCTCCGAATAGATGATAGGGTCAATGTATAGTGTCATACAAGAATGACAGAATAACACTGGTATTTTGGGGTGTCAGCAAATCAAGTCGACTGATTCATCAATCATCACCATAGAAATGGAAGTCTCGCCCTTTTCCTTGTTGGAACAGACATCTTGAATAGCAGTCTAAACTAGTAAGGCGGGACAAGTTCCAAAGTCGGATTCTAGACAGTCAGCCAGATTCCAAAAAGTCATATATTTTAATTTCTATTTGAGTCAAATCAATTGAACATAGAAACCGAACAGAAAACGACCGACCGATCTCAAAATGTTAAAAACGACCGGGCACTAGTAACAATCACAGAATTAGATTGTTTAGGCATATCTTTTTGCTAGAAGTGCCAACTGATTCAAAACGATAGCACATTCAGGAACTGGCTTTGTGGGCAAAAAGGAAATTTTTAATATCTTGCAGAGATAGGAAAACTGTCACTTGCAGATTGCTGTGAATTCTTTCAAAATGCTCCGATCGCCACGATTCCTTCAGATTCAAAGAATTCAGATCATTGCGCAAAAGTCTTCTCGATAATGTTGGGCCCTCCGATCATTATTAAAAAAGTTAGCAGGCGCACGAAAAAACGTTCACAAACTTCTCTGTAGAACTACAAGACATCTACTGTGTCTCTTTGCTGTGTGATCCGTTTGATAACAGTCACTGAATCTTCGCACAATTTGGCGTGTTTAATGTTGAACTGGCTGCCCATTGTTGGATTGCTATGGTATTATGTCAGCAGATTGTGCCATTTCATTAACGTTACATATTCCATATGAATTGAAGACAAAACAACTATTTCATCATTAAATTATATCCGCGAGGCCTTTCGACGTCTCTCTTCAAGCGGTGCGTCGTATTTACAGATAAATCATGGAAAACGTTTATTTACAAAATGAAATAAAAGAACGTGAGTTAAAGTCAAAAGTTAGAAGTCAGATCCACGGTAGCGCGAGCGTCATCACTGTTTGTTTTTGCACACACAATTTGGGTCTTGTGACGTTGATGATTGTCGCCTCTAGGAATGGTAGTAACGCTGTATGACGAGCTTTGGCGACCTTCTTGAAGTACGATATCTTTGTGCGTGTGACGTCAAACTGCGGACAATAGGTTGCATATTCCAATGTTTCCTTTCTAGACAAGCAGAAGAAGTGAAGGCCTGTCTAACACTTTCGAACTGATAAGTCATATTTCTACACTGCTAAGATATTATTCCTCATTTTATCCTATTCTGTGACAGCAAATGAAGATGACTGGTAAATATATTCGATAATGAATTCGATGTGATTCATTTATAATTCCTCTTCTCTCCAAGAGATGTAAATTGCCCTTTTAGGTTCTCACGCCATTCGATTGAGAATCCCAGATTTCGAAGTAGGTCTTAATTATCTCGGAGGTCATCTAAAGCCTGCAAACCAAATGTCATCATCGTTATTCACTTGAATGCAGATCAAATGGCTTCGACGCCGGTGTAAGTCGAGCAGAACTTCCGAAACAGGTCCCCGCGGCAGGCCTCAGTAGCGTTTTATCAAACTTGCATCAGCGTTACTAATCCTTTTCAAGGCAAGAGTCCCATACTTTCTCTGCAGGAATATTGTCTGCGCTGGTTGCTACGACAGTCACTAGGGATCAGTCCTGCGTTGTGCGACATCCATAAATTTGCTGCTCTTCCATCGCCGCCTCCCACCCCTTGGCTTGCCGTCCCTCGGAGCGATCGCTTCGGAAATGGTTGACTCCAAAGCGATTTTGCCCACATCTACTCAACCAAGGACATTGCGAACGTGGAATTAGCATATTTTGATTGAGAGCGACCACAGCTTGGGCTCTGTCTTTGCTGAAGTCTTGGCCATCCCTCGAGGCAATTGAAAGTTAGGCGGAAGGAGGTAGCAGTGGAAAGTGATAAGCGAGAATGGGCGTTGCCCTGATGTTCGAGGAAATGATAGAGCGAGGGGAAAGTCCGTGTTTATCTCCAATTAGCGATTTCTCCCACACTAAAATGGCAAAGTTTCAAGAGTCGATCCAAAGCGTTCAAACAAGGTCGATTGCAATCTCTTTTCAACTTTTTCTTTCTCACTCATAAATGGCTTTGGAATTGAATATCTAATCCTTGCGTAATCAGTAATCAGTAATTGATAAGATGGAGATCTATGGGAAAATCATGGAACATTAGTTCATTGGGTTGATTAGGTCGTTATATTAGACGGAGGGCAATTGAGTTGAATTATGTATTTCTGAGTTCTCAACTCGGGGGAGGGGGCTATCAGTAGATTTTGCATTGACTGCTGCAGACCGATATCCATCAAAAGTTGACAGCGCGTGTCTGACAAAGTCAACCACTACAAAAGACGTTGGCTTTCTGATTTTGTTTTCACTGTGCGCGCATCAGTTCAATCACTTATGCCGGAGCATGTTGTATCTTATCCGGCGTTCAAAATAAGTTTAAAATGCCTTGACACTGATGTAAGTGATAAGTTAATTAGGAATATGAAAAAACGCCTATGATACAGTTTTGGCATCATGCAATGTTACCTTATTATCTGCTATCCTTTTCTTCATACAATACATGTGCACAATACGACCCCACACTTGTTTATTTCGAATACTGTATCATCAGCACTGTTCCTGTTTGTGCGTCCTCAATTGCGTCCTCGGGGTCCATGCTGTTACTTTTAGGAGTCACACTTAATCCTTCAGTTGAATGGCAGAGTTTACGAAGGTATATACATGTAAGTTTGAGACTGTATTTATTCGGCCCATGTTTAGCTATGACTTTGCATCTGCGGTATTGAGACATGGGCAATAAAGGTTAAACAGAGGAATAAGTTTGTGGATATCAGCTTGATCGTGCTAAGCGTCGCTTCAAGCTTAGGCTTCGTTGAGACTGTAAGTGGATTAATAGGCGTCATAGACGACTGGATCTCGACGAGATCTCGTTTCGGTTTCAACGCAGACTTCAACATCCTTCTCTGACGTCAGAACTCCTGCCATCTTGAAAAAATTAATCATGACATTGATGCGCTCAAACGCCCATGCCCTTCTTGTTCGAGACTCTATTACTAGTAGTTGCGAAATATTAAGATAATTTTTTGCAAAAAAAATTTCTTAGCTTATGCTTGTATGTGTTTTTATGAGTGTAACATGTACTTTCTGTTTTTTGTCAATGAAAAAAGATGGAGATCTGCTGGCAAGACGATAGAAAGTAAGTAGCAGAGGATTTTAAGATTTAAAACGATTGCTCAACCCAGTCGGATGGACAAAACAGCCCAATCACAATCCTGGCCGTGTCTTGGCGGGTTGCGTTGTTGTTGTTTGATTTTGTCGTAGACATTAACAACAGATACTGGATAATATGCAGTGTATGTTATGATGAAGTGTTTTTCTTTCATTAATGGGAAATGTCGCTTTTCTCAATATTCCAACATATTTCACTGTTTTACGAGCTCAAAAGTATGGAATGCCGCATAGTAGTTGCCCGAGTTATTTTGTTAAACACAGAGTGTGTAATTATTTGGATAATTTCTTCCGTTTGAATAACAACAGCGAACGCAGTCAAACTCGCAGCAAAAAATTCAGAACGCCATGATCTCGCAAAGCATATTGTTAATTGAACTCTGATGAAATCATGTCTCTTAAATCTCTCTCTAAATCATTTGTTATCATACTTCGGTAGTGTCACGAATGCCCAATACTTCTAGTAATATGTATGCAAATATTTATTTACTTTACGACAACGCTTTGAGTCCGCTGATTCCAATGTCATTCGGTCAGACTGTTTCTTCTTATGGATCTCCTCCACGTCTGACGGTCGAGGGATGTCTCAGCTCTTAAATTAAGCAGACGGCAATCAGATGCCACCGTTTTGTCCCAGGTCTTCTTCGGACGCCCCTTCGCTCTTTTCCCCGTCACTTTCAACTTCCAAACCTTTACGCAATCTTCTTTCTTCTTTCGGTCAACATGTCCAAACCATGGCAAACGACTTCGACGGATGCTGCTGCTTATAGGCTCCAAGTTTCAACACTTTTTCATCTCCATGTTTGAGTACCGTTCTGAGTGACATGTCACTGTGTACAACACATTCGCCGCTTCATAGTCATCTCAGTCGTATCCGGCCTTCTTTCACTTTCTGCTTTCAGAGCCAATGTTTCGCTTGCGTACAATACACAACTTTGGATGCAGGCTTTGAAGATATTTCCTTACATGCTTAATGCGGGCACCCTTGATGTTAAGTATGTAAGTAACTTACTTAGACTCGGGTGTAAAAAGAGTGTAGCGTTTTTGTATTCTAACGTTTATTTTCTTTCATTTGAACTACCGATTACGTAGGCATGTCGACAACCTCAAAATCTGGCTTGATAAAAAAAGTAACTAATTAATAAATAAACCCTGCTTATCCTCGGAAGCACATTAGGCGAGGCGCCTTCCTTGCATCTGGCCGAGCTTATTTACCCCACTCATCCTTTTTTGCTGAGTGTTTAGCAAGAATGCAGAGTTTACCTATTTTAAAAGTCCTAGGGTTGAATGAAACATTAGCGAAACGTAGAGCGAACACTCTACCACAAACCGCCGCGACGATGTGTGAAATTTAGCACCTGCACTGTCGACAGCATCTATTCGTGAGTTTGCCATATGGTGTGCTCATATCATACTACTTATAGCTGCTGACAGCAACTCAATTTCGAAAGTATTCTTAACCTTAACGAATGCCTCTCTAGCAAGCCATGGATGTACTCGTACAGTGAGATTATTAGTTAACTTGCCTTCATGTGCTCTCGGTTTGAATGAAACATCAAGGTGTCCATCAACTACCACACTCATCTATCTCTGGGATCTGATTGATAGTTTTAAGCATATGTTTAAAAGCTTGCTTAAAATCACATGGTTGAAACACATTCCTGAAATCACGGTAAAAACATGCTTGAAAACAAGGTGTCCCTATAACAAGTAGTGTTTCATGAGTTCATGAGTGTGTCCCTAGCAAGTAGTGCTTTCCACTCGCTCCTTTTTCGCAACAAATACAACAGCTTTCACGTGCCCGCGGAGAATCGACTAACGAATTCAATAATTTCGGTTATCATCAGGTCGAATAGAAATCTTTGTGTATCTTGTTCTACGCACAACCACGAAAAATGGCTTTCCAATGAAGAATGGTGCCCAGCTACCTTTAGTGTAATGGTCGCAATTTCTATTTGCCTTGGTTAGAGTCTTAAGATATCTGCTGATTTTCTTTATCGTAGTATTTGTTCATTTAGGATTGCATGTGTTCTATAACATTCTATCGTTTTTATGTTTTTGTGATTTGAATCTCATGCAGGAATTAGAATGAATAGATTTCTGACGATGGCCACTTGAGATGGTCAGTATTAAATAATAAAATTGTCTTTATTTCTATCACTTTTTCTCCGCCAGAAATTCAACGTTCATAATATTTACTTAGTAATAGATATACATGTATACTATACTTAGTATATGTAATATACTACTAACTTTTTATATAAACTCGAGAAATTGCAATTTTTTTCTCTTCTTGCTTCGAGACTGCTATTATCAACATGATATCCGTGTATAGTTGAAATACTTAGGGCGAACCAAAAGTATGTCGTCTTACATATTTATTGAAAAATATAGACAAGCAAGGATAACTGGCAATGTCATTCAGTAATATGCTGTCCAGCAGCATCAATGACGTTTTGGCAATGTTCCAACAGCAAATTTGCTTGGTCGAGAAGTGCAGTTTTTCATCCGGCACCCAAGCGGAGCAAGCCAACGTTTTTCGAGTTTCTTCTCTAAAAGTTCAATGGAGTTTGCTTCGGTTGCAGTTGAGTAGCTCAGCAATATCACGAGGAGAAAGATGAGGGCCATCCTTGATAGTGTCGGTAACTTGGTTGGAGAGGTCTTCCGTTCCTGTTGATCTCGGAAGACCAGAGTGTGGAGCATCGACAAAGTCCGGTCTTTTCCATCGCTGAAATCCTTCATCCATCTTTGATCTATACGATGTAGCAGGATCTCTCCAGGCCTCGGTCAACTCGAAATGGACGTCTGTAGCAGACTTTCAAAGCTTTTGACAGGCAATGATGTGAAACCGAGAATGCGTTTGATCACAATCATCATGTCCTAACCATTACATGAAAGACAAAAGAAGCTAAACATGCGCCATTGTTTCACTCGTTGCACCACGTTAGCGATCATAAGTAGCATTCAAAGTTTCAGCTGTCGACAGAAAGTTTATCAATTCAATGACATCCTATTACGCCAAATTTGCATGTGACATGAGCAGCAGTTAGGAAAATGTCATTTTATTCTCTTAAATATCATAACAACAAGACTTGCGGTTCACCCAAAGTACTACGTAAATTCTGTATGTTCTTTGCACACGAATGTATCAGACAAGACCGACTTGTATTTGCTCATGTTGCGCGTTCTACTCATCGAGTTGTGAAGGGGATAATTCTGTAATTTTATCTGAAGGATTTTTTCTTACTCGACCGCTGCTCATGAGAATCGTAAGGATTGTGGAGATTTGGATGAAACGACGATTAAGTGAAGTCGACAGGAGTTTAACATATTCTCAGCTCGAAACTATCGATTTTGAAATTGGATATGAAAATAATTTCACATGCGTGTTTCTTGTTCATTTTACACGGTCGGCATTTTCAGTTTTGTTTGTACGACTTGGACAATATTCTACAGAGCGTGATAAGGCTAATACTTTCAAAGAAATTTACGGAGGGTATTATCATAGTGCACATGTTGACATTAGAGTCATTCAGACACTCTCAAATTCTTTTTCACGATGAAATTAAACAAAGTTGGTATGAGTCAGAATGACTTAAGACCTCACCGAAATACCAGTTGCCATCGTGCTTGAGAGTTTTTCAGCCATCCACACGATGTGATCATCAATAAACTGATTTTTTGTGATGCATTTAAGTGCCGGAAATCTGCGCAAGGGGGAAATATCGAGAATGCATGTTACCATGATTATGACTCCATTATTTTGTAACTGTGAAGTCACGTATGTTGATGAAGTGCAATTTCTTTATTGTGTCCCTATGAATGTTGGTTCAATTGCTGACAAGTCGAAAAAATCAAATTAAATGTAATAAAGTACAAAATATTAAGAGAGGGTCATTTCACAGAATTAAATATTTTGTTTATCTGCTTCGGTTTGCTAGAAGTGTGATTAATACGAAATCGCCGGCACATCGAGGAACCTATTAAGTGGGCAAAAAGGATTTCCTAATACCTTACAGAGATAGGAAAAAAAGTCGTGCGTCGCTTGCGGATTAATGTGAGTTCCAGCAAAGTGCCTCGATTGCCAGAATTCATTCAGATTCGAAGAATTGAGATCATTGCGCACAAGTTTTCTCGATACTGTTGGCCCTTCCGATCAGTTAAAGAAAGTAGCAGGCGTACGAAAATAAGTTCACTTGATGTTTTCACATCGTCTCCTCGGCATTTCTCACTGTATAGTGCATACACTGAATCGAATGTTAGCTAGACGATGTGTGTTTTGGTGTGTGCTAAGTGATGTCACGGCACGCACGCATCTCTCACTGGCTCTGATGTCCTCTGCTGACAGCTTATTGTTTGCAATTTCCAATAGCAAGCGATGCACAAATTATCCATTCGAGAAGGAGCAAGTTGTCTAATTCTGTGATGTGCCATTTCGATATTAAGGTTAGACATGATTCTTCCTTTCTAGGAAACCAAAGACACGCGCAGATGAATCTAATTCTGTGGGTCATTCAGTATGATCGTGATTTTTGCAACTATTCCAACACGCTGATCAGCTGATTTTAAATTTTACAATAATATTCTGATGCAGAAGTCAAGTTAATAACCTTGACTTTTTTAAAATACTGCCTATTGAATAATTTGAGCATCATAATTCGGTGAGTACTCTATAAAGCTGGTGGTGATTATGCCAACAATTCAGAGATAGAAAGAAGGAAAGGCATAAAAATCGTCGTATTCGTACCATACGAAGATTCATTCATCATTCAATGCTGGTTAGCTCACTCGTCCTTAGCAGACTCGACTACTGTACTTCCATACATGGAGGGCTCTCAACATCTTCCCTTGCACTACTCCAGCGTGTCCTCTATGCATCCGCTTGATTGATCTATGGAGCTAGAAAGTTTGACAGCATTACACCTCTTCTTACTGACTTAAAGTGGCTCTCTATCGAATATCGCATTGACCGTCGTCTTGCCACTCTTGCCTATTTGTGTTGTCATGAGTCAGCTCCCACATATCTGATGGACGAATTAGAAGAAGTCTCTTCTCCACGTAGTCGACAGTCTCTTCGTTCCTCAGCCTCCGTTCATTTCATCGTGCCTCGTGATCATCATCCTACCTTAGGAGGCCGAGCCTTCGGAATCACTGCATTCCTCAAGGCATCTCTGGTTCCAGGAGTGTATCTGCTTTTAAGAAACATTTTGAAAATAATCTTTTATGTAAAATAGCCTAGAAGCTCATGTTTGGGCATCATGCTTGTTATTTTAGAATAAATCCTTAATCAGCCTTAATCAATCAAAAATCAAAATAATCAGATATTTCGTCACCATACATTGTATACGCAATTAAACACTCAATCTTCAAGAATCAGGAATAATGCTAAACAATTGACAATTTCGGTGCAATGCAGCTCCATCTTCGAGTTCCGAATCAGATTCGCATTATGCTAACACATCGACTATACTGACAATTCACTTTCTCGTATAATGAATATCCTCAGATTATAGATTTGCTCACATAACTTCATTCCAGAAGTCTTAATATGGGTATTTTTGATTAAGCATTCTCGGATCAAATGAAATGAATTGATCAGAGCAAATCTAGGATTAACCACAATATATTAAACTACATAGACATCTAAATTGCCATAATCCATGTTGAATGTAATCTGAAGAACTTGTAGCTATAGAAAATAATTGCACCTGTTACATTTTACATTGATCATAACCAATGATCGGCAATGATAAAATGATATCATTTTATTCTGAGGAAAAATGATACATTTTATATCTTTTCATTTTTGAAAAATGATATAAAATGATATCATGAAAAATTTCTGTTCCATTATATTTTCTAATCATAAATTAGTCGCATTTTGTATTGAAACACTTGGATAATTAAGATTCTGGTTTATAAAGACCGCCGTTTTCTGGGATTAGCTCTACATGTACATTGTATATCTCATATATTGCTGATTACTTCAGACTTCCAGTAGGTCTATGATTGAACATTGAACTCATTAACAAGTGTCTTGATGTTTTGAAGTCCTGACCGTAATCTAAATATTTTTGGCCTTTTTTCGTACTTAAAATGCTGTTGGCCTAACCAACTGCTTATTGTATGCATATTTGTAATTCGAGTGTATAAAGCGCAAATCAAAACTTGCGATGTCTAATGTATAGGCCCCACCTAAGTTTTGATTTACAAGAAGCTTTGTATGACTAAAGTGTTTTCTTCGGTCTTGCATTTTTGGAATATATCGATGCTGCATGCAATCCAATTTCAATTTCATTGCTAAGGGAAGTAAAGGTAGCATGGTGGCAGTGTAAAAATCGAAAAATCTGTATGACTAAATCTATTTACGGTGTAGGCCTATGTATATTTTCATTATGAAAAAACAAAATAATATAAAATGATAACATTGCCGATCATAGATCATAGCAATTTAGATTGTTTAGTGTAGTTTCTTGTGGTCAATATCTTATTTGCTCTGAGCATTATTGTATTTGCTCCGATGATGTTTTGACTTGATATTAAAAAGATTGTGGTTTTCTTATGAACTCCCAATAGTTACCAGTTTCCCAATATACACTGGAGCGCTTTCCCTCGCTGCGACAGCTCTTTGCAACAATATCCGAGTCGTCATCTGAAGCGCCGTCTACAGATAGTACTCCGCGCATTACTCCGCCCAGTACTCCTCACCTGCCTGCCTGGTCCACTCCAGTTACAGAACTGCCCGAAACCTCTCACTTGTCAGTCTACTCATCGGTAGATGACACAGCAATCGAAAATAACGCAATGGACACAGCCGCTCTCCTCCAGTCAATCGAACAGCTCTCCCAGAAGGTCTCGCGACTCCAGCTTGGATTGGGAACAGGGGCCACGTCGCCTCCTGCAGCTGATCTCAACTTGGAACGTTTCTGGACCGAGCGAGACAAGCATGAGGCCACAGCGCTTAGAGAGATCATGGCGACAGACGACCTTGGTGAGGCAAAGCGTATCGCCAGAGAGCGGCTTGACTTCCTCCACATTGCCGGCAAATTCGGATGGCGGTATGCCACACAGCTTGAGCGATACAGAAGCGCGGAGAGTATGGGACTCCCGGCAACGCCGCCTGATATCCCATCAAGTGGACCTGGACGCTTCGACGGGTTCAACGCGTACAGAGGAGGACAGGCGACCCGAGGCAACCGAGGTAGACGTAGAGGAAGAGGATCCTCTCGAAGAAGAGGTTCGGCATCAAATCCAGCAGTTACTGGACCAGTGGTCTGAAGAAAATAAAGTTGACTTATGGCTTGACGAAGCCCTTCAATACATTGATCAGCATCCTGACACTGACTCCATCGGCTCATCGTTATCCGAAGATCTTCCACATCTGCCTGACTCTGATCCAATTGTACCTTCTCATTCGCCGGCCGCATCTGAGGTACCAGACGAAGAAGACAGACCACAGCAAGATGGTGAACAACAACAAGCCGACAACGACGTAGATCAACGTCCTCATGAAGAAGCCGAGCCTGACACCAACCTTTATGGTGAGTCAGGGGATTTACATTTCCAGTCCGTCGAGCCACTCTCGTATGCTGGTGGCTCCCTCTCCTCGCCGCGCCTTAAATCCGCAGACTTCGGCACCTTCTCCCGTCAACTGGAACGGGGATTCAAAGTTTATATTCACAATCGTCACCACTCAACTGGACAGCGTGTGCCTCTTAACGCTCAAGAACAACAACTACTTCGCATCGTGGAAGACTTGGAGAAAGATGGAATTATTCGCCGTTGTGCTAAGCGTGGTCCTTTCCTCTCGTTTCCTTTTCTAATACCTAAGGCAGATGGGGGTGTACGCTTTTTAGTTAACTATAAGCATCTTACTCCTTTAATACAAAAGCGTCACCTCCATCTGCCTTCATTTCATGCAATGTCTAAAGCTTATGTTTGGAGGCCGGGCCTATTGGCAGTCCGCATAGATCTTAAAAATGCTTTTCATGCTGTCCCCCTAGCGGAACAGTCTAGTTTTCTTACTACCTTCGCTGCGGGTGTTAACCTTTATAGGTTCAATAGACTGGCGGCCTCTCCTTCATATCTTCAACATTTGCTCAATGAAATTCTCCGACCACTGCGCGCCTCACCTTGCATAATTTGGTGTCATTTGGATGATATATTTCTCGCAGCTAAAAGAAAGCACATTTATAAACTCCTTCGACAACTCAAGGCTCAACTGGCAACAATCAACTTCACGATAAATGTAAAGAAAAGTCAACTGCGCCCAGCCAAAAGAGTTGATTACCTCGGACAACATTACGACTTGCGCACCAGAAAACGCACTTTGGCACACAAGTACAAAATCCAACTACCAGAATTCGTCAGGTTGGTTTTGGTCTCCGGATGGACCTTACAGCTCCGTGGCTACTTGGCATTCCTGTTGTACTCAGTAGCGCCACAGTACGCATTTCTCAAGTGGTCAGTTAAGCAATTCGCAGAAGCACTTCCACTCCTACTGGACGCCTGGCTGACTCCAGTGGCACTTCCAGCCAAGGCTCACAATGTCTGGTTCGTTGACGCTACTCCGACGTCCACAGCAGTAGTAAACAAAAATCAAGCACAAGTACAATACTGGAACAATGAAACCCCACAATTTCACGCAGAAACACAAGCATTCTTACAAGCAGCGTACCACGCACTGGATGGAGATCTGATCGTAACAGATGTCAAAGGCCTTGTTAATTGGGCTAAGCTATCTACTTACCTTCTGCACTTAAAAATGGAACTCTTAAAGAAAGGGCTGCGGACATGTTTTGTGCCTTCGGAAATGAATCCAGCAGATGCGCCTTCACGCGGTTCATTGGTGTCCTTCTATCTTCATCTGCCCAGACGTCTGCAACGCCTAATTCACACGAACGCTTGTGCTCATCCCTTTTCTGCCATGCTTGTTCATTAATGTTGTTATAGTGACGTCACATTTAGGGCATTGCAGCCCTCTGATTGGTGTTTTGTGACCTCATTCGTTGCGATTAGGACTTAATTCATGCCTCTAATGCCTTTGTAAAAATCTGTGACTCGGTTTCATGTTTTGCATGTTGTAAAGTGGGGTTTGTGATACAAATACTATTGGGAGTACAAATAGCTCATTTCAACGAAGTTTTTAAGTGCACCTAAGTGATTTCGATTTCAGTCCTTAAGACTGTTAGAAATAAGTTATTAAGTGCTGTAATCAGTTATCCATGTATTTTGAATTTTGTTTAGATTAGTAAATGCAGTGATTTAGGAAATACAATTCTGATGATGGCCACTTCAGATGGTGGAAATAATGGTAGTTTTATTTCTATCAAAGATTTACAAAAATTTATAAAATTGTCTTGCAATTGCATCAATAGAAGAAGTAAATAGGTCGACTGTAATCGCCAATTCAGAGTTTCAGCGATAATTGTTTGACGGATGTGATTGTTTTCTGTTGTTATCACGTGAGCAGTTGTTCAGAAATTAACTTTTTAAGTGATTCTTTAAACATCTTTCAACTGAATTAAAACTCCTAATGGGCTGTCTCTCTCAGGATGTGACTTCAAAGTTCCATCAGTTTTCGATCTTTTAGCTGAAAACGATGTACGAGTAGAATATAAAGGATCTTATTGTCTCTTGTGCCCATGTGCAAAACATGAAAATGAAATGATCCCTGATGTGTGGGTAGTTGTGGGTGTTAAAATTTCAGTTTCTATGACTTATGACTAATAGATTCAATAGTTAACATCGAAAATACTGAGTGCAGTGCGGACAATTTTCCAATCTTGCTGCCCATGCGAACTGGCATTCTGCAATCACTTAATGAACACCGGTCACTGAGTAAAAGTGTAGATATGTGGATCCCTATGTTGGATAATTGCCATCATCGCAATTATGTCCAAGACACTGATCGACTGTCTTGCTAAAGATAATTCAACTTTGATATTTTAAACATTGTTTGCGAAAAAATCCGTTAATGGCAAAGTTAAGATCAGGTTTTATAGCCCTCATTCTGATCACTCATCAACGTCATTCTAATTTAACTAAGACCAATTCTATGAACTACATATGCATGTCTATGAACTACATATACATATGCATATACATGCTATCATGCATTCCTACATAGTTTATTAATATAGATTTCTGGAGGAATCAATATTTAAGAGTCCAATGAATGATGTCCTCATGCGCGTGCCATTTAAGCACAAAATCCCTCATCAGTCGTAGACGCTGCGTGCAAGTTTACAAGCTTATCTCTAGTTTTAGGACTCAATGACTGCCTCCACTACCAATGAAAGTGAAGCGTAATGTACATGTATTTCCACGTTTTTATATCTAATACAAATTAAGTCTGAAAAATTAGTAAATAGCAAGACATGATCAGTAAATTGAACCTACGGTTACAAAAGCAAAACAAAACGTGGAATATTTCTTCGACCAAGATATCATCTAGAAAAAAACAAAGCTCTTAATAGATATCTTGATCGAAGGAATATTCTGCTTTCTGTTATTATGATTATCAGGCCAATTAACATTGAAACTTATGACAAAAGCCGTGTTTGAAAGAACGGTTTGTGAACAGGGTTTTGAAGCCACGTTTGCCATGTATAACAGCGTATATAACACATGCTCAAAAGCATAGAGTAACTTTAAAACCATCATTGAAAATAATGTACAAAGTACAAAGAATAAAACATGCTCCTCAAAGAGACATTGTTTTGAACGAAGCATTGTATTAAAACAGTTCTTTGCTTCTTTGACTATGTACCTACTTAATTGAAATTGCCATGCATCAGCAAAATACAACAAGTTGTCGTGTCTTTGTTGTATAAAGTACTGAGGGTAGTTGCGTAAACGTGCAATTAGTGACTATCAAATACCGAAACACAAGAAATACATTTCGGAAAGCTGGAAATGTGTTACTAAAGCCAATATTTATTAGTTTGCATAAATTTATCTTATGGATCGAATATCATTATTTAGAAATTTCAAAAAACAGAAACATTGCCGTGTTTTTTTAAACCCTAGGTAAATTTACTAAGCTAAATGCAAGCAAGAAGAAGATTTTTCTGAATCTTGTCAAATGTCTCCGCCTTACCTGTCGAAAATCGGAATGTGCACATCGAGGATTCATCCAGAACTATATGTATTTTACACTGAATATATGTCTGTAGAAATGACTATCTATGAGTGGGTAGGATCATCAACCAGAGCTGGAAAAATTCCACTGAAATTTTTTAATTCCAATTCCAGAGCAGAAATTTCAATTCCAACTCCAATTCCAGTCGAAATAGTTCAATTCAATTCCAATTCCAATTCCATAATAAGATTCAATTCCGATAATTGCATGTCGCGTATAGTGTATTATGCCAATGTATCTAACGTTTGTTCATTTCAATCTAACCCGTGTGCCCTTATCCTATTCTTGTTGTTCTTGTGTGCCGGTCCCTGCGTCGTTCCTATGTGGGTTCTCATGTTCATAGTTCACATTTCTTGTGTACATGTATATATGTAACCGGTCATCCTACGCCATTTTCGCTTCGTAAGCGAGATATTCAATATCTCGTGAAAAAAAGAGAAGAAAATTAACGGTCAGCAAAGAATCAAACGCTGAGATGCGAATAAATCTATTAATAAACTGATAGAAGAAAGAAATTCAATCTGCGAATAACGTGATTGTTGATGTAAGAAAAAACGACGATAAAAATGATATCATGAAAACTGATTACCAGTCCATGTTAAAAAAGGAGATTAAAAATTCCGTGATAAGAACAAATTGTGGTCGGGTCGAAAGCTAACGAGCAGAGATTAAAGGAAACTCTTTCAATTTTCAAAAGAAAGTGGATTTATCGTCAAGTCTCAAAAATTTGTATAAATTAGAAACGATGAGAAATTGACATAACAACAACATATACGACATCTCCAGTAGCTGTTAGAAGAACTCCGGGTTCTCGCGGTGTAACTTAACTACAGAAGTAACAACAACAACTGCCTGCCAGCGAATAACAACACAG
The DNA here is from genome assembly GCA_907163375.1 of Prostheceraeus crozeri. Classification (NCBI taxonomy): domain Eukaryota; kingdom Metazoa; phylum Platyhelminthes; order Polycladida; family Euryleptidae; genus Prostheceraeus; species Prostheceraeus crozeri. The sequence continues at coordinate 450,085 of CAJQUW010001043.1, forward strand.
TAGCGTATACGGCAACACATCAGCGAGCGCGATTATAGATTGACGGCATAAGTGACACTGATATTCATGATATTTATGATATTATTTTGGTATAAGTGAGTCCGATCGAATTGCAGTGAATTCAACATTAAGAAGTGAACTGTAAGTGAAAAGTTTTTCTTTTATCGTTGCCTATCGTATTTGTATAACTATAGTCTTAAAAATTAATATTGTTAATTGTTGTGATTGGAAGTTGAATAATAGTTCATGTAATTGCCATTTTAATTGAAATCATTAATTATTAGAATAATTTGTTGACACTGTCTAAATGGTAATTTAACTGACACGGTTGTTGCCCTTTCATGCAGGGTTAATTTTCCTCTTTCCAAACCGATTGTTTTTCGTGTGTACAACAATTAAGTTAATCTCCAATTTTCGTGCTTATCCTATCAAGAACTAAATTCAACAATTGTTTTATTTTGATTAATTATCTCACTTGATAAATAACTAAATAACAGATTGAACAAAGATGATTGTCCTTTCATTGTTTGCTTAATCGCTGGATTTACATTGTCCGGGGGCTGTAGGCCCATCGAAGTTACAGCTAACACCCTTTAATCAACGATAGATTAAAGCTCCCTCAGTCGATCTATCTCTCTCTTATCTCTGCGTGTAGTTAACACAACGTGCAAATAGATTTATCACAGGTCTATCGAAAAAGTGGAATTGAGGTTTATCAAGGTCAATTCCAATTCCAGTAGATTTAAATATCGTCAATTCCAATTCCAATTCCGACGAAAAATGGAATTAATTCCGGATCGGAATTAATTCCAATTCCGACTTTTCCAACTCTGTCATCAACTTCTGGACTTTGCTTTAAACATTTTTATCTTAATTCTGCAATCCCTCCTGAAGTGTGTTCTTAGGATTTATTATTTTAAAATTCTGCAGATGAGATTCCCTCGAGATTGATTTGAAAGATGTCTTTTCAGTCTCTGATACAGTTTGGATGAGCAATACAACATTAGACAAGTATAAATTTGCACAACTTAGCTGTCTACAGATGCGTATTAACGTACCGACAAGTGTCATGTTCAATGGTTACAATCGACACTTATCTCTTTATGTGTTCCGCACACATGACTGTGTTTGTTCCTCTCTCTCTGATGGGAACTGGCTTTGATGTTCAATGCGATCTCTTTTCAAGATCAACCAATAATTTGTACTTCCGTGGTATACACGCAAAGTACATGTTCTCCTACTAGCTACTATTGGCTTATGAGAGAGACAGTACTTGTTCATTCTCAAATTCAACGTCCGGATCGTTTCAAAAGGTGTTTAAACGTAAAGATTGAGCTGTCATCAATAGCGACTCCATCAAGGCAGTGATTTTGTTAGTTTCATGTGAAAGGATTTAGCTTTTATTATGAAATCAGTGATGTATAAATAAATAAATTAATATCATCGCCTCTTTGATATTGTCCTCATATGACCTGTGGGAAAAATTATTTGATTTTTTGAATTTATTTTCATTTGAAAATTGCATAAAATGTCTAGCATTTCTTTATGCATGTGCTTGTTTACTTTGCCCTCATGCTACTTTAGGAGCTGGACTCTTCTTTTTATTTCATTTATAATCAACTCAGCTAAATTAGAGGCATGCATGTCTGCTGCCCTCCGTAGCAGGGTGGTTAAGTGCTTGTGGTAGCAATCCTTTTATCCATAGGTCGAGCCCCGACAGCGTCACTGGAAGTCGGCAGGACCGAACAAAAAGTGAGCCTTCCACAATTGTTAGACAAGTCTAACTATCCAGCGACGTCCAAGTTGTGTAAACTTCACATGAGATGTACAAAATTCATTCACTGATCAAGTGCCAGTAGACAAAACCAGCAAACGAAACCTGATTGGCCACATCATTTATAGTTGCGGAATAACCAGCTACTTCAGAAAAAGGAAGCGGGCAAGTGCATCCGCTAAGCCTTCGTATAGAGCTGAAATCGGCCAGGACGACACTTCTATAAGTGGTTTGTGGAAGTACATTGCAGTGCATTTAGTGTTTTTGAAATTCGACATCGGTAGCATGAGTAGTATGTTGTGTATGTTTCAGACCACAATGTTTTTCTAATCTTCGTAATTATGCCAATTCATTCATACTTATTTAATACGTCATTTTATATGTTAAATTTCATATCATTCTCAATTATCTGTGATCATTATACCTATATCAGATGCGTTATATTAGGAAAATAATTGATCCTGCGCCAATGCATGGACACTACATGCCATCCACTCTTTTGAAATATCTTTTTTTGTTGATTTTTAATTGAACTTTATTTGTACTTTCCAGCGCTTTCTAAGAACATATATATTGTTCATCACTTCTACTCACAGGAAATGTATTTTCTTCATGAATTTCTTAATATGCATTATAAGTCTTTTCACGATGAAAGAATAGTTCTAGAAGACTTTTGAAAGTTCTCTCACCTGTCAGTGTTTCACATTCCCCTTTAAAAGATTTCAAGAAGCTTTTTAAACAGAATATTCTCAGATTCGATTCAGGATGCGTCTCAGGATTTCATATTCCTGCTTCATGACTTCTTCGTTCATATATTCATTCATTGAATCATATTCATTCCGATTAGGTATTGAATCACATTCATTCCGATTAGGTGTCCGCCGACCCCGGGAATTTCGATGTTATTCATAGCCCGGTGTGGATGAATTGAAATCTGAACTCTTTTTTCGTGTAATTCACAGTTTTCATGTGGAGCATGAAATTATCAGCCGAATTCTATCTACCTAACTTTCTGTCTATTTTTGGTATGCCAAGATCAACGTTCATATCTAAATTTTATATGACTGACTGACGCTGATAGAAACATAATCATCATTCAGATTCACTCAGATGACTATCGATGCTTTGAAAAGAAGGAAAGGTATTTATCTTCCATCGGTATCCTTTGTTGTCATTTGGAAGTGGGCATGTTAAAACTTTCTATGACTAGATGGTACATTAAAAGTTTGGTACCGCATTGATATTAATCGGTTAGAGTACGTTTCGACGTCGAATCCTCACTAGAACTTCGAAGACTGAAAATGAAGATTTATGACTTAGTCGTAGATTTGTTGTTCACTACTTCCGATACAGAGACTTTAGGATCTGATTCACATGTGAATATTGTTAATGCACAACTTCATATGTTATCATGAAATGAATAACTGGTGAAGGCAGAGAAAATCAATAGTGTGAGAAACTTGTCACAGGAAAAGGTTATAGATGTCATGTGCGCCTGGACTTAAGTCAATTACAAGTTAAAGAAACCGGAAGCAATTTTTCAGCAAATTGATTTCAGTAAATTATTCATAGTTGTGCTGGCAGCTATTTATAATGACTGGCTGATCGAATTGTTTCTTGATTGTCATCTTAATGGGCGCCATACCTGGCTGGAGATGGGGTTGATCGTGGGAAAGGAAATGTAGGATATTTTAGTTTATGACAGGCAGTAGTTTTAAGAAATTGCTTTCCAAGACAATATAGGTACAAATGAGTCTTGATGCTTTATGCGGTTATTTCTTTGTATTGTGTAACGAGAATGATAAACAGCTGCTTTGTCTATAGGAAACAACATATTCCTTACATCGTATATTTGAGAAAGGCATTTAATTAAAACATGACTTTTAGTTCGAATATCTAAAGAGTCTATCGGTCCTCGTAGAGTCTGTGTATATTACGGTGTTAATTAACAAAAATGCAGAACTGGTTGATTATTAGACAGCAGATTCACGGTGAGCCAAGTGGCTTTTGAAAGCCTACTCGGAAAGTGAAGGTGACCGCTTTCTCTATGCATTGTGCGAGGTGGTAGTGCTATCAGTAGAAAGCCCTTGATATCCTTAATTTGAGTTCAAGTTTCTGCAGTATGTGGGTAAACCCCACAAAAAACTTGTCGAAATGTGATTGGCTAATTGTCTGGTGGATTAGGATAATGTGATGTGTATTCACTTTCAGTAATTATTTAAGTGTGAATTATCTCATGTGTGTTGATTTTAGTTATTTCCTCAACAGACTACTAGTATTCCCGTTGCAAAAGCTCATTGCTGCAGTCGTAATTCACGTATGACATCTTCACTACTACCATGCAGTTTTTTGATAAGAAATTTATAAGCTGTCGCTAGTAAAAATCCAATTATTTACTGTTGAACATTTTGGTTCTTATTGATTAAGGTGCTAAGAAAGGCGGTATGCAACTTCTCTTGGGCCTGAGAAATTCGGTTGTTTTTTGGATTAAGTAAGTCAGTTGTTTACATTTAGTACTTTTGCAGTCATACCGATGTTTGAACGTCATGACCAGGAATTTTACAGTACTGGTGCAGTAGGCCTACGTTAAATCACAAGCAGACAGATCAAGCCTTGGTAAAGAGAATGACTAACAGAAATCTGTTGAAATACCTCAACCTTTACACCGTTCAACCGTTCCTAGTGTATAAAGCAACTTAAGGACAATGCGTTATTATGTACTATCATGTTGCCTACTTTTATGTGTCTTTCCCCATAAGAAAATGATAAGCTGTGCACAGAAAGCGTAAAGATATCCAATATTTTAGAGGCATCGAGCATTCTTTAATACTTTTTGCCCACCGTCCTTTTTGAAAAAATGAAGAAGGTGCCATGAAAACACCATTAGATGCTTTGAGACAGACGAAATTTTAATTATTTTAGTTAAGCTAGTTACTTTGATCATCAATGAGCCTTATGTAATGAATCTTATGTGTCATTTGAAGGTCTCTAACATAGGTCTACATGTGGGAAAAATTAGATCATCTTGTTTTGCATAGTTGTGTAGTATTTCTGTAGTAATCAGAGTGTTACTGTTATCATTCATGATATGATGCTATTATTTATTTTACAACAATACACACATTAACAAATGTTCTGTGTGCAGAATACTGTTTTGTTTTGTGCAACAATGAAATGTTATATGCAAAATTCACGATAATGATTATGCTAATACCTGCGTCACGTTTGACGTGCCAGCGTATTTGCAATGCTTGCAGATCACGAGTCTCGAGTACCTGGCCCGCTTCCATTCCTAGTTTGCAGCTTTAACCAATTTTCAAATTTAAACAACAGAGTTCGAACCGACCGGTGGTTGTCGACTGGCCTATAGGATTTTTCACAAATTTTGGTGCAATTTCATGCACATTTCCAAATTACATGAAGTGACATGGAAGTTGAAGTTATTATAGTATGATATATTATAATATAATATTGATAATAATATTATATAATAATATTGATATTATATAAGTATCAGTTAAACAACATGTTCAGTGAACTTTTAAAGTAGAATTGATATAAACGAGAAAAATGCATGACATTGCTCTTTCGCAGAAGCAATTCGATCCAACACGTCTGTATCATTTAATTCCTTTGGAAACACGTTTAAGTTCTTCAACAGAAGTGAAAGCTGTGCTTCCACCATCAACTTAATGATGTCTTTGACACATGACTGATGATAATATTCATTTCACATAATCATCTATGTATGCAACATTGAAGCAGGGTAGCGCCCGAACCCGGCACTCGTCTGAGCAGAGCTGGAAATATTCCACTGAAATTTTTTAATTCCAATTCCAGAGCAGAAATTTCAATTCCAATTCCAGTCGAAACAGTTCAATTCAATTCCAATTCCATAATGAGATTCAATTCCGAATTCCGATAATTGCATGACGCGTATAGTGTATTATGCCAATGTATCTAAAGTTTCCTCGTTTCAATCTAACCCATGTGCCCGTATCTTATCCTCGTTATTCCTGTGTGCCGTTCCCTGCGTCGTTCCTATGTGCGTTCTCATGTTCACAGTTCATATTTCTTGTGTACATGTACATGTGTATATGTAGCCGGTCAGCCTACGCCATTTTCGTTTCGTAAACGAGATATTCAACATCTTGTGAAAAAGAGAAAAGAAAATTAACGGTCAGCAAAGAATCAAACGCTGAGAGAGAGAGAGAGAGCATAGAAATTAACAGTACCATAGAAAGTCCTAGAATGGAAATTGCATGAAAATTATGGCACACGCCGGGGGAACTTAGTCGGGGCAAAATGTAAATTGTATTTTTTTAAATGTCGATTTATATTTGTCAAGACAATTTGTGATGTGGATTGTTGTCCCTTGCCCAAAGATCATGTGTACAAAAGCAATAATGAATTTACAAAATACTGCGGCGACAGGATGACAAAGAAAGAAATCCTTTAAAACGTTCTGTACGCTCATCATTTTGAAATATCGCTCCTATGATCTATCAAGAGTATTATCAGTCACACATGCAACTTGCAATGTCGATTTACAGAACATACATTGCTCCAACTTGAAATCAGAGGTCAAGAAATCTCAGAGTATTCATTTTACTTGAAAGGGCTCCCCTGTTCACTATATTTGAACAATTTTCAAAATCTTTACATGCTTTCGAATATCAGTTTCCAAAATATCATTACACTGTATCACATGTGTCATTTAATAATTAATTGAAAAGTTCCAGCGACTATTCACTTATCTGAGAAATTATTGTCGGTGAAGAAGTTTTCCATGTGTTTATTCGACAAAAGCGCTAGGTTTCTTAACCGTATGAAGATCATCCTATAATTAGAATTTTTTCTATTGAATTCTTGAGATATTCTTACAACCAGTGCACCGCCCACTTTCAATTATGACTTTGTGGACCGATTTTTAATTCGAATTTTGAAAATAGTTGTTAATGACTGCTGCAAATCGACACAATATACCAACCCAGGGAATACTAGGCTATACCACATGAAACAATGCCACCATCTCACTTAATATTATCTTCATAAAAATCCTGCATTAATTTGCTGCCAAAACTTCCACAACCAACTTGGCAAATAGTTTGACTATGAATCAATGTTTTAGATCGAATCTGATCTACAAACCATAGATTTTTCCATGTGCCATCATTGTACATAGGCAAGATATCAAACTTCCATTCTAGTGTACTATTATCTACTTCTATGAGAGAGAGAGAGATGCGAATAAATATATTAATAAACTGACAGAAGAAAGAAATTCAATGTGCGAATAACGTGATTGTTGATGAAAAAAACGACGATAAAAATGATATCATGAAACTGATTAATGGTCCATGTCAAAAAAGGAGATTAAAAATTCCGTGATAAGAACAAATTGTGGTCGGGTCGAAAGCTAACGAGCAGAGATTAAAGGAAACTCTTTCAATTTTCAAAAGAAAGTGGATTTATCGTCAAGTCTCAAAAATTTGTATAAATTAGAAACGATGAGAAATTGACATAACAACAACATATACGACATCTCCAGTAGCTGTTAGAAGAACTCCGGGTTCTCGCGGTGTAACTTAACTACAGAAGTAACAACAACAACTGCCTGCCAGCGAATAACAACACAGTAGCGTATACGGCAACACATCAGCGAGCGCGATTGAAGATTGACGGTATAAGACGGTATATTGACGGTATTTATGATATTAATTTGGTATAAGTGAGTCCGATCGAATTGCAGTGAATTCAACATCAAGAAGTGAACTGTAAGTGAAAAGTTTTTCTTTTATCGTTGCGTATCGTATTTGTATAACTATAGTCTTAAAAATTAATATTGTTAATTGTTGTGATTGGAAGTTGAATAATATTTCATGTAATTGCCATTTTAATTGAATCATTAATTATTAGAATAATTTGTTGACACTGTCTATATTGTGATTTGAACTGACAGGCTGCCCTTTCATGCAGGGTTAATTTTCCTCTTTCCAAACCGATTGTTTTTCGTGTGTACAACAATTAAGTTAATCTCCAATTTTTGTGCTTATCCAATCAATAACTAAATTCAAAAATTGTTTTATTTTGATTAATTATCTTACATGATAGATAACTAAATAACAGATTGAACAAAGATGATTATCTTTTCATTGTTTGCTTAATTGCTGAATTAACATTGATCGGGGGCTGTAGGCCCATCAAAGTCACAATTAGCACCCTTTATTCAACAATAGAATAAAACTAGCGCTGTCGATATCTCTCTCTCTCTCTCTCTCTCTCTCTCTCTCTCTCTCTCTCTCTCTCTCTCTCTCTCTCTCTCTCTCTCTTATCTCTGCGTGCAGTTAACACAACGGCCGAATACTGTGATTTCAATTTTTGTAAAAATAGATTTATCACAGGTCTATCGAAAAAGTGGAATTGAGGTTTATCAAGGTCAATTCCAATTCCAATTCCAGTAGATTTAAATATCGTCAATTCCAATTCCAATTCCGACTTTTCCAACTCTGCGTCTGAGAGTTTTGTTACAGTGTGTCCTGACAGCTTTCCTGGCTTCTCTTGTCGATATTTTTTGATGCCATGGTTGCTGTTTAGAGTTTGTTGCTTCAACTTGTCATGCTTGAAAATTGAAGTCTGATAAATCGGCTAAACATAACTTTCTAGAATTTTGTGATTCAGATGATGAAAATGAAGTATTTTTGATCGTTGGAAAGTTCAGAAGATGAACGAACTTTTCTATCGATAAGAAATCACTTAGATCCCACTAGTAGTTCATTGACTGCAGGCCATTGTGGAAAAGTATATGTGTATAAGCTTGAGATCCATCGCTCACGGAATTCAATTATGAAAACTTACAATGCGGTAGAGTCATTATCTAGCACGTCAAAATTTGGCGGCAAAACTCAAACAGGAATTGTCTGAAAGATATGATGAAAGTAGTTTAAAGAAGTGTCCGGATAATTTTTGAGTGATGTAATTGGAACAACATTATTCTAGTCAATATTTGAAAAAATAGCGTGGAAATAACCGGGGATTTGAAGCTTGAAATCTGGCCGCCACCATGTTTGAAGTCAAAAGAGAACATTACAGTAATAAATAAATATCCCATTTGAAGTTAAATGCACGAAACTTGAAATTTGGCTCTCGATGAAAACACATAAAATGTCATGTGATTGTCATCCCAAGAATGCACGACAATTATCACAATTACCGGCCCATCTGCCTTATTTGAAGGCTGGGCCGATGATAAACGAGGTGATGCCATTATATTCTAATCTTTGATTACTTTACATCTGCTGAATTCTCGATGACCTGAATTTGTGTCGCAGAGGTCGTGCTAGAAACATGGCTGATGAAGGCGGAGAAAGGATGGAAGTGTCTAGAATGAGACGCTGCTCCTGTCATTCCGCTGTCATGATTTTCACCGCCCATTCCGACTTCTACTAAGTCTTCTCTGTGGAATGCAATTCTACAGAGGTAGTGCGACAAGCCATGTTTGCTAAGATGTACGTGCTCTCTTTCAACATGGAATTCTTTTATCTCTTTAGGTAGCTGATAGTATTCAAATCTTGTTCCTTTCATTGTCAGGATGTAAATGACATTGATCTCGTGTTTCTGTAACGAGCATGTCCTCCCATGGCTGATATGTGAAACTCTGAAACGAAAAGGGAAACGGAGGTCCCGTTTGACTGTAACGTCACTACTCCCCGACTGGGGGCTCAGACGATGCTGACAGTGTCATACTGATGATGGAGCTTTATGACGCTTTTGTGGTCTCCACGGTACAGTGGTTCAGTCGTTTGCTTTGCGATCTTTCGGTGTAGAGGTCGATCCCCGAACGACTCAATGAAAGTCGTCATGAAGGGCATTCGAATTCTTATCCGGACATTCCATCTGAAGTCTGAGTCAGCACGTCCAATCCCCAGTGGAGGTAGTGGTAACGTTGAATCTTCATATTTGCAACTCTACAGTTATTGATATTGATGTCTGGATAGCATATTTTTGCATGCGGATAGCTTGAATGGTAAAATATCAATTGTATCGAATGACAATAATTTCCATGCATTTGTGCATGCAATTCTTATTATTTGACATCTGAGGATCGATTGTAGTTACCACTACAATAACTACGTAATGAATGTAGAAACTGGTATGCATGGACCGCATTTTCTCGAATTGAGAAAAAATGAATTGAAACGATAATCTTATAACCCACCCTCAAGTAGAATCCGCACCTAAATTTATCGAGGATACAATGATAAGATTTCACTATGAAAATTGTCAATGTATCGTCACTATATATACGCTTCTGGTTCTACGTCTTGCAAATTGTCCATCTCGAGTTAATCGTCACTGTCATAAATATTTTTCTCTTTCGTTTTCCAACTCATCATGAATGCACACATCGTCTAATACATAATCACTAAAACAATTTGTAGTTGAATCACAACTTCGAACACTTCTTCATAAAACCAACCCTCAAATAGAACTCACCCTAGAATAGAGCCCGGCAGTTCACAACTAAATAGCCAAAAACATGTAATCCGCGGGTTATATCCGAGAAAATGCGGTGTATAAAAGTTCAGGAAAAGTGCTAATAAACATGATAATTGCTAGTGTCCATATTGTCCGACTTTTCATGATATCTGAGCCTCCTGTAATGGTACGTGAAGTGCCATATAGTTTGCGTGTCTATATACTTTTCGATTAGATTCGTGAGGACGGCATTAATCATGTAATATTTAACAAGATTATGCTGACAAGGAGAGTTTCTTTCCATGATTTATGAAGGTGCAAGAAATTATGCAAGCCACCCGTTGCATGCTTCTTTTAAGAAGAAAAATGAAGATCTGAGATGAGTCGAAGAAATAGCAGTTTTAGCAGATGGAGATTTGGTGTGTATGGATTCCATATTTAAGAGTTTTCAACCCCAATAACAACTGACTTGCACTACATATATAAGAAGTTCAATGTGCTTTTTTATCATAGTAATTCTGGTCATCAGAACTTTATATTTATCATAACCATTTTATGTATCAATATATCAAGCGATCTTCGATCATTTAAACACAAAAATCAACAAATATAAGCTAGGACGTTAAAGGCACAGTAGCAGTTCTCAACCTAAATCCGTTGAATTAGATGAGAGAGACCATTCAATTGCCAATCAATGGTGGTGACCTAATACAGTCCTAGGTGTACTGGAAATTGTTGCCTACCCTCCACCTAGTTCAGGGATCAGCACGAGTTTATGCAAGCAACGAGACCGAATATGAGACTTTCACAGAATAGTGTACACCTAGGAGAGGCAGACGGAGATTTTCTTGAACTAGTTGTGAACTTCTTGAGGACCTAGGCTTTCATCTTTTTCGAGAATATAACCATAGGTACAATGTTCATCCAATATATCACACTAGATTAAAACATTTTTGACAGATTCTTTTATTTCAGATGCAAGATAGGTGTAACGCCAGAATAATGCAGGCCCCCCTACAATACAAATTCATTGCTTTTGGTTTTATTTCATCAAAATGTGCAAAGCACTTCCTAGTGATGCCTCTTAATTTCAGTATTGTGTCAGATTCCATCATGCTCATTGACAAAAAGCACACACAGCGACTTGGTTGAATCACAGTTAAGTGCTACTTACCAAACTTCATACTTGAGTAGTATATTAGAGCATTTTTGTCGAATTTGTTTTCAAAATTTATATTTTTTCAATGCATCGTAGGCTAATTGAGTGTCATGCAAACAGTTCGAAATGTCTTAAGTCTACATGTATTTGTAATATATCATTTAGTGCAAAGTTGTCACCCTTACTATTCATGATGTGAAAATATAGAAACAAGTCACTTAGAATGCTTCGTGGTGATGAGATTGTTCCATAATTGCACTTTTAATGAATGCAGACAATAAAAGTCGTCATTCGGGCCTCTGACAGGCTCTGGCATCAAAGAATCGACTCAATCCTACGCAGAACTGCACAGGCCATCTGATAAGCTTAGTAAATCTTGTGAATTTCAAATCTCTTGGGATTCCTCCATATCGTCTTTCTCCTACTTCATGCCTACGACTAGGATCATCGAGGAATCGCAGTAGGAGGAGATTTTATTTTCAAGTTTCAAATAATCCAAGAATGGAATGAGTAAAATAAGAGAGATGAGACGCAAAAGGAAGTTTTGAGAAGCTATCACCCATAACCCTCAGCGCGTAAGAGAAGGCGCCAGACTTGAAAGGACAGTCGGCAACAATAGATACGACAATGAAATCGTTTTAGGAGACATTTTATCGCCAGACAGTTCCCTTACGCATCATGGTGAGGAACTCCGGTAAAGAACTTATTCCCAGACTTTATCTCTTTAGGAAAGACGTCTCAATAACATTTTGATGACAATCTAGAACAATCGCTTTATCACTAGATTTATACTTACATGTCTGGACTTTGTTAAAGCGTTGAAGTGAGCCACAGTCATCTATTGTCAAAAGTCATGCTCCAATGTATTTGACTCTTATCTGATACACTAGCGTCGAAATTCAAATCAAAGTTGTGTAGTTAGAAGTTAAGAAGGTAGGCGCCTGATGGTAATGTCTTACTAAAAGAGCTCTACCAATAATAGTACAGACTATTTCCCCAGGGTTACCAATTTTCCAATTCCGATTTTAAACGAAATAATTCCGAAACAAGCATTTCAATTTTGTGCATTCAATTGCATTTTCAGTATGCTATCGAAAGAATCAAGAAGTTATTAGTGCTCTTGCTGACATTTTTTGTTTTTTTAATTTTATATTATGTTATATTGATATTTACATCGCAGTGCCACACACATCCCATGTAAATGCGTCATTTGGCTACTGGATTTCAGCATTTCTTCATGTTAAGAGTTTTTTCAATCTCTGCATTTAGTAGGTGTCATAAGATTCGCTGCACTTCAGCATGGTTCCTCCAACCAGAGCATGCAGGAAATTATAGAACCCGGAATGCAAAACTGTTGACTTAGCTGCTGACGAACCTAAAATGCGACATTCCGGTATCTTGATTTATATTAGTACTTATTCACGTATTTATCGATTTGCAAGTTTTGGTCGCCGATTGCATTACAATACTTTGCTTAGCTTGCCAGTGGGCATGATTTTCAGCACTCATTAAGACTAACTTAATTTCCAAATAGCTTACTATTCTAAGCATTTAATACTGTGTAATTACTACAAAGCCCGACAGTTTGGTTGTTATTAAGTTTTGGTTTAATGAGCAAATTAGAATGTTGCCATTGAGTTGAGCAAAATAATTATTTGAAATTGTTTTAATTATTATATTTATATAGTCCTTTCACTTTAAAGTATCATCCTTATTGATTGGACTTATCAGGCGAATTGTTCTCCTAAAAATATTCTTGCCATTATTTTTCTTTGGAAAGCTTTTGTGCATTAGGGTGGATAATAGTTGCTGATGTCGGTTTCATAATTGTTGTTATGGAAATTGGTGAAGAAAACTTGAAATAGTTGATAATTGAGCCTGAGTTGGCATATCAAGACAGGGCTGACATGCTGTAGTCAGATTTTAGATAGAGCATCATGATGATCATAATTTGGAAGCCATTCGCGTCAACTTCCAATGACGCTCTCGGGGCTCGACCTCAACACCAAAAGAGCGCTAGATCAGGCATTTGACCATTGAGGTACGGCGTCCATCCAGTTGAATAACTATTAACCACCAATCATCGAATGCTCATCGATTAGTATGTTATCCCAACAACAGCAACATCTAATTGATGACATCGAGAAAGTGTAGAGACGATTTAAACGCATGTTTCCGGAAATTCGCAACTACCTTGAACACCTGCGTCAGTTGAACGCCTTCTCAGCTGTTGTTGCATTCGATAAAAATTGATATTTATTTTATGTACAAAACTATTTAGAAACATGAGTCGTCTTAATTTAGAGACATTTTGCACTTATTCGACTTGTGTTTCTAATCGTGGCAAGGTTTAATTAGTGTGATGTGATTCAATTTCTGAATATTTTATCGAACAATCAGCGAACACGAGAAGTGCTTATGAAGCAGCTGACGAAAAATGGTATAATTGAGAGAGCTATTATGACGCATGAATCTGCATTCTAACCGTTTTCTGTCACTGAAATCAATTGACAGACTCGGATATCGACGTCTATAATCTTCTTAGTTTCAACCGGATTATCAACAGTTATTTTCATTGAAACGGCATGTGGTAGTTTTGTATCAATGTTAAAGTTTTTGTTGTTCGTCTGCCCAAAAGGGATTATATTTTGTCAGCTGTAAAAAATGTATTTAATGTTGTATGTGATTTTGACAGATACAAGTTGTCACATTTTTCTATCTGATTTTATATTAGTGAGGAATTATATTTGCCGCTTTCGGTCCCGAGCGATGCTAATTCACATGCTTCCAGGTTCATCGATGAACATTTTCATTTTGCATCCGGCATATGAAGCCACAGATGTTTCTTCGTCTTTCATCAGGCTGTTTTTTTATTATTTAACTGATCCTGATTTAACACTGTATCACAATTTAGAAAAAAAGATAAACACACCTTTTGGTATTTTTTAAATCCGCAAGTCTCGATCCATTTTGAAAACTAGTCAAATGTTGACGATGATTGAAAGTGTTTTTACTTTTATTTTTGTGATGTTTCGTTGCACTGCTAGTCATAATTTGATACTTGTCTTTCTTAATATCATGTTAAATGACTTTTTGTTGCTCTTCATATGCCGGAGATTAATGGATGTTTATATGTCTTAATAAATGCTGTGCAATTGTAAAATGCTAATCATATCTTGGTTTCACATTCGATATTTATTTTATGCCAGGCCTAGATAAATAGGAAGTTATCTGCATGTTGAATCTTTTGCAAGATGGAGTAGCAAGTTACAGTTCGGCAGCCAGAACGAGTTTCTGCAGGGAACAAGACCGAAAATGAGACTTTCACAGAATGATGTCCCCCTATGTCTGCGCGTCTGTCGAGTTCTAGTTAGTTCCTCTTCTTGTCAGACAGAATCAAAGAAAAACACATGTTAATCCAATGGGACATAGATTGCAGTTTTTGGCAAAAATGAAATATTCTATGTTTCTCTTATTAAGTGAAAAGTGCTAACTAGAGCCATAATTTTTGGCATGGTGTATCTTCAGGTTATTTCCTATCATGTTCATGAACATTTATTCATGAAGGTATGTACACTATAGATTTGAGAAGCCTTCTACTGTTGGCAAGCACCAACATGTTGGGTCACTTTATACACATTGAACCACATTTTCGCATGCATCGCCGATCAGAAGCACGATAATATCACATACACATGATAGGAAATTACCTGAAGACTTATCATGTCAAAAATTATGGCTCTAGACTTAATACTTTACAATTGATATGAGAAAGCATTTTGCAAAAAGGTTTCATTTTTGCCAAAAACTACAATCTGCGTCCCATTAGCTTAACATGTGTTTTTTTTTTATCCTCTCTGACAAGAAGAGGAACTAACTAGAACTCGGCAGACGCGTCGTAATCGTTTATTATGGATGCACATCATTCTGTGAAAGTCTCATTTTCGGCCTCTTTCCCTGCAGAAACTCATTCTGACAGCCGTACTATCTGTTGCCCATCCTAAAGTTTCTGGCTAGATCTGAACCACTTATCTCTAGATCAGTAGTCCATGTAAACCTGCATTATTTATGCGGCGCAAACATATCTAACATTAATGGTATTCAGAACTCATTAAGTCGACGTTTTATGATCATATTGTCGATTGATCGAGGACCCTTGCTGAAAGTATTGGAAGAGTTGGAAAATGGCATAAAACCTTCAACATGATAGGCAAAAGGTGAAGTACGTATTGAACTCAAAGATGCGCTGTTTTATGGTTGACTTCCTAATCAAGCAGAGTGAGTTTCATCATTTTTGTAAGTAAATGCAACTTTGTTTTGACTGCGGTAATCGATAAATTTCAATTTCTTACTACGAAGCGCATCCGTATGCCAAAAATGGGACAGTGCCGACATTGTTCATGAAAAAATCCAATATTCCCGTCTGGATGAAAAAACACATCGATGGAAATGTTATCTCTGAATAACTAATGCGAAAGAGATAAATCGATCAACTTCCTAGATGACGCAGTTCGTAATACGATCATTCCTGATTCTGAGATCGGAGTCACATTGATTGAGTTGTAAACTATTTGGATCATTGCTATTGATAGATGGTAACAATTCATGCATTTCACCCGAGAGCTATCGTCATTTTTGGAAGTTTTAAGAACCGATGTTGTGGTAGCACTTATATCTCTTATTTGATGATTCAAATTCAAATTCTTCGAACCCATATGTCATGATGCGACACCAAATATATAACGATTCAAATAAGGATCCTTCAAACTTGAAAACTTGAAAATATAGCAATTTCAAAAGAATAAACGAAGCAGGGTGTCTTTAGATAATGAAACGTAATGAGACGTAATGAAAGGACGATCCTCATTTGCAGGAAAGCAGTAAATGAATGAATGACGAATTTTGTCGTCTTGCACATTACAAATGAAAGTATGAATAAAAACTGAACTACCTGTAGAGCAATGATGCGTCACTAATAAGACTTCGATAAAATATAAGATTTTAGTCTACACTTAAAGGTCTTGGGATGAAAATCCTGGGCTCGAAAATGCGAAAGTCCTTCCTGCAAACCTTGAACGGCGTACAAATGGCACTATGAGATCCGATACTAACGATAAACGCAGACGAGAGCGACTTTCGTGTGATGATGCTCTATAGGTCCATTCACATGTCCATTCACAGGTCCAGCGCGTCTATGTGAACAGTCCAATAGGTTCATCAAAGTTCTGAGCGAAATTCTGGACGCGTGAGGACGCGCCACGTCCGGTGTGACTGGACCTTAAGAAGAGCATCACTGAAGTACTGTGGGCCTCTGCCTGTGAGACATGAGTACAATATACAACGCAGAAGAAAATCAATTCTTGATTGTATTGGTTAGCCGTCTGCAATTGCTCCAATGAAGGTGTCACATTGGAATAGTGACAAATACTGCAAGCGAATCGTGTTGATGCATTATCGATTGATATCTTGTAACCATAGTCATCTTTAAAAATTGTAAAAAATCTGGTGCTACTATACGAAGTTCTTCTGGCTTTAAGTTTCCGACAATCTCTACTGCTGTAATTGCACTTTCAAAATCATGGGTCCATTTTGGACAACATTTGAAATTAGATTCATCGATTTGTAAGAAGAAGTGTCGAATTATCATTGCTTTGAATTTCAGTTGCGTTTCATAATTTTATTCAGTTGTTAATGACAACGCGGGCAAATAGCCTTCAATCACATTACATTAGAATTTTTCTGTCGTGGTCGCAAATCAAACCTCATAGACCCGCATTCTGCCCCAGAAGTGTGTTTCAGCAACCTACATGTATCATCTGAGAAATGTAGAATTTGAATGAAAACGAATGTCCTTTAGCTCAAATTTCTGAATGTAGCATTAGATCAACTTTAGAATTAGACTACGAACGCTTTGGTGTACCACTGTCGACATTTATCAATAAATTGGAGGCTATTTAAAGTAAATAGTATGTGAATTTAGTTAGGATATTCTGAGCGAGGTGGAAGACAATTCTCTCCAAACGTACTGTCTACGACGACTTTTGAAGTGACACAGTAAATCCAGAATAACAGTTTTCTTGATTAAGGTGGTAGGATAGCTCTGTCGGCTAATAGCCGCACTTCCATACGAAGATGCAGATGGCTCAGGGATCGAGAATCGCCGCTCTCAATAGAAGTTAATAACCTGGTGAGAGTTGTGATTGTGTGAAGGCTGTGCCACCCCTAGCTTGCTAGGATGGCTAAGTGCCTTGAGTAGGGCAAGGAAAGGTAAAAATGGTTACAAAAAACTTTGGAATCAATCTGAAATAACAGTTGTTGAAATCAATACTACATGCACTGTAGTAGTAGCACACCGGGAATAATTGCTAAGTTATGATACTCGTATAAAGACATCACTTTCACCTCATGTTAACACCATTCATTTACTCTTCCTAACTGTACATGTACATGTATGTACTTGTTGCTATTAGCATATGAGCTTTGTGGTGATTGGCAAATTGACAGGTTATAGACGAATACGAAAACATGGGAATAATCTATCCTCAATAATTCATCCCCTGTCCTGAGCTCCTAAAAATTAGCAAATTGCTTTTTTAGTTATTTAATCTACTTAAGTTATGGACAACATTCTGAAGCGTTCGCAGTTAGAAGTTGATCTAATGCTTAGTTGAGAAATAAATGATATTGTCGTATGCCTGCTATTCAAAAGTATGAAAGCCATCATGCACAGGGCACTATTACTTGACGCCCGTGAATTCCTATTTTTCAATTCTGAAATTGCGAGATGCAAAGTCTTATCCATCTTTGGTCGCCATGTCACACTGACTCAGTGCTCGGCTTAGCGATATCACGGTCAAGAGGCTGAACCAACTTGAGTGTGTTATATCATGTCAGCGCCGTCCAAGCCCCAGTATGGTTGGTTGTGATGTTCAAACTTCTTGTAGTCACCTAAAAACTAGATGGTGTGGTAACCTTGTAAATGCAGATCATGTAATTGAATTCATTGTATAACATCAATCAAACCTAGAAAATTAATCGAATTGATCAATTCACTATGCTCCCCATTTTCAGGGATTTCGTGCTAATGCGTCGTTGGGGAGCACTACCTGATGGCCGCTTAGTAATTGCGAGCGAATCCGTAGAGCATCCTGAGTGCCCAATTGTTAGACAACACGTTCGTGGAGTAAACGGTCCAACCGGTGTCCTAATGGAGGAGGAAACCATTGACAACCGCTCGCAGACGAATTTCAGATGGGTGCTTGATTCCTCTATAAAGGTAAGGAGGATGTAATTGGAATAGAAATCTGTTATTAGAATATTCTTTATTTTGCTAGTGCAGTTTCATGAGTCTATTATACAAATGACCATGTAATTTCTTTTGAGCTGAACAATGTGCCCAGAAGTCGCTTTTTAACTGGAACAGTTTCGATTTAGCATTTTTTAGCATTCTATTTTTTTGGACAGAAATGTGTTCCAGTTTCGAAATATTTCATTGTCAGAATTCAATTTTGAACTTATGATGATTATGATTTCAAATGAAGGAAGACAGTGCTTGACTTTTGAGGTGTTGATATTGAACATGAAATTTTGAGATACGCAATTTCAATAGAGGAAATATGATGACATGCTTCATAATTGATATTTATGTGAATTCTTCTTCTTCTACGGGCATCTCCTTGTCTTCAAGGATCGCCGGTACGAATTCGACATCCCCACCTCGTTCTATCCAACCTCTCTCACATCTTCCTGGGAGCAGTCTCTCACTCGTCTTCTGAGTTGTCCCCTCTTCCGCTTTCCTTTTTCCAACCTCTTCACTCTTTTTTCCTACGTCCATCTTCTTTTCGTCGCACTTGTCCGAACCATCGTTGACAGCTTTCCCTGAGTTTGTCTTGCAGACTGTGGAGTTGGAGTTTCCTTCTGACGTTCTCGTTCCTCATTTTGACCCTCCTCGTTATACCCACAGCACCGCAACCTCCAGCCTTCTCTCTTGGCTCTTCGTAACTGATGTTGCATCCTTTCCATACATTGGAGGCTGGTCTCAATGCGGTGTTATGGATTTTCCCTTTCAATTTCAAACTGACGTTTCTGTCACAAAGCACGCTGGTGACCGTCTTCTAACTGCTCCATCACGCCTTGTTTCCTCCTTGTCACTTGTTTTTCTGCTCCTCAGTCTTCTTGTACTGTGGACTCCAAATAAATGTCTTCACACGTATCACCGCTGCCTCACCTAGGTAGAGTGATCCTTCCTTCTAGACTATCATACCCTTCCAGACACGCATTATATACTCTTCCTTTCATGTGGAAGGACGGAGCACGTGAGGTGAGGAACGGCATCAACGCCTTGAAGATTTCCCAGCCGCATCGAATTCTTCTATTGACAGTAGCATCTACTCCACCACCTGCCTCTAGTTCGTTGCCAAGATAGGAGAAGCGAGAAACTATCTCAAGCTCGTCACCGTCGACCAACAGGTGTGCAGGCTGAGGACGTTCTATCACTTGGCTTCTGCATCGCATACACTTGAACGTGTAACTGATATGCTGTGGTTGTAGACTGCCGCGGATGCCACTACATCTATGGTGGACCTAGAGAGCGCATTGAATGCTTCTGATTGACTTTTGGCCAACCCCTTGCTTATATATCGCACACGGGAACTTTCCTGATGGCTCTGCCTCACTGCCACCCACCGACGAAATGAGCACCTTTGATTTGGATGCATTGACTTTCAGTCCTTTCTCTGTGAGACCGTACTTCCATTCTGAAATCTTTTGCTCCAGTCTTTCTTCACTCTCTGCCACAATGGCGATATCGTCAGCATATAGCACATCCCGAGGCAAAGCAGCACGGGTGTCTCTTCTAGAAGAGAATAAAAAATCTAGGACGAAAACACCGCTACAAGTGAAAGCTATAGAGATTGTTTTAAACTCTGTTTGTAGTTTTGTGATAAGTATCTACTTTTTGACGTTAGATGCGGTTATGTCGCAGACCAATGAGACCCGTCTTTGCCACATTCGTATTCTTTGCTTGCAGTTATTTCATCTGTATCTGCTTCTTCTTCGCTTCTTGTTTCTACAATACTCCTTTCTTCATGAGAGGCGTTAGCAATTTCATCACTGTGCGCGCTTAATGTGTCAATCTTCTTGCTCGTCAGAATTCAGACTTGAATTCGCATTATATTCAATGGAAAATTGATCTTCTTGTCCCTCGAGACTAGCTCTGGACGTGACTACCAGTATTTAGGAATGTTATCTCTAGACTCAAGCACGCAGACAAGGCAATTAATCTGTGGGTGACCTTTATTCGAAGAAATGCGGTGTGCATTGATAATCGGTCAATAACGTGAAACTGTAAGTTCTGATAGTTATATCTGGGATCTGACTTTATTCAGCACTTTAACACTATCGCGACTGTATCCAGGTTCACTTTTATGAATTCATTAAAGACAGCCCAAAATCACCTATTATCATTTAATGGACTATCAAACTTCTCAGTGCTGCCAGGTCACCAGGACCTCCTGCACATCAATGTATCCCATAGACTTGGGTGGGACACCAGAGTACAAGACTAGATTCTGGATAATTTTGTTTGATTATCTCAATTTGTCTCACCTTAGCCTACATCACCTTCCTATCTGTCTGACTTACAGCGCCAGGAGCCATCAATGGCGCACATCATGCAGTTTCCGGCTGCGCCCCTAATGACATTAAAATCTTTATTATATCCAAACTTCCTATTTCATACAGAGATTTGAAGAGTAAAATTTGGCTGATGTGAGATGTCACTGTCATATAATTATTCTGAATTCACATCAACTGTTCCAGAAACCCTTCAGAAATTTATGATTTAGTGCAGTCTTCCGAACTTGTCATTTGCAACTTTTTACATTGTATTGGGGTCGGAGAATTCATTCACTTTCACAGGAGAAAGACTAGAAAATGACGCTGCTACATTCACTTCATCTCAATTACATCTTAATTCTGCCTAGACGACTCTTCGAGTTCTTCTAATGAAATCAACACAAGACCAGACACTAGACAATGTCTTCTGCCAAGAGGCACGATTATTTATAAGATATCTGAGTTCAAAGGCGAATAATTTGATCTATAGCTGAGTTGGTGACGCCTATTCGCTGTTTGAAAATCTTCAAAAATGAATGAAGGAAGAAGTATTAATCCTATCCATACACCGAGATAGGGGACTATTCGGTCTGTCTATCGCATTCTCTCTGTAGTTCTTTTATAACCGAACCGCTTGACCTGACCTTTAAGTGGCAACTCTAGTTCCAAACTCTGCTTCTTAATAGTTGGATTTGCCGGCAATTTTTAACCAAGGACCATTAGCAATAATTACCAGTATTTTTTTGAAGTTTCAATTTGATTTCAACGTAAATCTATCACTGTAGGAGGTCCACAATGAGATACATTTACAGCTAGGAAGGCCTCATAACATGACGAAATCAAATGTTGCCCTCTTGATCACGAGTCTGCTTTCAATCAAGCGAAGGATCACGAAACAGATGTCAGCAATTCACAAAATAAGTTAATGTCGTTCTTCCTATTTCACTAAATGATAAAGTTGTCCGGTCGACAGCTCGAATTCCTGTAAGGAGCGAAGCCGAAAATGAAACTTCCACAGAATATTCCACTACGATTCTGCGCTTCGGCCTGGACCTGGCTCCTCTTCCTGTCAAACAGGACCAAAAAGAACTCAAAGTAAATTCAATGGGGATCAGATTGAAGCTGTTAGCAGGCATGGCATTTGTATGTGTTTGATGTGGCTACTGATATGTTTTATTACAGACTTAAGTTCATGCATTATACTTGGATTCACAACCAATTATTGAAATAAGTGAATGAATGATGACATATATAACATAGAGTTTCAAAAATTATCATAAAAATACTGCAATATAGAGATACCAAACACGTTATGCACCAAATAGTGCCTGATTAGAATCCTGAAAGAGATCAGTTTGTGAATAAGGCATGTTTAGTGCCCACAGGGTGTCCAAGTAAATCACTGAGAGTGAGATGTTTTTCCTACAATGGTGAGTGGTGACGACATTGCAAGTAAATCCATTAATTGATTACTTTTACCAATACAAAACAGATCAATCATTGATTGCAATTATTTGGTGGCACGAGTCATTTAATTAGTTGCAATTATTGACTGACCACAATAAACTAATCATTTAATTCAATTTTTTATAGCGGCAATCTGTTAATTACTACCAATGAACTGCAATGCAATTAATTTTTGATAACCTCTGCCTTCAAGTCATCATTATCGGGCGGTTTACACATGGCTTCTTAATCACAAGTAGCGAGCTTGTCTTTGACAATTGAATACAGAATTGAAATTATCTTACTTTGTGGGCGAGAGGATGCGACAAACAGGTCTGTTGCTGAAACGTTCAATTCAAAGCATGAAGGAATGAATGTTAGTCAATATTCAGTCGGTCGGTTACTCTTGAAGTTCAAAGAGACAGGTAGTGTTCATGACAGAGCGAAGTGGACGTCCAAGAATATCTGATGAGACAAGAACAGCCACGTTTTAGGACCCTTCTTTTTTGGATTCTTCTTAGTTTTTAGTTTTAGTTCTTAGTTTTTAGACCCCTCTTTCTTTCAATTGGAGAAGGTCGACCTGAGTGGTTCATGCAGGATGGAGCGCCTCCACACTATGCCTTGAAAATGCGTGACTGGCTGGATCGAAACTTCGAAAATTGGATTGGTCGAAGGGGGACAGTTGAATGGGCTCCACGCTCCCCTGACCTGAATCCGATGGATTTCTTCTTTTGGGGATACAGAAAGCAACTAGTGTATTCCGAGCGCATGAATGACCTGGATCATTTGAGAACTCGAATTCGGGATGCCTGTCAGCAAATCAACGGTGATTCAAGTTTGCTCAATCGAGTGTTTGATAACTTTCACCATCGGTTTGATTTATGTCTGGCTGCTGAAGGGCAGCATTTTGAACATTTGTAAATATAAATTTCTTTGTTCACAACTAATTCATGTTTTCCTTAAGTCATTTAGAGATCCATAAGAACAATTAAAATCTTGGTGCGCGACTTTATGACCACCTTGTTAAAGGATGCTTCTTTGTGCAGATTCGTAGTTCTTAGTCGTCGTTTTAGTATGCTAAATACATAGCAACATTATTTAGTATTGAAAATATATATTTTGTCTTTCTAAACTTCATGGATTGCTGTGACTCCTCTGAGTTCAAGGAGCACATGCATATCGTGTGAACACTGAAATGATGTATAATTCGATGCTTTCACAGCTAGCTAAATCATCGACCAAATCTGGATGACTGCAATTTCACAAATCAAGAAAAAATCGGTTTTGCGAGATTTGCGAGATAGGCATGGGGGATAGGCGGCATCGGCAACTTTCAGGTCGGTCTCCTTCGCAACACTCGAGACACAACAATAGCAGAGGCCAAAGCAATAACACAGCTTAAACCGCAGATCAACAAGAAACACGAACTTCCAGACTACAATCTCTCTTCACAATTCGATAATCATGCAAACCATCAGCACACATATTATCATAGCTCACATCTTCGAATAAATACTTCACATATTTGCATCCCGTCTGTTACCATCGACCGTTTGAAGGCGCTGGACGCCGAAGGCCCGTCTGATTTTCACTTTTAATTCTTTAAGAAACTGTTGACCAAAACTTTGGGGAGCTTTTTCTAACTTGCTTTTGATAAAAAGCGGTTTGCTGTTTGATAGCAATTCTCTCTACTTGCAGGGCTGGATTCCTCAGAGACTAGTAGACCAGGCAATGACGGGAGTCCTCTTCGACATCATGCAGGCTACAATGGCACACGTAGCGGATATTCGTGTCAGCATTTCCATTCATTCCTCAATCAACGATATACAAGAAGACATTGAAGACGACGCTTCACAGTTCATGAGCCTTCGATCTTCGCCATCTTAGCACCGGCTCCAAAGTCACTGTGATCACTCAGCAGGAGTGTTAATCAAAATGGGCAGAATTCCGATAAATGAGATACGACGGCTAATTTCGACATTATGCATTACACTGACTTTTGTTCAACACAATTACTTGTCGACGCAAAGAAAATATTCACTTTCCTGTCTCAATCATTTTTTAAATTCCCAATCCCTGTTTTATGCCCCCTTTTTTGTAAATATGACGATTATCAACGATGAACAAATATTTGAAAATTTGTAAATATGCAGCAAATACGATACTGAAGTTTTTGATCATTAAATTTCAAGGGGAATAGAGAATTAGATCTGGGAGTGAGTGGCAGCGGTGTCTTCATGCCGGTGGACAAGTTGCTGTATTTGCTGTGCACTTCATAGAAACTGATTTATAGGTGAAGATAGGATGTTGCTAAACAAACCCGAGGACCACCGCATTGTACTGATGAAGGTTTTTGGTTTTTTAACCACTGTCAATTGTCTTTCAATGTAAATGACACAAGAAATAAATTTTGTTATATGTTGGTAGACTTCACTGCACTGTATATAGACGTTTAACTATTCGTCAACTTTACCAGAATTTAGAAAATCAAATCTACAGCAAGCAATTTAGTACTGAAAATGGAAGGCATTTGAATACGCGTAGTAGTAGTAAATCAAGAAACCATCCAAATTTTCGCTTTCGACCTTGATACACAAGCATTAAGCCTACTGTTTTGTAAAGTATCAACTACAGCATAATGACGAAAAATACAATCATGGTATTACGCAATTGCAAGATACAAGGGTCTAGATGAGAACTTTTGAAGCCCCACCTCAGTAAGTAGCTGGTGTTCATGCTTTCTGTCGAATTTAAAAGTAAAGGCTACAGATTAACTATTGTAGCAGATAAGTATCAAGTTAATTTCTGACATCCATTTCTTGCTCGAGACAAACTGAATTGGTCCATATCTCCAGCCGCAAATACAGGATACTTCAAAAAGTATCATCCGATTTCATGAAATTATACTCGTATTTGTTGAATAAACTCAGCCTCGAATTTAAGTTTCAAGCTGTTTGTAGAAACAACGAGTTTTGTACATCACGTACGGCATAAAGAGTTTCGCCATTTTCAAAACATAAATTTTTGGGCAAATTTTAATTTTCAAAATGTAGGTCTACTGTGCAGGTGTTCAATATGAGCTCCTCTGCAAGCTCAGCAACCATCGGGAGAAAAGTCCCGTTCAAGCTTTACCATGCACTGCTGCTCTAAACGAAGGGGATTTCGAAAGCGGCTTGAGTTCTGCGCGCTTGGTCTTCAAAAAGAAAAAGAGGATTCTATTCACGCCTCAATAGTGGCTAGGCCACATTTCACATCAGTGGAGAGGTGAAGCGTCATAACTTGAGGATGCATGAATTGGAGCAGGTGCATGAGGCAGTGGAAATTCAAGGAGATTCTCCCAAGGTTTCGTATTCTTTCCGGTTTCTTGTGAAAAGTGTAAGGACATTACTTCTTCGAGGAAGATGTGATGACCGCGGCGTCAAGTTTCTTCAAATACTACAAAGCTGACTTCTCAGATTTGGGCCAATTCAAATAACTTCATCCTTCAACAGGATGTTGTGATTGAGCAGTATCCGGAGACTTTTGACGACAATCTTCAACGGTGTTTATACAAATTTGGCGGGTTACTGCATGAGTGTCCATTGAGATTCCTCAGTTTGTAATAATTTTCTTTGAGGCACTGTAAAGGGTAAGGTTTACTGCATCGTAAGTTTTGCCATCCATTTCCAAAAAATTTGACAAAATTGCAAACTTGCATTACTGAGGCAGTTACTAGCGATCGTAATAAACAAAATAATGTGCGTATGAACTAGACTGTCCTCCCAGTGTTTGCTGAGTGCAGAGGAGCTCATGTTAAACATTTGTAATTTTTGTTAATGAAATTTGCTCAAAGTTTGACATTCTTGAAAATGTGTGCCGTGTCACAGAGAATGAACCAGAACCCTTTTTGACGATGTGATGTATGTAGGCCTACAAAACTCGCTATATCTACAAGTACGAGATTGTGGGAAAATTCAATAGATCGATATAGACCGATGAAATCGGATGATTCTTCAACACCCTGAACATTTGAATGACTAAAAATGGAGCAAATCAGTAAACTGTCTACTTACAAATGCCTTTATAATGAATGGACCACTTATACTTTTCCTCCACTCATCTAAAATTTTTGACCCCTGCATCAGCTCATCAAAAACTCCCGCCATCTGAGTAACGCCAATTTGAAAGTACTCAAGATGTAAGGGACGCAGCAAGACGCAAGGCGCTCGTCTTCGTAAAAACCAAAGACATTGATTTGATTGATCGATCGACCACGGTTGTCTTAAAGCGACTGCTATCATTTGAAGTAGTTCGGATTTTGAGCTTCCCAGGATAATTCCATCTACTAACACTTTTACAAAACTAACCTCCGTGTTATTAAAGTGCTGCTTTTAGGCCGTTTGGCATGATCGATGCATGATCGTTTGGCATCTCGCTGAGATCGATTCGGAGATTCCTTTGGAACCTGTGCTTGTTCAGAAAAGGTCAAATGGGTTGACATTTGACTCGTGGTTGAACTCAACGACATCCATCAGTGGGGGAACACCGATACTCAGGAATCTGGACATTCTCTTTTTATTCAACAATCAATTTTCTTAAATAGATCAAACAAGCAATAAATAAATTGAATGAAAGATAGTTCATCAATCAATTAATGCTCTCCAGTCCCCAGTTCAGACAATAGAAGTTCAGCTGTGCGAGATCCGTAAATGAATCAAAAATGTAGGACGCCATTACCTAAGTGAAAAGGTGCGAAAACTTTTGGTGAGAGTCAAGCAGTGGATTTATAAAGCGTGAATTATAGATTATAAACTTATAGATTCAACTTATGCAATCAATTGCAATTAATTGCAATAGGCCTATTAGAATAATTGGTACTCATAGAGTAAATAAAAAAAATAGTTTAGGTAGAGCCTCCCGCATTTATTAAATCCCCAAGTGAATGTGTACCTTTCATTTTATTTTATTAAATGAACACAGGGAGATGCATTCTTTCCAAATATTCCAAATGTGAGATATTTCAAATTTATGCAGATTTGAAGAAATTACACGACTGAATCGATCATGACAGTATGCTGAAGGAATGTGATTTATTTTGTGATTCTCTCAGTGACATAGACAGCCATGGCAAGGTGATGTTTGTCCAAATAAGCAAATTCGATGGGTTCCTTGCTTTTCATGCTGCACCTCAAAGCGCGATCCATATCCACAGCAAACATGCCACTGGCCGAGCAAAATCACATAATCCAAAGACATTTATTTCAATTAATTAAAGATGTAAATGGGTTCATTTCACTATTTCAGTTTTCTAGCAATGGTAACATAAAATATGAACCATAAAAACATCAGGTGAAAATTGAATTAAAAACTTGAAATTTCAGCAAGAAAAAAGTACAATAATATCCGACTTTTTTTCATAATACTTCTGATTATAAAATACCTTCATTACATATTTTTCCTTGATCAGCATAATTTCTTAATAGATAGATGCTTATTAGCGAAAATCATACTATGAATCAACTGCTTCATACTACTTATATAGGAGAGTCATCTCGGTATAAAATTCAAATTTTGAGCTTTTGACTTTTAAAGTGCTCAACTCATTTTAAATTTTGGACCGCAGGATCGAGATGATAAACTGAATCTTTGATATAAAAATTTTATGCTGTATACAGAAAACTTATTTCCTTTTTTGCCTTTCGTCTTTCGATTCTTCCCCCACCAAACCAGAACACTGCTCGTTTTTATGAGGTCAGTGGATTAGGATTTAGAACTATGACTGACGAGAATTTTGACTTAGCTCCCATGCTGAGAAGTTTATGTTGTTCTTTGAGAGAACTTTCGATTGCTCCTGTCACCTTGTTGACAATGCGGAGTCAAATATCTATAAAATGTTTAATGACAACAATTACTTGAAAAATATTTGCCCTTTCATGACGCTAAATTTAGTTAATTTTGAAAATAATATTGGACCGGATTATCGTCAATTCATCGTAAAAAGGTAGAGTCGAGAATTTTATTGACGGATTTATTTCTTGATCACGTATTGACAAAATTGCTTAAACAAACATACGAGATGAAACATTTAATGAATACGGTTCACCTCTAGTTTATAAAAAAGATAAAAATTAAAAATTCAATGATTCATGGATTCAATATGCTCGCAATCGCAGTGACTTTTGAATTACTATTATATAAAGCATGTCAAACATTGATTGGACTATGATTGTGATGATCATCAAGCACAATGCGGTTGATATCAGGACAATATCAGTTTTCAATGAGAATAATCGTGAGTTCTACAATAGCTAATCTGCAAGCACAATCGTAAATAATTTAGAATATATTCATTCTTTGTTAATAATGATTGAAATCAGGGTTGGAACCGGCCGCCGTCCCGGCCCCGGTCGTAAATTTTGAAGACCGACCGGCCGGCAAGTCGGCTTTTCATCACGTCGGTCGACCGGTTAATAGACCCATGTCGACCGTTGACAACATTCCGCTCGAGTTCACTGATTACAGGCATGCTGTTGTCGTCAATGACTCCATGTCCACATTGAAAAAGGTCAGAAGTGGCCTTATTTACAATGACTGATGAAGTTCCCTTGAAAAGAAACGACTCAAATAGATGACGTGGATATTTTGTCCTGGCCATTGTGGTGTCAATGAAAAGGCAGATAAGCTTGCGGGTACAGCTACGATTTATGGCAGCCTGACGCTTGATCCAGCTACTGTCATGTCTCTCGTGTATGATGACTTGCGCGAGAATGATGCAAGTGGGACTCCTACACTCTGCGAAGACTGGTGGTGAAAGGCATTCAACGCGGTGCCGGAAGAAAGAGCGAGATTTATTTGGACCAGCACGACGGCGACGGAATCAGCTGTTGCAAGAAACCACTAGTAGAGCAACCCTGAAGTTGGCGATCCAGAGACGGACGGAGCAGATATGGGTTCATCCTGACTGCGTTGATGTCGACTCTTCGCCGAGGTAGCCAAGGTAGGTCTGATCTGATATAAATATTGCGAACTGTTCTTTAAGCAGTCAAAAAATGATTGTCGGCAAAGCATTGTATGTTTCTCAATCTACATGTATCTATTGTAAATTATTCCAGATCTTGAATAATTTCACTACGTGGGATAGTTTATATAACACGTGAAGCATGAAGATGCAATGAGTAATGGATTTCAATGCAACCTAGGGTCTACTACCCGATCATAAATTGAATGGAAAATTGCTGAAATGATTATATCAGACTGCCTATTTTCAATGACTTTTCGTGCTGAGAAAGTTAAAAGAATGTTCAGAACGTTTCAAAATTTTGCATTTCGAAGAGCAGTAGACCCACATGATTTTTCATTAGGAAAATTATATTCGATAACCTACTGAGTTAATTGTATTGCTTTTTTAGACTTGTCAGGTGGTTTTATAGTTCGTGTATGACACCTGTCATGCTGTTTTCACGTAGGAAGCTTTCATCGAAATTACTCAGTTAAAATATCATTATCACAGAAGTGTACCTAATAATTTCGAACTCTAGTTCTAGCGAATTGAAATGTAGGCATATACGTGAAGCAGAACACGTTGGTACAAGCCACTCCAGAGATGCTGTCAGATACCGATCTGGACTGGAAGACTTCGAACAGTCCTTACTATATTCCAGATTTCTAGATATATTTACAGTTTCTTATTATATCAAATCCGTGTATAATTGTGATTGTTTTTCCGCAAAATTGTGTGTCACAACTTGCTCCTTCATGTTTACTGAAATGTAAGATTTTCATTCACATCGAATAAAATACTTATCATAATATTCCAGACATGTAACCGGCATACCTGCACCGGTCCAGTTTTATCTCGGAAGTATCGCGTCATTGAATCCTACGCATCATTCGGAAACGCTTTCTTGCTTTTATGTTATTATCTAGTAGATTTCATTCTCAGAAATGATTTTTCTAATCAAATCAAAGTCTTGTAGATATTTTGGATAAAATATCTTCTTAAAGATTTAACTTAGTCATGAAAGTTCCAAGTCAAGTTGGAGTTACATAAGAATTTCAATAACTTGAGTTCTTATTTTGCAGTTATAGTGAGTACTTAGTCATTATCTTAGTCATTTGTTTGAATTGAACATGCGATATATCAAAGTAGTGAGTGAGCCCTATCTTCAGCGCTGAGGAGAGTTGCATTATTCAAGCTTATGCAATGACATGTGTACAATGTACATTCAGGTTTATGACTCCAACCGTTTTCAGTGACTCTCATATGAAAGCTGGTCTAAGTTTGGAGGATGGTATGCATTTATTCGTATATGTGCTATAATTAATTCAATAGTTCAATTTTTCAAATATATTTTTTCTTATATGTATATCTAACTCTGATGAAATTAATTAAAAGACAGTTTCCTGAAAAGTACTCCATAATGTCGATGATGCATGTATTTAAGCAAGAAAATGCAAAGCTGACAATGTAAACTGAATTAAAAATGATAATTTAATAGCGCTGGTAGAAAATATTAGCGAATTACGCAGATTAAAAATGCAATTTATGAAGATGTTAATAAATCAATATCATTTTTTCTGCGACCAAAAGAGGTAAAGTAAATTCCTTGACAGACGGAGATAAAGCAGTTGTGATGAATCAGTGCCAATGAAAAGAAATTTATGAAGTGAGTTTAGAGACATCACGACATCAGGTGATATTAGTTACGAAAATGGATAATAAATTGCATGAAGAGAATGAAGGCACAATGTTTGCAATAAATCAAAGACAAATAAAATTTAACAGCTACTGATCCTCTTCAAATAAATCGTCATTCTTACTAATTGATGGGAATGTCAAAACAATTCACGATTGAAATGTAAAATAGTGTACACCACAGATTTAATTAATTGAGCGTTTTTCTCGTGGCATTTTTCACTTAGTGGCAGAGAATGCAATATCTTATGTGACCAGTATTTTGCATTATATTATATAGTTCCGGAGCTAAGACGAATTTGTTCTGGGAACGAGGTCGTGCATGAAACTTTCACATAATATTGATTGATGATGCGAGAGTTAACATAAAATTGAGCACCTCTTGACTACTTCACAATTGAATGACTGCCGATCGATTGCCTTTATGTCATAAATAGCTTGTACAAAAATCATGTGTTTTCAGCAATGGAGATATTGTGACATGCGTGTGGGGTATAAGCACGATTTTCTTGAGTTATTGATAGGTTGCAATCGAAGAGCGATTTCTTCAAAATAGTTAGTATGGAATGCATTTAGAGGTGAGTGGCATGAGTGGTGGCTCGAAATGAGCTAAGCCATAGAGTAAGTATATTAGGTAGAGAGGTGACTCAGCAAAAATTAATTCTCCTTTGTGTATACAGTTTCGATTTTATTAAATGAACTCGAATGAGACCCAGCATCACATGTGAGATATGCAAACTTTTACACTTTTGCAGAAATTTTGGATTTGTCGACTGATCGTGATACAAAACAGAAGGAATAATAGCATCTTACAAATCCTGCGTGTCATGTCAACCTGTGTGGAGAGGCAATATAGTTTGTTAAACTAGCAATCCAATTGGTCACTATCACTTTAATGCATAACCTTATCAATGATAGCACATTCTTGAACGTAATCATATCACAAGCTATAATCTGCCACCAGAACAGCAAAATAAAATAGCCACTGACAATGATCACAATCAAATTAAAAATGTAAATGGGTCCGCATTACTATTCAGACTTGAGTGAATCATTTAAATTAATTATAACGATGAAAATGGAATTAAAACGTGAAATTTCAGCCAAGAAAGCACAATAAGATGTCGATGTTTTTATGAAGACTTCCATTATAATGCAGCTCATGAATTTCCTTTGATAATCATCTTGATTTCCGCTTAATTAAGATGCTTGCTA
Organism: Prostheceraeus crozeri; assembly: GCA_907163375.1. Classification (NCBI taxonomy): domain Eukaryota; kingdom Metazoa; phylum Platyhelminthes; order Polycladida; family Euryleptidae; genus Prostheceraeus; species Prostheceraeus crozeri. The sequence continues at coordinate 482,446 of CAJQUW010001043.1, forward strand.
GCAGATGTCCATTCCTTTTGATATCCAACCTGTTTCATACTAGGCCTACTTATAAAGGGGTTTCATCTCGGTAGTATATAAATTTGCAAAATTGTAACTTTTTAAAAATTGCTCAAATAATTTTTTGGACCGCAGGAACGTTATATCCGCAAAAAGCTGAATCTTTTCTTATAAAAATTTTCACTGCATACAGAATACTTGTTTTAGTCGACACTCTACCTGCATATACTTACTCTATGAGCTAACCATCATGTGGAGACATCTTATTCGGAGAGGAAATGACAAATATCAGTTGCAATACCAATAACTTTATGTGCGAGTCATTACAAATAGGTTTCAGTGTTGGGCGAGCCAAAGAAAAGATATTCCAAGTAGATAAGTTCACTTGGACTATATGAAAGAGCATGTTAAGTTCTAGGTACTTTCTATACTTAAGCAAGCGAATACCTACTTACTTAACATCTATAAGAAGGATTTTTCCTTGTCTTTAATCTGAGTACAGCAAGAATGCAAGAAAATTGTGTTCATAACCCATAAGTAACATTTTTAATTAATCCAAGCTTATTTTTCGTATGTCAAAAGACAAGTTATACATTCCCATTTTATTTTGCTGATAGTATAAGTAAAATAAATCTCAAAATCAATTTTCGTCCAACTCCTCGAGTTTCAAACTCATCAACTACGGCTAAGCTAAATTATACAACATTCGCAGACAAACTATTAATAGCGAACACTTCTATCGACCACCCATAATATGCGTTCATGTTTGCAATTAACTTTTGGTTGAACTTTGTTGATGCAATCAGCCTCTGATACTCTGTTTCTCAAGGCACTATTTTTTAGTCCCGGCAATCTACAGCGCATTGCATGCACTTCAACCCGCCACAAATTGCAATAGCTTTAAGAATGGGTTCATCCTGCAGAGAAAGATATTCCTATCAACATATCAAAAATCTAGGAGATTCTACTAGTTATTGGAGCACCCTGAATTTTCCAATTGAAGTCAAGAGTCCTTTCGAAATATATAAACACGTTGAGAATCAGAATGAAGCGTTGAAGATTTGTCTCATTAAATTCCTTTACCTTCCAGATGACTCTCAAATACCAGCTATGTTTTCTGTTTAATGTCCATTTCAAGCGGCTGGATTTCTCAGTCACAGTCGCAGTCAAAACACTTGTGGCACCTATCTGCAAATGTAAACTGATGCAGATCTCTACCAGTTAAGCCACAAATGTGCGGGTTTTATCATCAATAAACGATACTTTTGCACAACTGCCGTCTCGTGAAAACGCATAGGTGCTCAAGACGCCAGATCGAAAACGAGTTCAAGCACCCTACCTTGTAGATAGCTTGCTTAGGTACATCTATGGTGTAATTGAGAAAGATTTGTATTAAACACAATTTTTCATGTTTTTCATCAATAAGCGAAGTCTTCTTTGCAAGTAGTCTCTTGTGAATATGCTTAGAGATTCAAGCATCTATATCGAAGACACGCTTACGAACACTTATCTTCTAATGCACATTCCAAGGTACCTCTAGATGCAAAAGATTTGACCATGGTAAGTGATAAATCTTTGTGTGTTTCTATCACTATACAACATCTAATTACTTCAATATGAAAACGCTTGCAATAACACAATAACATAGAATGATTGTCTTTTTGGTCCGATACTTTTCTCTTTGAAGTAAGTTGAAGCAGACAAACAGGTTTTTAACATGCGTTATCTTATTTTTGAAGAGAAGTCAACTGAGCAATTATAGCAGTATAGTGTTTTATAGAAATAACAAAAAAAATCATTTTTATCTGCAACTTGAATACATTTCCATGAATCATCACAGTACTATGAACTAGTCTTTCACTGATCTGTGGACAGTAACGGACAGAATACACTAGAGATAGGAGTTGAAAAATAGGAAAAGCATTTTAAATATCAACATTAAAATATGAACTGTTTGCATGTGCTTTACGGCATTTTAAATTTATCTGCGCATCACCATGCAGTAAAACAAAAGAATCTAGAACTTGTGTTTTTTTCAAAATATTTTGGATGAAACTAAATCACACACTACACGGGATTGCAATTTCCTAATTTGATTTCAAACTTAGAATTGCAGGTTTTACCAAAATAATCGAGCACTGACCGAATTTCGAAGCGACCTTGACGAAGTTCATGTAAAAAGCGCAAATTTTTGCAAATAGTCACCTTTTCGAGTTGCCAAGGTCACATCGATTTGGCAACTCGAAAAGGGGCTGAAGTTGACTAGAATGGAAATTGACTCAAGGTCGCGGCAAAGTCGGGGAACTAAGTTGAAGCCATGCAGTTTGTCACGCGCCTCGGCACCAGACTCGCAACACAGACCGGGGTGACTGTCGACGATGTCATTGCTTCCATTCGTGGAAGAATATCTGTTGCGCTGGTAAAATGCAATGCCAAGGCCATTTTGAAATGAACTGATGCTGAGGCTCTCGTTTGTCGAAGCAAGATCATAAGGACCGTGACTTGATGACTTTTTTTCAATTCATCCTTGACTTTTACGTGTTCTCTTTTCCTCTTTCGTTGTACATAAAATATGAAGACTTGAAAACAAGACAACTTTGAAATCAGTTGAGGCATGATCCACCAATGAAAACCTCTGAATACACATGCGACTTATTACAATCCATTGATGCAGCCGTTGACATGTGTATCCAAGCGAATATACGTGCAATCTATGTGCCAATATTGTGTATTGCATAAAGATTAACTTCTAATCTAGAAGTTTTATTGTCATCAATTTCTATGTCTAACTCTATGGCGCTACCATGAGGCCACTGTGCAGGTCGAGCAGGTGAAATATGATCAGTGTAGTAAAATGTCAACATAAATGTTGTGTAAATGAAAAATCATATACTTTTGCAAATAATCATAATTTTCTACAACGTTATGAATATGTATAACATGTGTCTCATACAAGTCAACAATAGACTGCTCGGAATTATTCAATTTCATTCCTTAGCGTTCTCGACCATTCATATGAGAAGCTGAAATCATGCGAAGGAATAAAATGGAACGGGGAATATTGGAACACCGTAACTCAATAAGATAAGTCATCGACGGAAACTGAAGCCATTTTTAAATAGAGCCTACCGGATCCATTTGGCGATCACGAGTATGAATGCGGACAAAAGTTTGAAAGCTTAATTAATTCTCCTTCTTTCTATGACCCATTATTGCATCAACCTTTTTTTGCCTCATGCCACAGTGAACAACCTAATTTAGGAAATGAGTATGGATGACTGGGAATCTATTGACACTAAGGTGCGATTCAGAAATGAAGAAGAGCAGTAACCCGGAGTAGCAGTGATCAGTTGATACTGAAGAAGATTTATGCAAAATTAATAACCGTACTAATACTTCAGGCAAAATTCATTCATCATGTGATAATGTATCTCAATCTCAGCACTGTTAGCAGCATTCAGTCAACTCCAAAAGTGAAACAGTGGCTCTGTCCGAAATACATTACAAAAACGCTTTCTTCTACATTTTTGTCTTCTTTATGCAATAGATAAACATTAATTTAAACCGCTATTTCTGAATCGGGTTGTTGTGTTTTTTTACTGCTTTTTATTGCTTTCAATCCAACATTTTACGCCTTCCTTTACAATTGAACAAGTAATTAAAGTGATCAACAACCTCAAAATCGTTTTTCTGAGTGAAATGCATGTATAAGGAGCACCTCATAAACATACCAAATGTGAGGTTGTTGTAAAAATGCAATCAGTATCTGAATGAAATATCGTAGTAAAAGGTTGATGTAGCATACACTCCAATGCCTATTATCATAATACTGACGTCAGTATTTGAAATTTGGCTGAGGATCATGTCTGTATGTCTACTTTACTGAAACAAGTTTCCCCGCACCCTCCCTTCGTATCTCCTGAAGAATTACTCGAATGACATGAAATTCACGGTGCGATATGTTTCGTGCATGCTGATTTGATCTAACTCGCACTGCAACTCTCAATTCAAAATTAATACTCAGTAATTTTGGCAGATTTTTGAAAAAGCTTAAATTTAACAGATTTTTGGCTAAAATTGTCCTTCATGATTTCTATTTGAGAGACCAAGCTGGCTGAGCGCAGGAAGAGAATACCTAGGAGTACATGAAGAGTTAAACAAAATTGATTTAGACATGGTTTGCAGTTCAAATAAGAGTTTTTGAAATATGGAAGATTTTCCTCCGACAGAGAATTCCAATACATCTGTAAAATGATATTTTGTTCAAATTAACTTCGCATGCGATCATAAAGAAGACAGACGACTAGAAGATGCCAAAGCAATTCAAATGATTAGAAAGCGACACAAAATTGAACAATTGCATTTGCCATTGCTGGTTAATACCAAATATTAAGTGTTACTACTAATTAGTATTCACTTGATATTTAACTTTCAAGCACTCAATTCGATGTCTATGTGGACATGTAGACATCGTTATGGGAATATTAACTATAAGTTTATTAAAATTATGAAACATGTAGACATCGTTATGGGAATATTAACTATAAGTTTATTAAAATTATGAAACATGTAGACATCGTTATGGGAATATTAACTATAAGTTTATTAAAATTATGAAACATGTAGACATCGTTATGGGAATATTAACTATAAGTTTATTAAAATTAGAATATTATCTATAAGTTTATTAAAATTATGAAACATGTAGACATCGTTATGGGAATATTAACTATAAGTTTATTAAAATTATGAAACATGTAGACATCGTTATGGAATATTAACTATAAGTTTATTAAAATTATGAAACATGTAGACATCGTTATGGGAATATTAACTATAAGTTTATTAAAATTATGAAACATGTAGACATCGTTATGGGAATATTAACTATAAGTTTATTAAAATTATGAAACATGTAGACATCGTTATGGGAATATTAACTATAAGTTTATTAAAATTATGAAACATGTAGACATCGTTATGGGAATATTAACTATAAGTTTATTAAAATTATGAAACATGTAGACATCGTTATGGGAATATTAACTATAAGTTTATTAAAATTATGAAACATGTAGACATCGTTATGGGAATATTAACTATAAGTTTATTAAAATTATGAAACATGTAGACATCGTTTATGGGAATATTAACTATAAGTTTATTAAAATTATGAAACATGTAGACATCGTTATGGAATATTAACTATAAGTTTATTAAAATTATGAAACATGTAGACATCGTTATGGGAATATTAACTATAAGTTTATTAAAATTATGAAACATGTAGACATCGTTATGGGAATATTAACTATAAGTTTATTAAAATTATGAAACATGTAGACATCGTTATGGAATATTAACTATAAGTTTATTAAAATTATGAAACATGTAGACATCGTTATGGGAATATTAACTATAAGTTTATTAAAATTATGAAACATGTAGACATCGTTATGGGAATATTAACTATAAGTTTATTAAAATTATGAAACATGTAGACATCGTTATGGGAATATTAACTATAAGTTTATTAAAATTATGAAACATGTAGACATCGTTATGGGAATATTAACTATAAGTTTATTAAAATTATGAAACATGTAGACATCGTTATGGGAATATTAACTATAAGTTTATTAAAATTATGAAACATGTAGACATCGTTATGGGAATATTAACTATAAGTTTATTAAAATTATGAAACATGTAGACATCGTTATGGGAATATTAACTATAAGTTTATTAAAATTATGAAACATGTAGACATCGTTATGGGAATATTAACTATAAGTTTATTAAAATTATGAAACATGTAGACATCGTTATGGGAATATTAACTATAAGTTTATTAAAATTATGAAACATGTAGACATCGTTATGGGAATATTAACTATAAGTTTATTAAAATTATGAAACATGTAGACATCGTTATGGGAATATTAACTATAAGTTTATTAAAATTATGAAACATGTAGACATCGTTATGGGAATATTAACTATAAGTTTATTAAAATTATGAAACATGTAGACATCGTTATGGGAATATTAACTATAAGTTTATTAAAATTATGAAACATGTAGACATCGTTATGGGAATATTAACTATAAGTTTATTAAAATTATGAAACATGTAGACATCGTTATGGGAATATTAACTATAAGTTTATTAAAATTATGAAACATGTAGACATCGTTATGGGAATATTAACTATAAGTTTATTAAAATTATGAAACATGTAGACATCGTTATGGGAATATTAACTATAAGTTTATTAAAATTATGAAACATGTAGACATCGTTATGGGAATATTAACTATAAGTTTATTAAAATTATGAAACATGTAGACATCGTTATGGGAATATTAACTATAAGTTTATTAAAATTATGAAACATGTAGACATCGTTATGGGAATATTAACTATAAGTTTATTAAAATTATGAAACATGTAGACATCGTTATGGGAATATTAACTATAAGTTTATTAAAATATGAAACATGTAGACATCGTTATGGAATTAACTATAAGTTTATTAAAATTATGAAACATGTAGACATCGTTATGGGAATATTAACTATAAGTTTATTAAAATTATGAAACATGTAGACATCGTTATGGGAATATTAACTATAAGTTTATTAAAATTATGAAACATGTAGACATCGTTATGGGAATATTAACTATAAGTTTATTAAAATTATGAAACATGTAGACATCGTTATGGGAATATTAACTATAAGTTTATTAAAATTATGAAACATGTAGACATCGTTATGGGAATATTAACTATAAGTTTATTAAAATTATGAAACATGTAGACATCGTTATGGGAATATTAACTATAAGTTTATTAAAATTATGAAACATGTAGACATCGTTATGGGAATATTAACTATAAGTTTATTAAAATTATGAAACATGTAGACATCGTTATGGGAATATTAACTATAAGTTTATTAAAATTATGAAACATGTAGACATCGTTATGGGAATATTAACTATAAGTTTATTAAAATTATGAAACATGTAGACATCGTTATGGGAATATTAACTATAAGTTTATTAAAATTATGAAACATGTAGACATCGTTATGGGAATATTAACTATAAGTTTATTAAAATTATGAAACATGTAGACATCGTTATGGGAATATTAACTATAAGTTTATTAAAATTATGAAACATGTAGACATCGTTATGGGAATATTAACTATAAGTTTATTAAAATTATGAAACATGTAGACATCGTTATGGGAATATTAACTATAAGTTTATTAAAATTATGAAACATGTAGACATCGTTATGGAATATTAACTATAAGTTTATTAAAATTATGAAACATGTAGACATCGTTATGGGAATATTAACTATAAGTTTATTAAAATTATGAAACATGTAGACATCGTTATGGGAATATTAACTATAAGTTTATTAAAATTATGAAACATGTAGACATCGTTATGGGAATATTAACTATAAGTTTATTAAAATTATGAAACATGTAGACATCGTTATGGGAATATTAACTATAAGTTTATTAAAATTATGAAACATGTAGACATCGTTATGGGAATATTAACTATAAGTTTATTAAAATTATGAAACATGTAGACATCGTTATGGGAATATTAACTATAAGTTTATTAAAATTATGAAACATGTAGACATCGTTATGGGAATATTAACTATAAGTTTATTAAAATTATGAAACATGTAGACATCGTTATGGGAATATTAACTATAAGTTTATTAAAATTATGAAACATGTAGACATCGTTATGGGAATATTAACTATAAGTTTATTAAAATTATGAAACATGTAGACATCGTTATGGGAATATTAACTATAAGTTTATTAAAATTATGAAACATGTAGACATCGTTATGGGAATATTAACTATAAGTTTATTAAAATTATGAAACATGTAGACATCGTTATGGGAATATTAACTATAAGTTTATTAAAATTATGAAACATGTAGACATCGTTATGGGAATATTAACTATAAGTTTATTAAAATTATGAAACATGTAGACATCGTTATGGGAATATTAACTATAAGTTTATTAAAATTATGAAACATGTAGACATCGTTATGGAATATTATCTATTAGTTTATTAAAATTATGAAACATGTAGACATCGTTATGGGAATATTAACTATAAGTTTATTAAAATTATGAAACATGTAGACATCGTTATGGGAATATTAACTATAAGTTTATTAAAATTATGAAACATGTAGACATCGTTATGGGAATATTAACTATAAGTTTATTAAAATTATGAAACATGTAGACATCGTTATGGGAATATTAACTATAAGTTTATTAAAATTATGAAACATGTAGACATCGTTATGGGAATATTAACTATAAGTTTATTAAAATTATGAAACATGTAGACATCGTTATGGGAATATTAACTATAAGTTTATTAAAATTATGAAACATGTAGACATCGTTATGGGAATATTAACTATAAGTTTATTAAAATTATGAAACATGTAGACATCGTTATGGGAATATTAACTATAAGTTTATTAAAATTATGAAACATGTAGACATCGTTATGGGAATATTAACTATAAGTTTATTAAAATTATGAAACATGTAGACATCGTTATGGGAATATTAACTATCAGTTATTAAAATTATGAAACATGTAGACATCGTTATGGGAATATTAACTATAAGTTTATTAAAATTATGAAACATGTAGACATCGTTATGGGAATATTAACTATAAGTTTATTAAAATTATGAAACATGTAGACATCGTTATGGGAATATTAACTATAAGTTTATTAAAATTATGAAACATGTAGACATCGTTATGGGAATATTAACTATAAGTTTATTAAAATTATGAAACATGTAGACATCGTTATGGGAATATTAACTATAAGTTTATTAAAATTATGAAACATGTAGACATCGTTATGGGAATATTAACTATAAGTTTATTAAAATTATGAAACATGTAGACATCGTTATGGGAATATTAACTATAAGTTTATTAAAATTATGAAACATGTAGACATCGTTATGGGAATATTAACTATAAGTTTATTAAAATTATGAAACATGTAGACATCGTTATGGGAATATTAACTATAAGTTTATTAAAATTATGAAACATGTAGACATCGTTATGGGAATATTAACTATAAGTTTATTAAAATTATGAAACATGTAGACATCGTTATGGGAATATTAACTATAAGTTTATTAAAATTATGAAACATGTAGACATCGTTATGGGAATATTAACTATAAGTTTATTAAAATTATGAAACATGTAGACATCGTTATGGGAATATTAACTATAAGTTTATTAAAATTATGAAACATGTAGACATCGTTATGGGAATATTAACTATAAGTTTATTAAAATTATGAAACATGTAGACATCGTTATGGGAATATTAACTATAAGTTTATTAAAATTATGAAACATGTAGACATTGTTATTGGAATATTGACTATAAGTTTATTAAAATTATGAAACATGTAGACATCGTTATGGGAATATTAACTATAAGTTTATTAAAATTATGAAACATGTAGACATCGTTATGGGAATATTAACTATAAGTTTATTAAAATTATGAAACATGTAGACATCGTTATGGGAATATTAACTATAAGTTTATTAAAATTATGAAACATGTAGACATCGTTATGGGAATATTAACTATAAGTTTATTAAAATTATGAAACATGTAGACATCGTTATGGGAATATTAACTATAAGTTTATTAAAATTATGAAACATGTAGACATCGTTATGGGAATATTAACTATAAGTTTATTAAAATTATGAAACATGTAGACATCGTTATGGGAATATTAACTATAAGTTTATTAAAATTATGAAACATGTAGACATCGTTATGGGAATATTAACTATAAGTTTATTAAAATTATGAAACATGTAGACATCGTTATGGGAATATTAACTATAAGTTTATTAAAATTATGAAACATGTAGACATCGTTATGGGAATATTAACTATAAGTTTATTAAAATTATGAAACATGTAGACATCGTTATGGGAATATTAACTATAAGTTTATTAAAATTATGAAACATGTAGACATCGTTATGGGAATATTAACTATAAGTTTATTAAAATTATGAAACATGTAGACATCGTTATGGGAATATTAACTATAAGTTTATTAAAATTATGAAACATGTAGACATCGTTATGGGAATATTAACTATAAGTTTATTAAAATTATGAAACATGTAGACATCGTTATGGGAATATTAACTATAAGTTTATTAAAATTATGAAACATGTAGACATCGTTATGGGAATATTAAATATAAGTTTATTAAAATTATGAAACATGTAGACATCGTTATGGGAATATTAACTATAAGTTTATTAAAATTATGAAACATGTAGACATCGTTATGGGAATATTAACTATAAGTTTATTAAAATTATGAAACATGTAGACATCGTTATGGGAATATTAACTATAAGTTTATTAAAATTATGAAACATGTAGACATCGTTATGGGAATATTAACTATAAGTTTATTAAAATTATGAAACATGTAGACATCGTTATGGGAATATTAACTATAAGTTTATTAAAATTATGAAACATGTAGACATCGTTATGGGAATATTAACTATAAGTTTATTAAAATTATGAAACATGTAGACATCGTTATGGGAATATTAACTATAAGTTTATTAAAATTATGAAACATGTAGACATCGTTATGGGAATATTAACTATAAGTTTATTAAAATTATGAAACATGTAGACATCGTTATGGGAATATTAACTATAAGTTTATTAAAATTATGAAACATGTAGACATCGTTATGGGAATATTAACTATAAGTTTATTAAAATTATGAAACATGTAGACATCGTTATGGGAATATTAACTATAAGTTTATTAAAATTATGAAACATGTAGACATCGTTATGGGAATATTAACTATAAGTTTATTAAAATTATGAAACATGTAGACATCGTTATGGGAATATTAACTATAAGTTTATTAAAATTATGAAACATGTAGATATCGTTATGGGAATATTAACTATAAGTTTATTAAAATTATGAAACATGTAGACATCGTTATGGGAATATTAACTATAAGTTTATTAAAATTATGAAACATGTAGACATCGTTATGGGAATATTAACTATAAGTTTATTAAAATTATGAAACATGTAGACATCGTTATGGGAGTGTCCCAGCTTCAATTGCTAACACAGTAAGTCTGCAGATGCTGGTGGTTTATGACCCCGCTACTGGACCTCTGCTGGCAGGCGAAAGCCTCACATTCTTATAGCGGTTTATTAATGACATCGGTAGTTGTGTTAGGTCTAAGTACCAATTAGATAGCAAGGATCTAAAGTCCAACCTCTGAAAGGATTCCTTGCTTAGTATGGGGTCCTGGCATTTGAAATATGGATATAATGCAAGCTAAAGTGTATGACGTTAATGCGAAGGAGTGGATAGCGCCCTCCACATGCGTCAGTAGTGTTGATGTCTGTGGCAGCAAAAGATGCCTATGTTGTAAATCTCTTGACACTAATACTACTTTTAAGAGTTTTAGTACCGGCAGACGGTTCGTTTTAAATTATCCTAGTAGTTTCTCGTGTAAGAGTAGGCATGTAATATATTTGATCACATGTCAATCATGTGGGGTCCAGTATGTTGGACAGACAAAACAGCCATTACATTGTAGACTTAATGGGCATCGGCAGTCTGTTCAAAAGAATCATCTCAATACGTATTTAAGTAATCATTTTAATAGCTCTAATCACAGTTGGGATGATGTAAGTATACAAATTATTGACTTTGTCGATGTTCGTAATAAATCTGATACAGAAATTGCCTTCGAGCTTAACAGTAAGGAAGATTTTCATATAAGAACGCTGAACACCTTGCATCCTTTGGGTTTGAATGACAGAGTGTTAGGCGGAGGTTGCGCCTCTCAGAACACTGCAAATTCATTTTCATTTTTTAGTTCTCCTATTAGCAGACGTAAGAGAAGCCATGGCCTTAGGAAGTCGGGTAGAAAGAAATATCCTCCATCTAATAGTTGTGAGGATATTCTCAAGGAGCTTCAAGAGTTGATGAAGAGCAACAAAATAAGACATTTCTATAATTGCTTGAAATCGATTAGTGATAGCATGCTTAAAATTATGTATTCTAGGCTTCTTGATCAGTCGAATGACCTATCTTTCGTTTTGACAACATATGTTCATAGTAAATTATATAGAAACAAGAGGGATAGCTCTACCGAAGACAAAACGCATATAGTGATTCCTTTCAAGTCTCATTTAGTTGACAAACTTCATTTACCTTCTGTATTTAATGATAAAAGTGTCTGTGCTTTAGTTCCAGAAAAAGCGAAACATCTATATCCTCCCAAAGTGTACCATAAGCTTAATAACCCTATTTGTTTGAAATTCTTCAATTATAATAAGTTTCTTAATAGCCTGACAATTCAGGAAGTTGTTGGCATTTTACAGAGCGATTGCAGCTGTGACTCGATGACCAGTTTTGTTTATGAGCCTTATGGGCATGTTTTTACCGGTAATTTAGATATAATAAATGATCCAGGTCTCAGAGCTATATTCGCGTATGGCACTAAACACAGATTGTCTAGGTCAATATCATGGAAATCCATTCAAAAAGAGATCAGCGATTCCATAGATAATCATATATCTCGTGTGTCCAGTCGCCTTCACTTAAAAGTTGATGACTTCTCTATTTGGAAAAACAGGGTCATGATGTTAGTAAAGCACCGCATCTTTCGTTGTAAGAAGTTGGGTGGGAAAGATAATGGCAGCAACGTTTGTGTTGATATGGAGTTGCAAGATCTCCATAAAAACTTGATAGTCGTTCCTGTCGATAAAGCATCCAACAACTTTAGTTTCATATGTAAAAAGTTCTATCTCAAAATCCTGATGGACGAGCTTGGTTTTGACATAGATTCTTCCACTGCAGTAGGCAATGCAACTTATAAACCTGAGCTTATTTCTGATAAGGAAGTCCTTACTAAACACGTTAAAGATATGAAATCAAACTTTAATATTAATGTTAGTGACAAGGACCTTAAACTACCAAAACTTTTCTGGATTCCAAAATTGCATAAAAATCCTTATAAGTTTAGATTCATTGCCGGAGCCAGAAATTGTACAACTAAAAGTTATCGGTGAATATCAACAAAGGTCTGAAAGTGATAAGAGAAAATTTCCATAGATACTGTGAGTCAATCAGGAGTAATACTGGTTATTCTTATTTTTGGAGTGTAGCCTCGACTCAAGATTTTTTGAGGAATATTTCTAACGTGAACGTCCACTCTATGCAAGTTTTTGACTTCTCTACTCTTTATACAAACTTAGATCAAGGTGCTATCAAGAATAATATTTTTTCCATCCTTGATCTCACATTCAATTCCACTAATCGTAGATACTTGTGTGTAGGATATGAGAAGTCGTTTTTCTCCAAAATCAAATATAAGGGGTATTCTTGTTATGACGTGGACTCTTTTAAGAAGGCTATTGATTTTATAGTGTCTGAAGTCTACATTTCTTTTTCCGGTTACGTGTTCAGACAAATTCGAGGAGTACCAATGGGAGGGAATTGCAGTCCTTTACTTGCCGACTTGTTTCTGTTAAATTGCGAATTTGCTTTTATGAAACAATTGGTTAAAAATAAAAAGTTTGGACTAGCTAAATTATTGTCAAACACTTCGAGATATATAGACGATATATGCGTAATAAATTACAAGCATTTCAATACCTTAATTCCGAAAATTTACCCAATGGAGCTTCTTGCAGATAGAAACGGAGTCAATGACAAAGCAGTTGTTTACCTCGATGTGAGACTCCAATCTAGTAGTGACGGTCTTCGAACCTCAATATATCATAAAGTGGAAGATTTTGATTTCCCTGTTGTTCTGTTGACATTTCCAGACAGTGCAATACCTTATAACATGGGAATTAATGTATTTGCCGGCCAGGTTTTACGTTATTGTCGCATCTGCTCACATCTTGAAGATCTAATTAAACGAATTAATATGACACTTTTTGTGATGAGCAGCAGAGGATATTGTAAGTCTAAAATGAAGGCATGTACTGAGAAAATCCTAACCGGTCATAACAATTTTCTAGTCAAGTTTGGATATTTCTCAGCCAGGCAGCTGACATCGCAGTGCGCATTTTAAACAATATAATTAACACTGTTTTCTAAACATTTTTTTTATTGGTTATACCATTTCAGTATTTCACACATATATTTTAGTTTGTTTTGGATGTATCCGTCTTTTGCGGTTGTTTTGTTTTTGTTTTTACTATTACTATCAGTATTACTTATTATTACACATATCATTACTGTATTGATTTTAGAATGCCAGCCGCATATAAGTTTATGCGGGGCCCCGCCCGCCTGGGCTTGAGCGTTCAGGTAGAGGGGCCGAAACGCAACCAGGCGGGTACCTGCTGACGACTGGCTATTGTTTTATTTGTTTTAACGTTTGTTCTTTTTTTTTTTTTATCGCTAACTACCCTAGTGTGATGAATGGACTGTGTCGGTTACTGGTCTCCATGGGGTTGACATGGTGATTACTAAGTGTCTATTTATATATAAGTTCCTAATCAATCGAGCCTGAAACTTTGACCAAGGAGAATCACTTGTTAAGCGGCCTTGTACGATCTCGTACACTTAAGGGTGAAGTCCAGCCCGTATAGCGCTATGTTATGGACCCCCGGGTAGGTCCGCCCGGCACGCAATCAGATCCGTCAAGTCTTTGTGCTTAAAGACCTTCATGCATTCATGCATTTGTCGAGGATCACAAGTCAGAGGACCATTAGGGGTAAGGTCCAGCCCCGCTTTAGAAGCGCTGAGTGAAAAATGGACTAGTGGGAAGGTCCTCCACACCGATCTCGTCAAGTTTGGCTCTAAAATGTAGTCCTAGGATAGTCAAAAGTTTGACGCGCCTTGAACGTTTAATGTCTGCCGGTGGGAACGCACCACCTGTCCTCTTAAGGACAAACCTTAAGTCTTATTAACTATAAGTTTATTAAAATTATGAAACATGTAGACATCGTTATGGGAATGTCCCAGCTTCAATTGCTAACACAGTAAGTCTGCAGATGCTGGTGGTTTATGACCCCGCTACTGGACCTCTGCTGGCAGGCGAAAGCCTCACATTCTTATAGCGGTTTATTAATGACATCGGTAGTTGTTTTAGGTCTAAGTACCAATTAGATAGCAAGGATCTAAAGTCCAACCTCTGAAAGGATTCCTTGCTTAGTATGGGGTCCTGGCATTTGAAATATGGATATAATGCAAGCTAAAGTGTATGACGTTAATGCGAAGGAGTGGATAGCGCCCTCCACATGCGTCAGTAGTGTTGATGTCTGTGGCAGCAAAAGATGCCTATGTTGTAAATCTCTTGACACTAATACTACTTTTAAGAGTTTTAGTACCGGCAGACGGTTCGTTTTAAATTATCCTAGTAGTTTCTCGTGTAAGAGTAGGCATGTAATATATTTGATCACATGTCAATCATGTGGGGTCCAGTATGTTGGACAGACAAAACAGCCATTACATTGTAGACTTAATGGGCATCGGCAGTCTGTTCAAAAGAATCATCTCAATACGTATTTAAGTAATCATTTTAATAGCTCTAATCACAGTTGGGATGATGTAAGTATACAAATTATTGACTTTGTCGATGTTCGTAATAAATCTGATACAGAAATTGCCTTCGAGCTTAACAGTAAGGAAGATTTTCATATAAGAACGCTGAACACCTTGCATCCTTTGGGTTTGAATGACAGAGTGTTAGGCGGAGGTTGCGCCTCTCAGAACACTGCAAATTCATTTTCATTTTTTAGTTCTCCTATTAGCAGACGTAAGAGAAGCCATGGCCTTAGGAAGTCGGGTAGAAAGAAATATCCTCCATCTAATAGTTGTGAGGATATTCTCAAGGAGCTTCAAGAGTTGATGAAGAGCAACAAAATAAGACATTTCTATAATTGCTTGAAATCGATTAGTGATAGCATGCTTAAAATTATGTATTCTAGGCTTCTTGATCAGTCGAATGACCTATCTTTCGTTTTGACAACATATGTTCATAGTAAATTATATAGAAACAAGAGGGATAGCTCTACCGAAGACAAAACGCATATAGTGATTCCTTTCAAGTCTCATTTAGTTGACAAACTTCATTTACCTTCTGTATTTAATGATAAAAGTGTCTGTGCTTTAGTTCCAGAAAAAGCGAAACATCTATATCCTCCCAAAGTGTACCATAAGCTTAATAACCCTATTTGTTTGAAATTCTTCAATTATAATAAGTTTCTTAATAGCCTGACAATTCAGGAAGTTGTTGGCATTTTACAGAGCGATTGCAGCTGTGACTCGATGACCAGTTTTGTTTATGAGCCTTATGGGCATGTTTTTTACCGGTAATTTAGATATAATAAATGATCCAGGTCTCAGAGCTATATTCGCGTATGGCACTAAACACAGATTGTCTAGGTCAATATCATAGAAATCCATTCAAAAAGAGATCAGCGATTCCATAGATAATCATATATCTCGTGTGTCCAGTCGCCTTCACTTAAAAGTTGATGACTTCTCTATTTGGAAAAACAGGGTCATGATGTTAGTAAAGCACCGCATCTTTCGTTGTAAGAAGTTGGGTGGGAAAGATAATGGCAGCAACGTTTGTGTTGATATGGAGTTGCAAGATCTCCATAAAAACTTGATAGTCGTTCCTGTCGATAAAGCATCCAACAACTTTAGTTTCATATGTAAAAAGTTCTATCTCAAAATCCTGATGGACGAGCTTGGTTTTGACATAGATTCTTCCACTGCAGTAGGCAATGCAACTTATAAACCTGAGCTTATTTCTGATAAGGAAGTCCTTACTAAACACGTTAAAGATATGAAATCAAACTTTAATATTAATGTTAGTGACAAGGACCTTAAACTACCAAAACTTTTCTGGATTCCAAAATTGCATAAAAATCCTTATAAGTTTAGATTCATTGCCGGAGCCAGAAATTGTACAACTAAAAAGTTATCGGTGAATATCAACAAAGGTCTGAAAGTGATAAGAGAAAATTTCCATAGATACTGTGAGTCAATCAGGAGTAATACTGGTTATTCTTATTTTTGGAGTGTAGCCTCGACTCAAGATTTTTTGAGGAATATTTCTAACGTGAACGTCCACTCTATGCAAGTTTTTGACTTCTCTACTCTTTATACAAACTTAGATCAAGGTGCTATCAAGAATAATATTTTTTCCATCCTTGATCTCACATTCAATTCCATTAATCGTAGATACTTG
The DNA here is from genome assembly GCA_907163375.1 of Prostheceraeus crozeri. Taxonomy (NCBI): domain Eukaryota; kingdom Metazoa; phylum Platyhelminthes; order Polycladida; family Euryleptidae; genus Prostheceraeus; species Prostheceraeus crozeri. The sequence continues at coordinate 499,806 of CAJQUW010001043.1, forward strand.
TGTGTAGGATATGAGAAGTCGTTTTTCTCCAAAATCAAATATAAGGGGTATTCTTGTTATGACGTGGACTCTTTTAAGAAGGCTATTGATTTTATAGTGTCTGAAGTCTACATTTCTTTTTCCGGTTACGTGTTCAGACAAATTCGAGGAGTACCAATGGGAGGGAATTGCAGTCCTTTACTTGCCGACTTGTTTCTGTTAAATTGCGAATTTGCTTTTATGAAACAATTGGTTAAAAATAAAAAGTTTGGACTAGCTAAATTATTGTCAAACACTTCGAGATATATAGACGATATATGCGTAATAAATTACAAGCATTTCAATACCTTAATTCCGAAAATTTACCCAATGGAGCTTCTTGCAGATAGAAACGGAGTCAATGACAAAGCAGTTGTTTACCTCGATGTGAGACTCCAATCTAGTAGTGACGGTCTTCGAACCTCAATATATCATAAAGTGGAAGATTTTGATTTCCCTGTTGTTCTGTTGACATTTCCAGACAGTGCAATACCTTATAACATGGGAATTAATGTATTTGCCGGCCAGGTTTTACGTTATTGTCGCATCTGCTCACATCTTGAAGATCTAATTAAACGAATTAATATGACACTTTTTGTGATGAGCAGCAGAGGATATTGTAAGTCTAAAATGAAGGCATGTACTGAGAAAATCCTAACCGGTCATAACAATTTTCTAGTCAAGTTTGGATATTTCTCAGCCAGGCAGCTGACATCGCAGTGCGCATTTTAAACAATATAATTAACACTGTTTTCTAAACATTTTTTTTTATTGGTTATACCATTTCAGTATTTCACACATATATTTTAGTTTGTTTTGGATGTATCCGTCTTTTGCGGTTGTTTTGTTTTTGTTTTTACTATTACTATCAGTATTACTTATTATTACACATATCATTACTGTATTGATTTTAGAATGCCAGCCGCATATAAGTTTATGCGGGGCCCCGCCCGCCTGGGCTTGAGCGTTCAGGTAGAGGGGCCGAAACGCAACCAGGCGGGTACCTGCTGACGACTGGCTATTGTTTTATTTGTTTTAACGTTTGTTCTTTTTTTTTTTTTATCGCTAACTACCCTAGTGTGATGAATGGACTGTGTCGGTTACTGGTCTCCATGGGGTTGACATGGTGATTACTAAGTGTCTATTTATATATAAGTTCCTAATCAATCGAGCCTGAAACTTTGACCAAGGAGATCACTTGTTAAGCGGCCTTGTACGATCTCGTACACTTAAGGGTGAAGTCCAGCCCGTATAGCGCTATGTTATGGACCCCCGGGTAGGTCCGCCCGGCACGCAATCAGATCCGTCAAGTCTTTGTGCTTAAAGACCTTCATGCATTCATGCATTTGTCGAGGATCACAAGTCAGAGGACCATTAGGGGTAAGGTCCAGCCCCGCTTTAGAAGCGCTGAGTGAAAAATGGACTAGTGGGAAGGTCCTCCACACCGATCTCGTCAAGTTTGGCTCTAAAATGTAGTCCTAGGATAGTCAAAAGTTTGACGCGCCTTGAACGTTTAATGTCTGCCGGTGGGAACGCACCACCTGTCCTCTTAAGGACAAACCTTAAGTCTTATTAACTATAAGTTTATTAAAATTATGAAACATGTAGACATCGTTATGGGAATGTCCCAGCTTCAATTGCTAACACAGTAAGTCTGCAGATGCTGGTGGTTTATAACCCCGCTACTGGACCTCTGCTGGCAGGCGAAAGCCTCACATTCTTATAGCGGTTTATTAATGACATCGGTAGTTGTGTTAGGTCTAAGTACCAATTAGATAGCAAGGATCTAAAGTCCAACCTCTGAAAGGATTCCTTGCTTAGTATGGGGTCCTGGCATTTGAAATATGGATATAATGCAAGCTAAAGTGTATGACGTTAATGCGAAGGAGTGGATAGCGCCCTCCACATGCGTCAGTAGTGTTGATGTCTGTGGCAGCAAAAGATGCCTATGTTGTAAATCTCTTGACACTAATACTACTTTTAAGAGTTTTAGTACCGGCAGACGGTTCGTTTTAAATTATCCTAGTAGTTTCTCGTGTAAGAGTAGGCATGTAATATATTTGATCACATGTCAATCATGTGGGGTCCAGTATGTTGGACAGACAAAACAGCCATTACATTGTAGACTTAATGGGCATCGGCAGTCTGTTCAAAAGAATCATCTCAATACGTATTTAAGTAATCATTTTAATAGCTCTAATCACAGTTGGGATGATGTAAGTATACAAATTATTGACTTTGTCGATGTTCGTAATAAATCTGATACAGAAATTGCCTTCGAGCTTAACAGTAAGGAAGATTTTCATATAAGAACGCTGAACACCTTGCATCTTTTGGGTTTGAATGACAGAGTGTTAGGCGGAGGTTGCGCCTCTCAGAACACTGCAAATTCATTTTCATTTTTTAGTTCTCCTATTAGCAGACGTAAGAGAAGCCATGGCCTTAGGAAGTCGGGTAGAAAGAAATATCCTCCATCTAATAGTTGTGAGGATATTCTCAAGGAGCTTCAAGAGTTGATGAAGAGCAACAAAATAAGACATTTCTATAATTGCTTGAAATCGATTAGTGATAGCATGCTTAAAATTATGTATTCTAGGCTTCTTGATCAGTCGAATGACCTATCTTTCGTTTTGACAACATATGTTCATAGTAAATTATATAGAAACAAGAGGGATAGCTCTACCGAAGACAAAACGCATATAGTGATTCCTTTCAAGTCTCATTTAGTTGACAAACTTCATTTACCTTCTGTATTTAATGATAAAAGTGTCTGTGCTTTAGTTCCAGAAAAAGCGAAACATCTATATCCTCCCAAAGTGTACCATAAGCTTAATAACCCTATTTGTTTGAAATTCTTCAATTATAATAAGTTTCTTAATAGCCTGACAATTCAGGAAGTTGTTGGCATTTTACAGAGCGATTGCAGCTGTGACTCGATGACCAGTTTTGTTTATGAGCCTTATGGGCATGTTTTTACCGGTAATTTAGATATAATAAATGATCCAGGTCTCAGAGCTATATTCGCGTATGGCACTAAACACAGATTGTCTAGGTCAATATCATGGAAATCCATTCAAAAAGAGATCAGCGATTCCATAGATAATCATATATCTCGTGTGTCCAGTCGCCTTCACTTAAAAGTTGATGACTTCTCTATTTGGAAAAACAGGGTCATGATGTTAGTAAAGCACCGCATCTTTCGTTGTAAGAAGTTGGGTGGGAAAGATAATGGCAGCAACGTTTGTGTTGATATGGAGTTGCAAGATCTCCATAAAAACTTGATAGTCGTTCCTGTCGATAAAGCATCCAACAACTTTAGTTTCATATGTAAAAAGTTCTATCTCAAAATCCTGATGGACGAGCTTGGTTTTGACATAGATTCTTCCACTGCAGTAGGCAATGCAACTTATAAACCTGAGCTTATTTCTGATAAGGAAGTCCTTACTAAACACGTTAAAGATATGAAATCAAACTTTAATATTAATGTTAGTGACAAGGACCTTAAACTACCAAAACTTTTCTGGATTCCAAAATTGCATAAAAATCCTTATAAGTTTAGATTCATTGCCGGAGCCAGAAATTGTACAACTAAAAAGTTATCGGTGAATATCAACAAAGGTCTGAAAGTGATAAGAGAAAATTTCCATAGATACTGTGAGTCAATCAGGAGTAATACTGGTTATTCTTATTTTTGGAGTGTAGCCTCGACTCAAGATTTTTTGAGGAATATTTCTAACGTGAACGTCCACTCTATGCAAGTTTTTGACTTCTCTACTCTTTATACAAACTTAGATCAAGGTGCTATCAAGAATAATATTTTTTCCATCCTTGATCTCACATTCAATTCCATTAATCGTAGATACTTGTGTGTAGGATATGAGAAGTCGTTTTTCTCCAAAATCAAATATAAGGGGTATTCTTGTTATGACGTGGACTCTTTTAAGAAGGCTATTGATTTTATAGTGTCTGAAGTCTACATTTCTTTTTCCGGTTACGTGTTCAGACAAATTCGAGGAGTACCAATGGGAGGGAATTGCAGTCCTTTACTTGCCGACTTGTTTCTGTTAAATTGCGAATTTGCTTTTATGAAACAATTGGTTAAAAATAAAAAGTTTGGACTAGCTAAATTATTGTCAAACACTTCGAGATATATAGACGATATATGCGTAATAAATTACAAGCATTTCAATACCTTAATTCCGAAAATTTACCCAATGGAGCTTCTTGCAGATAGAAACGGAGTCAATGACAAAGCAGTTGTTTACCTCGATGTGAGACTCCAATCTAGTAGTGACGGTCTTCGAACCTCAATATATCATAAAGTGGAAGATTTTGATTTCCCTGTTGTTCTGTTGACATTTCCAGACAGTGCAATACCTTATAACATGGGAATTAATGTATTTGCCGGCCAGGTTTTACGTTATTGTCGCATCTGCTCACATCTTGAAGATCTAATTAAACGAATTAATATGACACTTTTTGTGATGAGCAGCAGAGGATATTGTAAGTCTAAAATGAAGGCATGTACTGAGAAAATCCTAACCGGTCATAACAATTTTCTAGTCAAGTTTGGATATTTCTCAGCCAGGCAGCTGACATCGCAGTGCGCATTTTAAACAATATAATTAACACTGTTTTCTAAACATTTTTTTTTATTGGTTATACCATTTCAGTATTTCACACATATATTTTAGTTTGTTTTGGATGTATCCGTCTTTTGCGGTTGTTTTGTTTTTGTTTTTACTATTACTATCAGTATTACTTATTATTACACATATCATTACTGTATTGATTTTAGAATGCCAGCCGCATATAAGTTTATGCGGGGCCCCGCCCGCCTGGGCTTGAGCGTTCAGGTAGAGGGGCCGAAACGCAACCAGGCGGGTACCTGCTGACGACTGGCTATTGTTTTATTTGTTTTAACGTTTGTTCTTTTTTTTTTTTTATCGCTAACTACCCTAGTGTGATGAATGGACTGTGTCGGTTACTGGTCTCCATGGGGTTGACATGGTGATTACTAAGTGTCTATTTATATATAAGTTCCTAATCAATCGAGCCTGAAACTTTGACCAAGGAGATCACTTGTTAAGCGGCCTTGTACGATCTCGTACACTTAAGGGTGAAGTCCAGCCCGTATAGCGCTATGTTATGGACCCCCGGGTAGGTCCGCCCGGCACGCAATCAGATCCGTCAAGTCTTTGTGCTTAAAGACCTTCATGCATTCATGCATTTGTCGAGGATCACAAGTCAGAGGACCATTAGGGGTAAGGTCCAGCCCCGCTTTAGAAGCGCTGAGTGAAAAATGGACTAGTGGGAAGGTCCTCCACACCGATCTCGTCAAGTTTGGCTCTAAAATGTAGTCCTAGGATAGTCAAAAGTTTGACGCGCCTTGAACGTTTAATGTCTGCCGGTGGGAACGCACCACCTGTCCTCTTAAGGACAAACCTTAAGTCTTATTAACTATAAGTTTATTAAAATTATGAAACATGTAGACATCGTTATGGGAATGTCCCAGCTTCAATTGGTGGGCTATAGCAGATGATCATGTAGCAAAACACACAATCATATTTATAAATAGTGCAGCTCCAAAATTCGAGGCATTTCGTTTAAAGTTATCACACAAGATGTCTGCAAAAAGGGCAAAATTCCGTCCTTCAAGAAAAGAATGAAAATATCAAAATGAATCTACTCCATAAAATTTGCAAAATTTAGCCTTTCATCAGGTCAAATACACATATCTTTTGTGAAAAGTTTGAATACAAGCTAAAACTGAAAGTTATTGAAAAGCAGGTCTAGCGGTTTAGCTTTACGAAGTCCACAGAAAAAAATGCGACAGATGGGTAAAGTCTTCGAAAATGTCTTCAAGTCATTTTCTATCATTTGCATGTGTTATTGGCTGATGGGATGTATGTGAGAATGTAGTTAAAATTGGCCAAAGTATTCTGATTGCCGACTTTAGGAGGCTTGCAATTCCAGACTGTGTTTAGCTTCATAGACGCAGACACATGAAGCGACAAGAAATGACCAGAAGACATTCTACGCTAAACTTTATGGCTCTTTACACATGGTCAGACTAGACTCATGGTACTAGTCCGGCAGCCAGAACGAGTTTCTGCAGGGAACGACGCCGAAAGTGAGACTTTCACAGAATGATGTACAATCTATGCCTACTACGAATTGGCACGTCTGCCGAGTTCTAGTGAGTTCCTCTTCTTGTCAGACAAGATCAAAGAAAAACACATGTTAATCCAATGGGAAGCAGATTGCAGTTTTTGGCTAAAATGAAGTTTTCTATGTTTTTTCTGATTAAACGAAAAGTATTAAGCCCAGAGTTATAATTTTTGACATGTATTGTCTTCAGGTCATTTCCTATTATATGCATGCGCTTTTATCATGCATCTAATCGGGAATGTATGTGAGAATGTGGCTGAAAGTGGATAAAGTAGCTCAAAATGTTTGTGTTTGCCGACATTAAGAGGCTCGCCAAATCGAAATGCGGTTAGCTATATAGACAGGGGTACATGAAAATGAAAGGAAATGACCTGAAGACATTCCATGCCATGCCAAAAATTATGACTCTGGGATTACTACTTTTCGCTTAATCAGATAAAACATACAAAATTTCATTTTTAGTAAAAAACTGCAATCTGCGTCCCATTGGATTTACATGTGTTTTTCTTTGATCCTGTCTGACAAGAAGAGGAACTCACTAGAACTCGGCAGACGTGCCAATTCGTAGTAGGCATAGATTGTACATCATTCTGTGAAAGTCTCACTTTCGGCGTCGTTCCCTGCAGAAACTCGTTCTGGCTGCCGGACTATACTTTGCACATAATCGGAGAAAACACAGACTAATGCCATTTTCGCAAAAACTTCAGTCTGCTTCCCATTGGATTTACATGTACTTACTTTGAACCTGTCTAACACGGAGAGGAACTGGGTAGAAATCACCAGACGCGTCAATTCGTAGTAGCCTGGATAGTATGTACATTATTCTGTGAAAGCTTTCCTTTTCGGCCTCATTCCCTGCAGAAACTTCGGTACGTCGGAAACAGGTCTTCTGCTTTGTGCAACAGAATGCTGTGCACGTGAGTGTGTGACGTGTGATAGTGGTAGCCAAAAATTTAAATCCTGAAAATCCTGAGTAGCTTATCAAGACATTTGCATCAAATGCGGAAGCTGACTGGAGTTATTTAACTTAACAAAACTTGAGATGCGAGTATTATCTGAGCATAAAGTGAGCTTTCCATTTATGTTTCAAAGTCATTTGAAATGTCTCGTGAAATAGGGGTCGATTTACGCTATCGCCTATAATATTAAAACTGGAAATCGTATTCACACGAAATTTGGTTTGCAGCGAGAATAAAGTCCAATATCTTTATTAATTGATGTATTATCTTTTGTAGCGATCGGGTGAGTTTGAGGGCTCCTAAGATAGGCTTCAGTATTTTTGGTGAATATTTCAATAACACTGTAAACTGTAAACCGGAAATATCTGTTACAATTAACAGCTAAAATTAATTTCACGGTTTTTTACAGTCTGAACTGTATTTATCCCTAAAACAGACGTTTGTTTTATCTGAAATGAACGGAATTCAACAGTTACGTCATCACTGATCACGTTGCTGCGTCATCATTTTAACAGATATTTATGGAAATTTTCTGTGAAGCTTTTCTATGAAAGTTAACGGTTATTTTAGCTGTTTTTAACGGTGTGCAGTTTACAGTGAACATCTGGATAGTCTCTTCAAATGACAAACTTGCTATTTGTTTGATTTGAAATATTAAAAGAAGCAAAATGCGCTTAAGTAATCTATTTCATATATTAGAATTCTATTATTAGAGTTGCTATTGAAAATTCATCGACCCATTGGGTACCCATCGGGTGAAGGACCCAAGTTCTCGTCTCGGGCCCATCTGAGCCTCACGTGGGAGCCCCATTCCACTGACCATCTCTGAATTAAAATGATGCATTCCTACGGTGTGTGGGAATTCTCACAGACCTCATATAAATCTTTTGTGATGTGGAGCAGCTGTGGGAATGGAAATTCGCGACCAAGCCGACTCTCTTTAATTCCCGTCTTGATGTTGTGGCCTTTGTGACTCCTTGGTATGGTTCGAAAGGACATTAGATTGCCTTGGGAGTCTTCCATTAACGATCGTTCTCGCCGGTTGCAAAATGAAAATCTGTTGCAATTGCGTTGGTTTGGTTATAGACTGTATATTCTCTGACGATCTTTTCCCTCAATAGGAATTCTCTTGAAATTGCTAAAAATTAATGTAAACGTAAATGAAATATTTCAAACACGTGATCTATGCATTGAGAAGAAATGAAATCACTGCAATTTATTTACTGATACATTGCTTAATCTATCATTATCAATTGTAAAGACTACTGAATAAAGAATAATAAACCAAGGTGAAATACACGGTCTGAGAATAAACACCACAAAAACAAAGTACATGTTTAACAACTTATGTAGACGGTTGAAAATAAAAATGAATGGGAACGAGATCGAGGAAATCGAGGACTACATATATCTCGGACAGCGATTCAGTCTCAATGAAAAGAACCAAGAGAAGGAAGTATCGAGGAGGATAGGTGTAGCGTGGGACTCTTTCAACAAACATCGAGACATTTTCACCAGCAGTCTGCCTATCTCTCTAAAGCGGAAGGTACTCGAGTCATGTGTAAAACCACCATTAATCTGCGGCGCCGAAACTTGGACAATGGCAAAGACACGGAATAGAAGATCAGAGCTACACAAATGAAGATGGAGAGAAGAATTTTGAAGATAGCATTCATAGACAGGAAGACGACCGAATGGGTGCGAAGAATGACAAAGGCCAGGGACGCACTACAAATGGTGAAGACAAGAAAGGGCAGTGAGCAGGACACATTGCCCGAATGGAAGACAGTAGATGGACCCAAAGATTAACAACATGGAGACCATGGGAAGGAAAACGAAGAAGAGGACGACCACCAAGAAAGTGGCATGAAGAAATTGCGCTGTTCTGAAACACAATTAACTGGCCACAATTAGCCGGAGACAGAGGGTGCAGGTGGAAGCGTCATACTGAGGCCTTAGCCTTGCAGTGGGTATATATAGGCTGATGATGATGATGAATATGATTAATTCGCTTATCAGCTCCGTTAATGCTACTTTGAAATAATACAAATACAATACAATACAATGAAACTGTGAAAATTTTGTAATTTTGCAACATTTTTATTAACTTCCAACCACAAATCACTAATTATAATGCTTTTGAATAATAAACGAGATCAACAATAGTACCGATTTTGAACAATAGGACCGAGATCGTCATTGGGTTAATAATTACATTAATACATAATGTAGCATTATGTACATAATACCGGTACATAATTACATTTTCAAATAATATTTCTATTTAATAAAAATGTTCTGTTTCTTTTTAGGAAAACAACATCACAATTCAAAATCATGAAATTATCGTTGAAACATGATTCTCTGACGAATTCATTAAATTTTTCAACATTTTCATTGAAATATCAATGCTAGATTGATTCATATTGATCGAATAGTTCTAAATGTTTTTAAAAAGTGACCGCTCCCTTCAAATGCATGTGCCACTCAACAATATTTTACCCTTCACTAACAATCAAAAAATATGTCTTGTATTTTGCGATGTCTTATTCTTATTTGTTGCCATTCTTGCGGCTAGAAAAATCATTCTCCAAAATTGTTTCGTACTTCACCACTTAAAATACAGTCCGTTTCATAAAAAGTGGATCATCCTAAAATTTGACTAAATACTCGTAAAACATAAGTATGATACAGTAACGGTTCTTAAGAAGCTAATATTTTGTGGCCCTACCCTTATTGTCAATGACATTACCAATTCATCTAGGCATTGATTCGATGATATCGTTGATTTTTGACTGATCTAACTTTCTCCCCTCTGTTTTTAACAGTGACGTAAGTTGTGATACGCCATCTGTAGGTAGCAGTGAACGACGAACGTTACGTTTTAGAATACTCCATACATTTTCTATGGGATTCAGATCAGGAGAACGAGCTGACCAAGATAATGTCCTAAGCCCTAACTGAGACTTGCATAAGTTGACTCTACTACTCCTGTGACACGTAGCATTATCATCCATAAATAACCAAGTCGATGGATCACCAAGTTGATCTGTCATTTGGCCAATGTTCATTCTTAAAACATTCACACAGCGTTCAGAATTCATGGTTCCTTGCTGTATGTGAAGTTCAGAGCGGCCATTGGTCCAAATACCAGCCCAAATCAGTAGAGTCGCACCACCTTGTACCCGAGGACGATGTAAATGTCTAGTGTAAAAGTCTAGTGCAACCATCTCAGTTAACGAGAGAATTGGATCAACTTTAACAAATCTCAAAATTAGGCGGTCTCTACTTTTTGGATGTTTTGCGTGGACGGCCAGAGCCCTCTTTTGTGAATTGCCTTTTGTGAATGCGATCTCGTTATTGTTCATTTGTGCTTTGTATTGTTTTCAACCGGTAAGAGATAGATTTCTAGCTGAAAGCAATCAGGAGTGCTGCCAACACCACCGCAACGAAGTCAGGAAGCTATGGAACATGAAGTCCAGTTAATCACATGTAGCAGTTACATTATTGTTGATGAATAATGGTGCTATACTGGCTCTGATTGACCGATTTTCTTTATTTTTGTTTTGCTTGATAGCTTTTGACTTGTAGAACAACATATTACATAACAAAGGAAACAAATGTAATTTTATAAGAGTGAGGTATGATTTTGTGTAACATTGATAAATGAAAATCAAATTATCTACTACTTTTTTATCTATAACAGGAAAACAACTCAATATTCATGCTTGAAATTTCCAACAATGATATTAGTAAGCGTAACTGACATATCTTCCAAATTTCAGAAAAATTCGTTAAAGTTTGGCGGAGTTAGACAAAGTTGAAGTTAAGGCGATGTTTAAGGGTGATCCATTTTTTATGAAACAATCTGAATGCGCAATGAATGAAAAGTACTTAGTGAACTGACATCTCGAAAATAACTTTGAACCAAGTTGACAATAAACAATAGAACATTCATAACATTCTGTGTTTTGCCAAAATAGGCGGAAATGGAAATTTTATTTATAAATGTTGCAAGTTCATTTTCCTCTAATTGAGGTCAATAAAGGAATTTGACGTGTACTCCACGACTTAGTGGAATCCTGGATTTATATCTCATCGATCGAAGTGAAATAATAATAATAATAATAATAATGCTATATTTCAAATACTACATAGCGGTATTTGACAAAAAACAAACTCGCAACAATTCAAGAAAATGGTGAAAATCTTACAAATGACTGACTGTACAATCTTGATTTACGACGTAAAGGAAGTAAAGCTCTAGAATGTCTGGTGTTACAGGTTTCAGAGCGAATTTCAAAGAATTCGCTGAGAGGGTGTACTTCAATATTCTTGGAAACTTTCGTTATCAGTTTGATGCACGATTCGTCCAGTCTATTCCTCAGAGGAAGAACATTTTTGATATTGGCCCATCTGGCGGCAAGGCGATCAATTCGTTCGATCTTAGAGAGAGAAAATAGCATTCGCAGTCTTTAGGAAACTCACTCACAGCTTTTTCTTTTGCTACAATGAATCTATACAGAAATCCAAATGGTCTGCTCATTTTGTAAGTGAGATTTCATTATCAAAATTGAATGCACTTCCGCTGACGAAGTATCTGCCTGTTTGAATACGAATTAAACTCAATGGAAATTATCCCGGACAGTGCTACTGCTGGCATACACGATCATCAATAATTCTCTGCATCAGATGTCTGTGAATTTCCTGCAAAATTCATTTTGAATTGAGTAATAAAATAGGAAAAGCTAAATACTTACGTCTTTACAATAATAGTCCACAATGAAAATTGCGAAAATATTAGTAATTCGATGAAATTCTCCAATGCTTTGCGAACATGTCCTATCACTGTATTTCTGTCTTAAACGCACAATGAATAGATGTTGAAGAACTCAAAATTCTTCCCATAAATAATGAAATAAAAAATCTCTGTCGACACATGGACAGATCAATAAGTTTCGATTGACTGAATACAGCCATGTGTTGCATCTTTGCTATGGTGAAGTGCTATCTTTATATGCTTTGTATTCGCCTTTTATTTCAAAGTGTATGGATAATCTATACACGTGGATAGGCATCTTCCTCCTCTCGTTCATCCATAACACATAGAATGAATGTGGCGCAAGGATTATTTTTATGTGCTGTAAGAATAGTAGTCCATAGTCGAAGGATGATCAAATAAATTTCAGTTTTTGTTCACTTTCCTGACCAGCAGAGAAAGTGAGAGACACATTTTGGCCTATTGATCCCAATTTTTTACAGACATTTGCCCAAGTGAGCAGACCGTTTGAACACAAAGTCATCGGGCATCTGTTATGTACTACTTTATCACAGACAATGAACATATCGCATTATATTTGATGCAGTCAACCACGATGTGTGCAGTACATCATACCCTTAGTTGCGCACATGTAGATAATGTAAAATTGAAATTGATATCAAAACTGATGGCTGGATGTCATTTTCCAAAGAGTTCAAGACAGAACAAAAGTATCAGGACTCTCTCGGTAAAACGTTTATTGGTCGATCACTTTGAGTTAAGATTAAAAAGAAAGACAACGCCTTCTATCGGTCGATGTAAGTGCATGTTTCATGTTTTTGTAAATGAATTTCTTGAACATGATTTGAAAAATGTTCTCCTTTTGTAGATTAAGATACTTTTCTCACTTATCATTTATCAATTAAAATGGAGAATCTTTGAATAAACAAAATAATTTCGAGCTATCTTGAATTTCTTGAATATGAAGACTTTGAATATCGACCTTACATCCAACCACCACATAGAAACGCTTCTGCTATAACTTGACTTATGTGATCGAATTGCTATTTCCTTCATGTGAGTACATTCCTTCATCTAAGTACAGTCTGATCAGTCCCATGTAGGATTTACCACGAGTGGTGAGCATTATGTATACGCGCACGTCATTGTAGCAGCTGTGAAATACAGAAAGCAAACTTATTAAATAATTTCCATCGTGAAACAACAATTTCATGTTGTATTTCTCTACGAACTTTTCAGAATAACATCGTCATGATTAATAATGATGCATCGTCACAAAATGAAAGATTAAGTCACCTTTCTCACAGTCATATGAATCTGTCTGATACAGGAAAATGAGCAAAATTGAGCATATAAGTCTCAGAGAGAACTTGTGTGCACCCTAACGAACACAACGAATATTAATAGGATGACGATAATCGTTGCGAACACATCATAATGAAATTGATTTTCAAAAGTCTATCACGACTAAGAGGGACTGAGTACGAATACCATCGCATTCGTGACGCCGTCCCGCTAGTGAAATCTGCAAGTTTCTATTGCAAGTTTCTATTGTTTCTATTGATCAGAAGAGCTCAAACTATTTTTAGGAAGCTGAAACCATGGTGGTAGCAGGGTATTCCGTAATTGCCTTCCACTAATCTTTGTCAACTGAGTATGCCGGTAGAGAAGCTCACTTTAGATGTCTCAATTTTACGCTACAATGAATATTGCCTTCAATTCCTAAGTTTCTGGTATTAACAGGATAAGACCTCTGGGAGCCTGACTCTTATTCAATATTACGTTTCCATACGTGCTGACATTGATTCTGCCTCCATCTCAAAGAAGACGATGTCAAAACATCAGCCGAGATTGAGAAACATAGTGGATATAAGAGTTAATCTGAACTCAATAAATCCGTAGAATCGTCAGGACATCACTCTTGATGTCTTCAATGTCCTGAGCTATGATGTTCCACCCGTGGAGTGCATCAAAACAAGGCGACAAGGGAAGTCGTTTCATTAGCCAAACATCACCTGTCTGAATTTTATTACACAAAATTGAAATTTTATTGGCAATCTTCAAAGTAGATGGATCAGGTTAAGTGAGGAGAGAGTAACACCACCTTGGGATTTTGTGTCGTAGTCATAAATCTACCACATATGTCAGCCTTTCAAAACACCTTTCAAAAAATGATCGGTGGGGGAGGAGAGATAGATACCTACCTACAGTTGGAAGCGCAACGACTCTTCAAAATAGGAAAAGTTGCTGTTCATGCATGAAAAAATCCGACAATAACGGTAGTACCAGTCTAATGTAGAGCAGCAAATAATCGGAAAATCACCAGTAATTGAATTTTTGATGGTTTTCAATGGAAAAAAGATGGGAGTGAGACGGAAACTTCCTACACACCAACAAGCCTCATCTCTTGTATCATCTTGTACATGACATCTTGTATTGTAAAGACAATGTGTAAATCAACAGCACTGAAACAATTATGATATAATTTCATATTAAATTTTATATTAATTTTTTGAAATTTTATATATTATATAAAATTTCATGAAGGAATTTATAAAATGGTTCACAGCAACTTCGTTGAAGTATTGAATGCTAATAATGTTCATACTAATAATGCTCTTATGTTTTTTTTGTTTTTTAGCCCTATTTTTACCGGGGGGGGGGGGGTAAGAGATATATCCCCCAAGAGATATTTCGATGTTGCTCCAAAACTATTACAGCTCTAATTGTTTGTGACTTTCACTTATTTCTGATACACATCCGAAATTTGGCCCGTCGAAACATCAAAAATTTAACCTTTCGATCGAAAATCGAGAATTTTTATCACTATTCTTAGGAATTAAGCATTTGAATCAATTCTAACCAGAGTTGGAAACCGGTCGAGATTTTCGGGTCGGACCGGCGGTCGGCGATCGGTGTCCAACTCTAACTACGCCATGTGTTGTATCACCCATCTGTTTGTCAGAGCTGATGACCGTGAAATGTCCTTCACCCTCTAGTGGTTCATAGGCAGTGCTAGGCATCGTTACTTTTAAAAGAAGTTCCGTTGCAGTTACTCCGTTACCTATGACAAGTAGTTCCATTGCCCGTTGCAGTGCTAAAAAAGTAACGGAAGTTACTCTGTCCGTTACTCCGTTACATTTCTTTATCATCAGTAATAAATAATATATCATTAATATAATTTAAAGCACTGTAAATGGTATTTAGTATTGTTAAAAGCCATATTTTGTTTTTCAGGAAAGTACTATAGTTTGTCGATATCTGTATTTAAAATCTCAGTACTTACATCAGTGTAAGTACTGGTCATAAAAGTACTTACATTCAGTTAAGGCAAACAACTAGAACACTTTGCAAAAACACAGAAGTCATTTTTCATTTGAGTGATTTAGTTCCTTGTATTCATTCACTGTAATTTTAACAGTGCAATTTTGGAATGAGAACCTTGCTCCACTTTGACACTCAATGGATCTCACTTCGTTATTTGACTGATTACAGTATATAGCACTGCTCATTTGCTTCTCAAATAAGCTCCCATCGATGTATGCAGAATCTGCAGCATCAGATATGCGGCCAGTCTTCTTCCTGGCGACCTCGCTTGGAATCCCGGCTTGCACCAGCCTATTCTTCGCGGTCCTTCTCATTTAGGTCACTTCATTTAGATGGCTTTGAATTTCAGTGTCAGTAGTTGATGCAAATCTACTGGAAGTGGGAATTTGATTTTCAGTAATACGTGAAGCCATTATCGTGTAAACCTTTCAGGAGATGAGCTTGGATAAAATGACCAGATTATTCCAGTTAGATTATGCATGATTCAAATTTCAAACATCATTGAGAATATCATGGAATATACCAGGTAATCCATGGACTTCTAAATCATAGTGCTATTGTAGTCTGTGGATGAACCATAGAATTCGATCTTTCATGCCTTTGCTATCCATGGACTCCTACAACGAATGCATAGATAGATAAGACTGAATCCATAGAATTCCAAGGTTTCAAATCTAAAAATGAAAATAAATCTATGGAAACCTAGATATTCTAGATCTCCAAGAATACAGAATCCCAAATCTATGGTTGAATATATCAATTATGTTTGTCAATGTTGATATCATTACATACAGTGCTATAAATATGTTATAAATGCCTCGATATCGGATCCAAATGGCCAAATATCCTCGTGGCTTCGCCACTCGGACATTCTGACCATTTAAATCCTCTATCGAGGCATTTATCATATACGTAATCAGAAATATCACGTTTTTCAGAGCTGAAAACAGAGATTTGGTTGCATTTTCATTTTGTGTGGGAGTGAAAAGATATCTCTTCTATGTAAACTGCCGGGAGGAAAAATCAACTTTTCAGTCCCAGGCATAGAAATTAATAATACCATAGAAAGTCCTAGAATGGAAATTGCATGAAAATTATGGCATACTCCGGCAGTGGTGGACCCAAAGGGGGGGATGCCGGGATGCATCCCCCCACCAGCTCAAACTTGATTGTGGATTGTAAATGTAAGCAATACATTTTGGCAATTAGTTCATTAAAAGTACAAGTAATGATCGTAGTCTGGAACATATTTGGCCCCGTTTCTCTTGTGATTATATAATAAACATCTGGATTTCTTATCAGCATGGAGACATGAATTAAGGAAAGGCGAGAACCTCTAACCAAGGAATAAAGAGGTCTCTGCAGAAGTTTGCTTACATTAAACTGTAGCATCTCTGAGCACAAGGCGCAGGTGACCTGCTGTTTAATGCCGATTTTAGAAGTTCCACTTGAATTATGTAATTTGCAGATGTTATTCCTATCAACTCCGGCAAGATTTCGTTAAGGTTGAATAAGTGATTCTGGACCTGACGACCAACCGAATTACGCGAGCGGCGAGTGGCGAGTGGCGAGTGAGCCATCCACTTGTTCCTGAATTTCCAATGAGAACGCATGATTTGCACATTCTCGCATTATTCGTTCTTGATAGCTTTATAAACGATGTCAACTGAGAGGAGAGCCAAGTTGAATTACTGCTGCTACTTTTCGTGCAAACTTTCATCCCTGTCTGTCCTTCATCATTGGTTATTTTGATTTAAAGAAGTAAGCATTCAAATTTTGAAGATGAAAATGATGCATTCACATTCAAGGTCGGTGGTACAATACAGTATGGGGTAACCCCCTCAGCGGCACCAGAATCCCTGTCGCTGCGTCGTTTCTGACAGCAGATTCGACTAAAACTCCGACGCGAGGGACCTCGGCCCCGGGTAACTGCTTGGGTGTTCCTCTTTGGTGGCAAAGCGGAAGAGCTCCGCTATCGAAGCTTCGCCGGAGAAAGAATAACTCAAGGGCTTAGCGTACCACCGACTTGGCCATGAGAAGTAGGATGACCCCAGTGACGGCTGGCCACCACTTACTGTATGTTTTAATAGGAAGTTTAGAACTCCTCCCCTACTTCGTCCGGATGACCTGTCTAGGTGTAGTGTCGAGAGCAACAACTTTGACAGTCTGAGAAGCCAGCAGGTACCCTGATCGGATGCCATCTGAGAAGGACCGACCTGAGAGTGGAGACGGAAGTTTAAAGTTGCGATCGATTCGCCAGCAGCTCCGGTCATGAGTCAGTAGCGCGTCTCATCTCGGAAGTAGTTAAGTTAGGGGTAAAATTTGAACTTGTATTTCCAGTTACTTTTGAGAAGTCGCTGAGGTTACACAGCCAATTTTTTCAACTATTTTGTTCAGCGTTGATTTTCCACAAGAATACACAAAAAATGACGAGTAATTTGCTCTTCACATCAGATTTATAAAATTCCTAAGAAAAATCAGAAAAAATTAAATTACATAGTATGTACATACATGTAAGCTATAGCTGCTTTAATAAGCCACAAGTAATCGTCATATGAAAACATTATTGCGTTATCACTAACTTATATTGCATAAAGGAATGGATTTATAAAGACTACACAATTACAAATTTAGCCTTAGGCCCCATGAATATTACAGTCAAATTTCTTGCCTTAATGAGATTTCTCAATGATTCTAGGAAAATAGGCTGAAATCATTGCTGATAACAAAAGACTATCAATGCTATAACAAATTGTTGTCAACTAATAAGCTTATTTGAAAAGAAGATACAACTTATGACTGTTGAATTGTAAAACATAATGCCGTGCATGAATTTGAATCTACGGATTTATTCAACTAGAGCATTGAGGCACCTGTTTGACTGCTTGAGTACAACACCAATCATCCCCCTAGTCGATGATCTCATTGACAAATAAAAAAAACAAGTGAAGCAACACAAGTCACATGGATCATAAACTTAATCCGTTTATTACATCATGAATATTTTTATTCGGTAATCACTCTGCATAGTTAATTTGCACATGTTTGTACCCCGCATGAACAAAAGACGCTCCGCTCCATGCATTTATCACAGATACACTCTCTTTTTTCGGAGAAACATCTTTTCCTGCGGAAAAAAGTCTCGACAGCGGTGCTCAACGGCATACTCCTGTTATATTTCGCAAAAAATTGCTGAAGTATCACTTTATACAGAAGGGCATTTTCAGAAAACCCTTCTTCCTGTCTCCAAATACCCGAAGGCAATGAATTAATAACTGAACTGGTTGATTCTCTAACTTCAGTTGTCTGAGTGCAGTGAGTCAAAGTCATTTCATAAAAGAAATCATCATCGGAACTTCAACTTCGATGAGGATCTGGTCATCACTTTCCGAGTTCTTTGTAGCCTGCTTCACCATCGGCTTCAATGCTTTTCTGACCATGGCGATCTTCGAGGGGTCGTGTTGTTCCAGCCACTTCAGACGGAGATTAATTTGGGTGAAGGACGGCTGCCAGCAAACAATTCTCATCTTAAAACTGAGGTCGGAACCTCGCTCAATCCTATCAATCACGACCTCAAGCAATTAATTGCAAAACCGAAGGTTATGGGTCCTCAGTGCTTTTAACTTCTGCAAAATGATCACATTTGTAGGCAGAAGACAAACCAGACAGGCTTGATTGCTCCACTCACTCAGAGTGACCCGGCACGTCACGTCATTCACAATTGATTTGCAATGCAGCCATCGTTATAGACAAGCATATCCCTTGTCGATCGATATATGAACAATTGACGAGACACACTGTTCACTCAATAGAGGAAGAATTCATTAGTTCTTCAGTGGACTATTTTGCTAAGTAACGGAGCTCATTTAGGGTAACGGAAGTTACCCAGTCCATGCCCAGTCCGTTACTACGTTACAGCTGAAAGTAGTTCCGTTACGTAGCGGAATAACGGACTGCAACGGACTGTGTCATGGGTTGCCTTATTACGTACAGTAGTCACGTATTCGTTCATCGCTGAATGAGAGAATGGTATTTTCTTGCAAAATCCGTTGACACCCAAAATAATAATCATAGATAAAATACACGTCTAAAAATGTAAGATAAAATATCAAATGTCGCTTTACAATTAATTTTACAAGAGGATTTTGGAGGAGTTTCCCAGAGCAAAGGAGAGCATACTTCCCTGCTGATTTTATTTTTTAGGAATTTGTAATCCATGACCTCAATCAGACACGTGCCTTATAAAGATATCTGGCCTGAGCCAGGTGAAGCCAATCAGCAATAGAATGAATATCGATGTCTTCATTCATAGTCTCAGTTTGAACCTTAGTTAAGAAGTGCATGGTGAGATATTGTCATCTGTTACCATATTTGTGGATTGCTTGCATTTTCAACGCATCGACGATTAAACAGATTCTCTAAATCTATATAATCGAATAAATAGACATTCTGGAAACAATTGTTTGTCTTTGTTTACCTTGTAATAATATTGACATTCTTCTGAAACGTACATAATTGAGAGTACCTCAGTCAGGTTCTGACATTTACTTGTGGAGTGCACAAATCGCACTGTTTTATATTGATGTTTATGCAAGAAAACTGACTGAAAATGTAAGTCAGACATCGTCACACTACATTGTTTCATTATTTTCATATATTGATGATTTCTGTACATACGAGCTGGAATAATATAATCATGCTTATCCGACGTGGCGAAACCTCAATCGTTTACTTATCTTTTTGTCTAGAAGATGACTCCTATAGTAAAACTAAGTGAGCATCGTGATCGGAGCATGAAAAGCAGTCTTCATGAACTCATTAAATGTGCTCTAGATTTTGAAACAATTTGAAATGAAGCGCAATGATGCAAAGATCAGCTTGTCAGTGCTGAAAATATGTATTTATGAGCGGAACAAAAGTGGAATTCATTGTTGTTCAGATACTTCAAACAATTCATCTGAATGCTCTTAATTCCGTGGAATCATGTCGGCAATTGGATGATTTCAAAAGTCATTTTGTTTTATTCTATTCGATCCATTATCGCTATATAATTAGCAGACTGAATGCTGCAAGGCTATCATGGAAATACTTTAATTCTTTGTGGGTGAAGGAGCGTCTGCAATTTCTAACTTCTTATATGATTTCTTTGATTGAGTCGGTCGACATGTACCAAGAGTATCGATACATTTTAAGAGTATCCTTTCCTAGAACAAATTCAATCCCACGACCTTTTGGAAAATATGCAACATTCAATTATCGTAGTATACAGACCTATTTCGGTAGATGTACAGTATGTTCTATGTACTCAAAAGTCCTCTCATCAAACAAATTTGTCTAGTTATAATTTTTTATTTGAGTTGGGCAAATGCAATGCAAAGTATAATTCTATTAGAGATAACTTCATATTGGTTTGTCCACTATCCATTTCGTTATGCACACATCACTTTAAACCTAGCTCTCCAATTATGCAAACTCCATAAACTGTTAAGAGAATGACCCTGGCATTATACAAGTGATCCCTATTCATTATACTGGTCATGGTTATGATTAGAGAGCGGCTCACCATTGAATTTATTAGAAAATGAATTCTGCATGATCATCCACTTCTTAAACGTGTTCCACAAATTTCACTGCGCAATAGCTTTGTTGAGGCAAGATTAGAAAGATACAATTACACATCGAGGGTAATTAATTAATGTTACTTTGTAAAAAATAAAGAAGCAAATTAAAATATCAATTAATAAAAGGAGCGGAGGAATTCCATCGTTTAATGACTAGCTTTTTCAAACTTTCCATAACATCCACATAGATAATGAACCATTTTTGACTAATCCACTGATACTCAGAATTCAAATTTAATATCTCGATGATAAAAACGTCGCATAAATCAGCTGGTTCGAGACTTTATTCGACCGGTTTCGGATAATAGTCGGTCAACTGCTCTTAACCTTCATCAGGAATAGAAGGACATATATCACACAAATTTACACAAATTTCAAATGCTACAAGTTATTATGAGCAGTGGCCTGAAAGATATCATACATGAAATAGAATAACGTAGAGTCTCAACTAGATGGTATATGAGTCACACAAATCATTCATATGGGGAACTTTGGGTCAAAAATAGGAGATCTTTGTGGTGAATACTGCATATTTAGACCATGAGAATAATCGGTCATCAGTTGACTTACAAATTCCATTTCTTTTATTTTTCTTTGTTGTTCAGTTCCATCGCTTTGTTCTAATATGGAAACATATGTTGTTTTCTTGATGACCATGTTCCATACAATGAAGCGGTACAACTTTCCTGTCATCGTTGTGCCGTATGTCGAAGCGCTGTCTATGCTAATGTAATGCGTAAAAACAGTGATAGAAAAGAAATGTGGTCGACTAGCCAGAATCTTCTACATGGACCTACTATTTTGCAAGTCAGTGGCCTTCATGTATATGTCTAATAGTCTTTCCTATCCGTTGCCAATTTGGCTTTAATATTAAAGGAGATTCACTTCACAAGTTGCCGATTGAGAGCAACCTGAGAATAAACACAGTATTTCACTATTCTTCTTTCCCTCCAACATTTCAAGTTTTACATTAGTCAAATGGCAGATTTTCAGTTAATGTTAAATTGTCAATAAGTTGTAATATGTCAGAATTTTCGTAACATTTACATTCTACTATAGGGAGTTCAACGGACATTTTTTGGAATGCAACTGACTTCAATCAGCATGCTGCTATTCCCGGAGCATCTGCTAAAACGGTCAATATTTCTCTGCATTGCCTTGGAGCTGGCTTGCTGGATTCCGACAATGTATCTGGTAAGATAAGGAGCCCAAACTTTTGTGCAGGAAAAGACGACCATGTTGTCAATCGATTTCGATTGAGCATGAGGCAAGCTTAATGGACTTCAAGGTCATCTTTAAAACAGCTCACACTCGCATCGCTGAAACACTGAGCATCAAATCAACCAGTGCCCACCTAATTAATGAGAACTGTTCATCAATTCCGCTGCACATGTTCTAATTTTAGCTTTTTTTCCAACTGTTTTAAGTGAGTTGAGTTGTGACCATGCAGTTTGTATATAACCCTTTGTTTCCTCTGATTGTATTGTCCTGAAGATGAGTTTTTAATAAACTCGAAATCGATTGCCAACATGGTCGTCTTTTCCTGCACAAAAATGTATCTGGTGTTCAAATATTATCTTGGCGACTTGGCGTAGACAATATTTGAATTCACTATTCCCTAAATGCGGTAACGGCCAAAAAATCTCTGCACTGCGTCCCCTTCTGCACATTGAGAATTGTATTGATGATCTTACTATTGTAGTTCCTTTTTATCACACAACAGGCAATCTACAAATTTTAAATTGAACTCGAAAATGTGGTAATAAAGGACAAAAAATTTTCCAGCGAGGTGCTATCTTACCTGGCGTCGTTCGGACTCACAAGAGCTTGGGTGTTATGTGGTCACATGGTTTGAAGCTCTTTCAAGTAACTATCTCCGTCCATTGAACGCATTCTCTCCGCATTTTGAAGCATTTCATGTCAAAAGAGGTGCATTTTCTGTTCATAAAATTGTCTTTTCAGATTTTTTCTTAGAATACTGCTTTGCTTGCCGACACACCCGTATATTTGAATAATCGCTTGAAAAGTTACATTTTACAAAGTATTTGCGTTGCTAACATATGTTGCTCATGTATGGGGGTCTTTGGATGAAAGGAGACTTTTTGTAAAAAGCTTACTCCAAAACAGTTGCTTCCATAACAATTTTACAGAAAAAAGTCAGCAAAGCGGGTCGACGCTTAATTTTTCTGACTTCAAAGACTGAGGGCAAGTCCGAATCACTTATGGTATACGTATGACATCACTTTCTTGGTTTGATCGGTGTCTTGTAATATTCTTAAGCTTCTTGAAATGATTGTACACACTTTACTTTGTACATGATTGCTGGCATTCTTTTCTTTTAAAAAAACTAAACTCAAATTATGAATTGCTGCAATTATAGCAACAAGACGACCGAGCTGGTAAAAGCTGATGCCGCCACTGGAACAAGCATGTGACAAAATTGTGCTGCACAGCAATGTTAGGAATGATTGAATCAAAGAAACATCAAAATCAGAGGAGGTCCCCGGGTTTTTAGAGCTCACTATCGCCCAAGTAAAACATTTTTGTTTTCTGCAGAAGAAATGATCAAAACTGCGAGGGGCGCAATCGATGCAATTGAATATTTTAGTCTTGTTTACTTAAATCATCATAATATTTCAAAACACCATCTCAAGGAAATTACTGGAGAAAGACTGATAATTCATAATTAGAGAACTTTAACATTCTCTGAAGTTCACACTGTGCGCATGTTGTCAACGCAAGGTACCTTTCGCCGTGGTTTACTCCACTCGCCGTGTCCCGATGCCCTATCCGAAGGATCTCCTTGGAGTTCTCTCATTACACAGTATAATGTACAAGTACACTTGTGGCTGCGGAAGCAGTGACATTGGGAGAATTTCGAGGCGACTTGAAGAAAGGATATCGCAGCATGTACCCCGTTGGTTAAGCAATGTCAGCGAGCGCCCGCCCCGATCTAGCCGTATCCCTAATCGTCATCTCCAATCATGCCCGACTGAACCCTTTGTAGCCACTCGGTGTTTCTAATTGTGTACAGATCTGACAGCTTTTCTAGATTGAAAGCCCTGGAGGCTATTAGCATTAAAACTCTGTGTAACGAGAAAGAGCATGCCATGACGTTGCAGCTGCCCTGGTTTTGGCTGCACTTAATGGCTGTCACTTTGTAACCTCATAGATTCGTTCATTATACAAGTAATCGATCATTCCAGGGTACACGCTTGGTGAAAGGTACTTCGCGTTGACAATATACGCACGTATGAAAATCTCTTTGTTTTTTATCTACAAAGTATCGAAAGGGCGAGAATTCTTCAGAACTTCTCTGAAGTAATGGTACGCTCGTACAATCAAAACTTTCATTGCTTCGAAGAGGCAAATTATGTGAAGCTACTTTATCGGTATGGAAAAGAAGAAGTATATACTTTGCGTGTACAATTTCAGATATATTGTAGTGAATTTCTTCAGAAAATGTCCAAATTCAGGGAAGATTTCAATATTGATGACTAGTCATCAACCAAATTGTTAAAAACCAGACAATCCTGGCTGTCATTTGCTCGTAACAAATTGATGTTGCTGCTCTCCACTCATACTATCAGAAACATAAATTCTACTGTGTTTCTGACTTTTCGACCCTCAAAGTTGATGAAACGCATATAGATTGAAATCATCTCATATGAGTAATCTACGTGTTCGCTCACTTCTTTTATTTTTTGTTTTTTTTCATTTTACACTACAAACATG
The DNA here is from genome assembly GCA_907163375.1 of Prostheceraeus crozeri. Lineage (NCBI taxonomy): Eukaryota > Metazoa > Platyhelminthes > Polycladida > Euryleptidae > Prostheceraeus > Prostheceraeus crozeri. Next base: position 524,417 of record CAJQUW010001043.1, read on the forward strand.
TAATTCACTACATTTGTATCAAAATTGCACATCTTTTACCATGATTTATGTGATAGCAATGCAAATTCTTCATACAGCATTCATAGCATAATTATGTTTCATCAGCATTTGGTGATAAAAGGATAGCAAACTTTAATTGCCATACGAGGATTTGCAGATGATCAGATCTTGTGTAGATTGTAGCATCAGTTGTAGATCTTTCCTGATTAATCGATGCGTCGTTGCTATGAGGTAGATTACAGAATGTCACTGAGTAAACTATGAAGGATAAAGTTCAAGCATGATATCAAATAACTACCAGCATCGTAAAGAACTTTGACGATTGTCTTCAATCATTGTTGATTGAACTTCCTCATTCTTTAGGAGTAGACTGAAGTTTCCATCAGACAATATCAATGACTTGTTGTAGATATAAGACCAGATACGCCTACATAAAAGGGCTCTCGAAATGATTTAAAGCTCTTCAAACTAATAGGATATAACATTCATTTACAAAAGGGCACTAGGTAGAAAAGTAGAATTTACTAAGAGTGTTCAGGGTTAACATATTTGAGTTGATTTAATAAAAGCAGTGTCACAAATTAGAGCAAATCTACGACACACACCAGTATATTAAATAAGAATATTTGGATATAGATCGCTATGGGGCATATTGCGAGTAATAATTCAATTATATTTTCATTTCTTGTTTGGTAGGATAATTTCATTACAAATATCGACAATAGCTACAGCAATTCCCACAAACAATTTTAAAAACGCTTCTTGTTCGTCCTTTTTGATAAAATGGTCAGCAACAAATACAGAAATATTAGTAGAAGTTTTGCGTGTACAAAAATAACTGCTGCTTGCGCATACAAGTAGGTAGCACCTCAGACTTCAAAGTCGGCAGTGGTGGACCCAAAGGGGGGGATGCCGGGATGCATCCCCCCACCAGCTCAAACTTGATTGTGGATTGTAAATGTAAGCAATACATTTAATGATCGTAGTCTGGAACATATTTGGCCCAGTTTCTCTTGTGATTATATAATAAACATCTGGATTTCTTATCAGCATGGAGACATGAATTAAGGAAAGGCGAGAACCTCTAACCACGGACTCCAAGAAATGAAGAGGTCTCTGCAGAAGTTTGCTTGCATTAAACTGTAGCATCTCTGACGCACAAGGCGCAGGTGACCTGCTGTTTAATGCCGATTTTAGAAGTTCCACTTGAATTATGTAATTTGCAGATGTTATTCCTATCAACTCCGGCAAGATTTCGTTAAGGTTGAATAAGTGATTCTGGACCTGACGACCAACCGAATTACGCGAGCGGCGAGTGGCGAGTGAGCTATCCACTTGTTCCTGAATTTCCAATGAGAACGCATGATTTGCACATTCTCGCATTATTCGTTCTTGATAGCTTTATAAACGATGTCAACTGAGAGGAGAGCCAAGTTGAATTACTGCTGCTACTTTTCGTGCAAACTTTCATCCCTGTCTGTCCTTCATCATTGGTTATTTTGATTTGAAGAAGTAAGCATTCAAATTTTGAAGATGAAAATGATGCATTCACATTCAAGGTCGGTGGTACAATACAGTATGGGGTAACCCCCTCAGCGGCACCAGAAGCCCTGTCGCTGCGTCGTTTCTGACAGCAGATTCGACTAAAACTCCGGCGCGAGGGACCTCGGCCCCGGGTAACTGCTTGGGTGTTCCTCTTTGGTGGCAAAGCGGAAGAGCTCCGCTATCGAAGCTTCGCCGGAGGAAGAATAACTCAAGGGCTTAGCGTACCACCGACTTGGCCATGAGAAGTAGGATGACCCCAGTGACGGCTGGCCACCACTTACTGTATGTTTTAATAGCAAGTTTAGAACTCCTCCCCTACTTCGTCCGGATGACCTGTCTAGGTGTAGTGTCGAGAGCAACAACTTTGACAGTCTGAGAAGCCAGCAGGTACCCTGATCGGATGCCATCTGAGAAGGACCGACCTGAGAGTGGAGACGAAAGTTTAAAGTTGCGATCGATTCGCCAGAAACTCCGGTCATGAGTCAGTAGCGCGTCTCATCTCGGAAGTAGTTAAGTTAGGGGTAAAATTTGAACTTGTATTTCCAGTTACTTTTGAGAAGTCGCTGAGGTTACACAGCCAATTTTTTCAACTATTTTGTTCAGCGTTGATTTTCCACAAGAATACACAAAAAATGACGAGTAATTTGCTCTTCACATCAGATTTATAAAATTCCTAAGAAAAATCAGAAAAAGTTAAATTACATAGTATGTATATACATGTAAGCTATAGCTGCTTTAATAACCCACAAGTAATCGTCATATGAAAACATTATTGCGTTATCACTAACTTATATTGCATTTTAAAGGAATGGATTTATAAAGACTACACAATTACAAATTTAGCCTTAGGCCCCATGAATATTACAGTCAAATTTCTTGCCTTTAATGAGATTTCTCAATGATTCTAGGAAAATAGGCTGAAATCATTGCTGATAACAAAAGACTATCAATGCTATAACAAATTGTTGTCAACTAATAAGCTTATTTGAAAAGAAGATACAACTTATGACTGTTGAATTGTAAAACATAATGCCGTGCCTGAATTTGAATCTACGGATTTATTCAACTAGAGCATTGAGGCACCTGTTTGACTGCTTGAGTACAACACCAATCATCCCCCACCTACCAGAAATTTCTGCGTCCGCCACTGAAAGTTGGGAGAAGTGAATATCCAGGAAAGCTAGTACTATCAAGAGAAATGGACATTGAGGACCATACATCAGAAAGTGCAAGCTGGTAGATTTCAACTACTGCGTTTCTTTTTGCTTTCTTCTCCGATATGTCAGTCATCAGTTTATACGCAACCTTTACATTAGCAACATTCATTTTTCGGTTACTTACCAAATCGCAACATTTTATTCACTAAGTTTCCGTCAGTGTTTATTTGCGTTTGAAATTACTTGCAGCTCATAGCGTCGATGACACTCTAAGCGCGGAGAAAACTGTTTTATTTGGTCTCTAGATATCCAGACTTTGGCATTTGACATAATGTGACTTACGCGTTTAGAGGAGAAAAAGTAAGTTGCACGTATAGAAAAATGGGTCATTTCTTCGCATTCTACTGGTTTAAGTGACTAGCAATGTCGTCAGACAGATGCGCGATGTCTCAAGGAGCCCAAAGCCATAGAAGTAATAATTTCGAAAAAATGTGACTAGACGTTCAGAATGTCATCGACGATAAGGAACAAGTTATACAAATATAAAGAAAAGTGTTTGGGACAGAGTTGCCAGTAAATAATCAAATGAGGACGATTGTGAGTAAATGTGAACAAATTCATCCAGCTTTTATTGCGTGTTTATTACGTCAGCTAGCTGTTTTTTCGTGTTCCCTAAATCTGCTTGAGGCCAGGCAAACCAGTATTCTTCAGAGAAAATTGAATCAACCAAGAGCTTTGACGATAGAGATAATGCCCTAGCTGGCATTCACTAATATTCCTTTAATGAAAAACAATTAAAACTGTTGTGATGGACTTCACTCAAATACCAAACAAGTCATTGAGAATTCAAGTCACAGTCACCGCACAAGGACAAGTGAGTGTGAGGTACAAAATGAAAATGTATTCGTCGATGCAATGTGGAACAGTTGCAAGCGATAGTTCAAGAAGGTGAACGGGGATGATAAAACAATTATTCCGGACAATCTAGATGAATGTATGTGGCGACAGTGATTCTTGTGCAAGCTTTGATTCTGCTTCTGACAATCCTCTCGATTTTCCAATGAACAAGATCATGTATTAAATGACAGCGATACATTTTATGCTTCAAAAGGAGAAATACTGGCAGGTTTGAGTCACCGTGGCACACACGGTCATTTCCAGGTGTTCAAATCTTAACAACAGTCCAAATGAGAGTAATATGAACAGCAGGCGACTTACAAGCAGAGCATACTTTCATGATTATTGTCAACCGTCAGCGACAACTATCCATGCTTTAACAATTATCTTGAACTTCATTTCCTCATTGTCCATCCAAGCGATGTTTGGGACACTCCTTAAAATAAAAAATGACAAGTTTGGCGATCTTATTGTTCCAGACTACTCTTACACGTCAGCTCGTTGTCATCAATGTAAACTCAAAAGATCTGAATTTACACTGTACTGAAGGCGAGTTCTTAATTGACGTCGCAAATCATAAGAATTCCTTTACAAGTGAAGAAGAAAATCTCACTTCAGGGAATCACTAAATCAAGTTTGCACCTCGCAGACAAAACATTTCGTAACATCAGCACAGCACAGTCAGTGATCAAATTGTTCATTTCAGAACTTTTATGGCTAGAAAAACTTTCATCATATTGGAATTTAGAATTTGTTGACCACTCAACGCTTTCGTGTGGAGGTGAGATATAGATATACGCATATATGATTATTGTATCAATGTTAGTATTACATCAAGGCCCGTTTGGGTCATTATTCTGATTATCTGTTTTCAATTTGCTTATGTTTGATTGACTTTGGAAATGCAGTTAACATTATCGTAAATTATAAAGTACCTAAGCTTACAACTCATTAGACTAGCAAACTGCTCATGTATTACGCATGTATTACTGCTCATCTCACAAAACATGACATCAAAATGCGAATAATTGCATTGTATAATATTGTATTGTAAAAAGTAGCTCTCGCTTATACCGAGCAGCGGTAGGCCTACCATTCATGCAGTTCAAGCATGCTATGTGGAAATTGAATAATGTATAATGGCATAAGTTGACCAAATAATGTCTGACAATCAAGACCCTAACCAACCGGTATAGAGACGCTAGCCACCGCTCCATCCCCGAACGGCCGGCTTTAAATGCGCCGGCCAACGGGCCGGGCCGCACCAGGCCAACTTCTCAGAATGCCGAAAGCTCGGTAATTCTAAACCTGCGGTGCGGCATTGCAAGTTGTGTGAACTGAAGAATTCCCACTGGAATATATTGAGAAAGCAACATCTTCTCATGCAATCATTTATAATTATACAGTAATTCAGTATGACCTGTATAAATCATAAAAAAATTTGAAAGAATGTTAATTTACAAAACTCGTGGGAAACTTGCTATGCCGGAATATCATCAAGCTAATCTTCATACTAAATTCATGCTGATATCTTGGTTCTTCCTCAACCATTAAAAATAAGTGACTTGCCAAGACACATACAATCGTTCATACTTTTAATCTGACAATTTAATGTATAGATTGAATATCAATTGAAAGTTTCCTTGCAGACAGTAGATCTTCCAATTTTAAAACCTCTTTTTGTCCATAAAACATTTTTCCGAAAGTCTTGAAACGGGGACGTCTGACCCATGCAGCTTTGTTGGGACTTTGAGTAGTCCCACCATGCCCTTTCAGACCAAACTTTTTTACTGCAGCATTCCATTAATGACATACTAGATTTATCAATATTCTTTATTAAATATTGGATTTTCTTGATAATCGTTTCAACCTTAGTGAACATAGTATGTTTTGTTACGTCACTGAACCCTAGATTCAACTAATATTTCTTAAAGATGCTTGAGTTCATGAACCATTCGCTAGAGTCAGCTGATGTTGACTTCCATTGCGTCATTTACTTACTGCAACAGCTCCATCCAACTCAATGTTGAGAAAAATGATCCTAAAAACCATTTCTTGGTCATCAAATGTTTTTCTGCCAATAAATTCCAGCAAATGTTTTTCGCTAGATATTGTTACAAAAAAGAATTTGTCTCTCTCTCTCCAGTACTTGTTGACCATAACTGTTATCTACATCAGGTCACGTCCTTCTCATATTTAGGGGTTATTTTCTCCTCAGATATGAAATGGAATGCGCACTTCTCCTCTATTGTGAAAAAGGCGTCTCGTCGTATCTTCATCATCCGTAACCTTGCAAGAGCTGGTTGTGAGCCCAAAATCATGTATAATTGCTGTGTAGCATTCATCCACTCAGTTTTGCTGCATTCGTTTGTTTGCAGAGTATTTAAAAAATGACATTTCACGTGTGGAGCGAAGAGTCTGTAAGATAATTGGCATCAATCTTGATAATGATAACAAGATTTTGAAGGCTGCTGATAAGTCCTGTCGCAAGCTGTTCAAGTGTATATAGTTGAAAACCAATATTATACACTTCGTGAATTGTTTTGCGTACGCCCTACGCGCAATTACACTACTCGTCGTTCTTGTGAGATGTTTCCACCACCTGCCAAAACTAGCCGTTTTAAAAGATCATTTATTAACTTTTGTAAATAGTTGGGATTATTCACTGTTTTTATTTTCTCGTTGGATTGTGGTAACCTATGCTCTCTTCTTTTAGTATCTTGCACCTTTATTGTCATCGTTGAGTTTGTAATGATCACCGATTCTGTATGCAGTGATTCAACATAGATTATTATTATTATTAAACAAACTATGTTCCCCAGAAAATTGCATCTGTCTTCATTTTGGGAAAGCAATGATAATTAAAATCAAAAATGCATCGAAATTCTTTTAACCCTCTGATACCTGAGTGGACCCCTCTTGCAAATTCTTAGTTTACCTGCTTAAATCCATAATTATCAAAACATTGGGAAAGTTGAGCTTTAGTAAAACCATAGGGTAAGTATATGTGGGTAGAGTGTCGACTCAAAAAAGAATCGGTATACAGTGAAAATTTTTATATGAAAGGATTCAGTTTTTGCGGAGATTACGTTTCTGCGGTCGAAAAAATTATTTGATCAGTTTTGAAAAAGCTAAATTTTTGTAAATTTATATACTACCGACATGACGCCCCTTTATAAGTAGTATGAAACAAGCTGGATATCAAAAGGAATGAATATTTGCTAAGAGGCATCGGAACTAAGCGGAAATTATGTTGATGAATCTAATGAACGGCATTATAATGGAAGTCTTAATGAAACAGTCGAGATCTTACTGTGCTGTAGTGGGTTAAATTTTGTGTTTTCAATTCAATTTTCATCGGCATGATTTCATGATTCACTAAAATTATGTTTTATTTCTTGAATCTGAATAGTGATGTAGACACATTCACATCCTCTTAAGTTAATCATAATCATTGTCTTTGATTATGTTATTTTGCTCTATCAGTGGCAGGTTGATTATGATATGATCACGCTTAAGAAGATTCTCTTGAGGTTCAGTATGAAAGCAATAGCAGGCTATCGAGTTGCTAATTTAACAAACATTACCTCTCCAAGGCTGTCATGACATGAAGGATCTGTAAAATAATATTATTTCCTTCTGCATTATATTATCATGATCAGTCAATCCCGTCAAGACTGCATAAATGTGCATATATCACATTTGTAAACAATTCCAACTGTATTCACTTCGAGTTCATTGAATAAAATCGAAACTGTATGGACATTGGGGATTTAATAAATGCTGAGTTGCTACTCTACCTAATATACTTACTCTATGAGTAAAACAATGATGTTTGCGTGTAGCAGATCGAAATAATTAACCCATTGGGTGCCTTTCAGCCTACTTAGTAAGCGCATGTGAAAATCTGGTGCACTTTCAAGTCAACAACATCTGGCACAAAATCAGTTGTATTAGGAGGCGCTTTCACGATGTTTAGTGCCACCATAAGGCCTCAGATAGTTAACTTTATTGGAATATATTGATTTCATGCAGCGGAACCCTTAAATTCGTTCATTATTTGAATTTTATCCATCCCTATCGGAAAAAAGGCCTAACCGCACTCATAGTTGCTACACTTTTAGAATCTTTAACAGCTGTGTATACCTCAAGCTCATCAATTACGGCTGCGAAGACTTTATCAGCATTCCATTTTCGGTGTTGAACTATGAATGTAATGACAGCTTTCATCTTGAACATTGATTTTGTGCCACCTTGTTCATATAGGCCAACCAGTCACTCATGATCATGTGCGAAAGCGAAATAATTGCATTTTTCGATCCTACAACACAACGCACATACACAATCATGATGAAAAACAGTAAATGAATATTTTTCACTCATTATGTACCATAACAGACAAGCGTAAAATCACTTTTCATCTCAGAGTAAAAAATGTTTGGTGGGAATTTCTACACTCTGATACCTGAGGGGGTAGTTCCAGTGACTCCGGGGTCCACAAGACCCCCTTTCAAGTCTCTGAGGGTTAATTTGACTTGGCATATGTTCATCATTTGTTATAAGCAGCTGAGATATTAGCTTTGAAAAATAATGTGGTTTCTCTGTGTTATTTAGTTTTTCCTTACTTCCGCAGCTAGAATTTGTGAATGCCTTGACTATACATATTCTTAAAACAATTAGTTGGGAAGAGTCTGGATGCATATTAACATTTATTGTAAATTTACATTTGACGATTAATTGCGATTTTCATTAGGAGATCATTGTCAGGCATGTAAGGAAAGCATTCACATGCACAAAATTCAAAATCCACATTGCACAAAGTGTAATAAGAGGAATTCATCAGTAAGAAATATGAATATGAGCAAGAGAAGAGGAATAGAAATGAGAGTAAGAGATAGATTATATTGGGCTACATTTTACCAATAGTTAAGACAATAGAAAACTATCTGTCTCATATTGACATTTCCATTCCTCTTCTCTTATCTTCATTTCTTACTCATGACATCCTCTTATTACCCTTCATCGCATGATCACCCACTGCATCAATTTCTGCTATCAACAAGCTTGCGTTTGGTCGTTTCATTCTTCCTCACTGCCTTGCTTCACGCCGAAAGTCATCTTTCATTATATGCATGATTTTGCATAAATATGGACTTGACTTCATGTAACTCCTACACAGTTGTTTCTTTGTTCATGCAAACTCTTGCTTGTACTGATATGTCCTTACTTGTTATGTATCGATTTCCAATCATTCAAAATATACTTTTACTTCCATTGAGTATATTAGGTAGAGTAGCAACTCAGCATTTACTAAATCCTCAATGTGTATACACTTTCGATTTCATTGAATGAAGATGATTTGAGACCCAGTCAGTGCCACCTGTGAGATGTGCAAATATTTACACTTTTGGAGAAATGTACACGAATTTGACTGATCATTACAGCAATACAGAATAAAGAATGGTATTCCACAAATCCTCCGTGTCATGACGACTTGATGAGTTGTTAAATTGACAACTCGATGGGTTGCCATTACTAAAAGCTTAGCTTTATTATAATAAGATTATTTTCTTAAGCGTGATCACATCACAAAATGTCACTATAAGAACAAAATATCATAATCAAAGAAACTGATGACAATGAACTTTAGAAGATGTAAATGGGTCCACATTACTATTCAGATTCAAGAAATGACGCCCTGTGAATAGTGAGATCACGCCGATGGAAATTGAATTAAAAGCATGACATCTCAGCCTAGAAGCTCTCAATAGGATCTCAACATTTCCTTGAAGACTTGCAGGGACTTGCATTATAATGCAGTTCATGAAATTTCCTTGATCATCAACTTAATTTCCTCTTAATTAAGATGCTTGCTAGCAAATTTTCATTCCTTCTGATATCGAACTTGTTTCACACTACTTATAAAGTGGCTTCATCTCGGTAGTATATACACACAGGAATAATTTGCAAAAAAATAGTTTTTAAAAACTGCTCAAATAATTTTTTGGATTCCTCTTCTCTTACTGATCTTTATTTCTTACACATGAGATCTTATTGACATTTATGCTATGTGAATTTTGAATTTTTTGTATGTGAATGTTTTCCGTCTATGTCTGACGATAATCTTCTAGTGAAGATCGAAATTATTTGTTAAATATATATTTACAGTAGATATCAATATACGTACATCTTGACTTTTCCCAACTAATAACTTGAAAAGTTAGAATTCGGTCCACTGGTTAACAACTTGCCTGCCTAACTGCGATATTTCAATGCCCAGTTGGACATCATAAAGTTAAGTTTACATTTTTCTTGAATAAACAAAATGTGGATAATGTTCATGTATCATCGAGGGCGATTCGGTACCTTATCGGATTTTTATTGTCTTCCCCCTAAAGCTGATAATGTCAACATACGCATTTGTAACTTTGAGTTTTAGAGCATTTCAAGGTTTACACTAAAATTCATTGAAATTTGCCCCAACTAGAAAGACGAATTCACGACCAATGTTCAAATTTCGAAAGTTTCAATTTTGCCTCTTTTCGCAAATATTTTTTATGATAACACTTTGTATGATAACGAAAGCATCGATTTTCAATATGAGAACTGTATCATGTAAATATGAGTCTACATCACATCATGATAATCCATCATACCAAGGAAGTTGACTTAAGTGTTGCGAATTCACGTTGTATGTAAACATTACTTATGAAAGGTTTTAGCAGTTATATCAGAATTAAGTAGTCAGCTTTGCGTCTTTTCCTAACCATTTGAATTCTTTAGGCATCTGCAAGTTGTTCTTCAATCACAGTTGAAGTTACTGAGAGCTGCAGAACGGCATTGAGTAGACACATTACAAGTATTACATTGATGTACATTAGAATAGCTATTTGTGAAGAAAACTCTTCCACAATTCATAAGCATATGTTTGAGTTGTATTCCATGGACAAATCAATCTTATCATTCTCTTTTTGTACTCACAAGTAACTTCTCAATACACTCAATCAGCTTGACATTGCAAATAGTGATCATCTATTGCCAAAAAATCAGCAAAAGTCCAAAAATGTCGAGAATCTGTCAAAATTGTATTTTTGATGTAATTGATTTTGTATGTAATCAATTTTTTATATAATTGATGTTTGCTTTTTACAGCGTGATGATGAGCGAAGAGGAGCAAATGAATACCACCATTAGAAAATTCCGATACAAAATATGTTGTACCGTGAATTTCATGTCACTCGGAGCAATACTGTAGAAGTTAAGGTGTTCGGAGGGGGAGGATTTCAATGACCGGAGAGAGTTTTAATCACGATTAATCACTTGTTTTCTCCAGACTTGTGTTGTAATTGCAATTAGCAATTATGATCAATTACATTATCTGATGAGTAATTTGTAATTGCAATCATTACATCTTCAGCCCTGTAACTGAGTGGTAATTGCAATTACTTCCGATTGAGTAGTGACAAATGTTCATATGGCACGTCGTTAAATTACCTGGGACATGCATATAACCGATGCACAACTACTGGTAATTATTCAAAAAATTACGACGAAACGCATTTTCAAAATCAAGTACTGGTGTAATGATATTCTCCAACTCCCCTGCTGATCGGACATAAGAAAACTTAAAACCCACAGAATTAGATTGCTTGAGCGTATCACTTTGCTAGAAGTGCAAGCTGATTCAAAACGATGGCACATGCAGGAACTTGCCAAGTGCAAAAAAAAGATTGTTTTAATACCTTGTAGAGATAGGAGAAATAGTCGTGCGCCGCTTGCGGATTGCTATGAATTCTTCCAAAATGCTCCGATCACCACGATTCCTTCAGATTCGAAGAATTTAGATCATTGCGCAAAAGTTTTCTCGATCATGTGGAGGCCCTCCGATCAATTAAACTTCTCTGTAAAACTTGACATCGACTGTGTCTCTTTGCTGTGTAATCCGGTTGATAACAGTCACTGAAGCTTCGCAATTTGACGTGTTTTATGTTGAACTGGCTGCTCATTGTTCGATTGCTATGGTACTATGTCAGCAGATGGTGTGCCATTTCATCAGCGCTACATGTTCCAATGTTTCCTTTCTTGTCAAATAGAAGAAGAGAAGACGACCTGTCTTATTCTGTACTAACACTTATCATTACCAATCAATGGCAGCTGTATTGACGTGTGTTCGGGAGCTACTGACACTTTCTTCCTAAATTTGCGCACAAGGTCTTAATAGCAAGGATTTGTAGATCTTGAAACGCTGAATACAAAAATCAAATTCTTGAGTGTCACAGTCAGTCGCTTTCGGTTATAGGTAAAGTTAAAGGATTCCCATTGGAATCCAATGGTAAAATTCAAGAAGCATATGGATTGTGAAACACGTGGGAATTTTCGTATATCTTCTTTTGCAGAAAAGAAACTATTTATCAGAATGCCATGAAATTTGAAACATGATTGGGTTCAGAATATCAACTTCGATATAAAAGTTGAAGTGAGTCACATGATTCTGTACTTGATGTCTGAGAGCCTCTACAAGATGAGTAAAATCGACAAAAATTAAGTCAAAACATGGAAAAGTTACATCATTCACATTTCATAAGTAATCGACAAAAGTCTGGTTTTGTCTTTGTTCAATTGGAAATTCGAACACGTGTTAAATTACACAAAACTCATATACTATATTTCAAACTTTCTCTGAACAAAGGTATTTGCCTAATTTTAAGACGGGTTTGTGCTTTCCTTTGCTTCAAGTAATTTAAAGTAATTTTGAAATTTGATAATCTGTGGATGTGGACTTATGACAATTGCTAATTCCGAAAGAATTTGTTTTTCTGTTTTAAGGAGTGCAATAGTGAAATTTGAGTGCATTCAAACAAATTACACAATTTATTATGAAACATAATCTGTCGCTCCAGGTCATTCAAATTTTCCATTTTATTTATTTGAATGTGTCGGGTTCAGTGATGATGGGAGATATTGTCAAACAATATTTCTCAGATTCCCATGTAGCGTTTACTTGAGATTGGCTTCGATGTCCTGAAATTATGAGCTTTGTAGAAGCAATTAGTCGATTAAAGTTCGAAAACAGCCATACTTTGATAGAGATATAAATCATATATTCGCGGAGGCATTTAGTTTAATTCTCTATCTCCGCTGCCTTAGCTGTTTATTGGGCGATTTATTAAAGCATTTCTATCTCATCACACTGCAGAATTGTCAAATACGAAGAAAGCTGGTTCATATTTCAGACGCACGTTGCAGTTTTATTTTTTATTGAAATTCGTCCTTCACATTAAAGGTTCAGCAGCAGTTTGTTGCGAAATAGTCGCTACAACGAGAATTATGCATCTGAGTCGTATTTTATGATTCACAATGCGAATAAAGAGGCTGAATTTTTCATGTGAATATAAATCTTTGCATCTGAATTTCAGCTTCTACAGCAAAGGTGATTCGGCGCACCCTAAAAGTACACTTGGTGAATAAAAGACACAAATAATACT